>CM037876.1:165161357-165183857 GCA_021292165.1 Shinisaurus crocodilurus
CATTCATTGTTCTGGTATCAACAAGGCACTTTTTCCTGACATACACCTTTGTGGGTTCTGCATTAGTTGATTTCTTCAGAATTTTATCTCAGGTTTGATGCAAGAAGGAAAGAAATGATAAAAACATTACGTCTCTCCCCAAAAAGTAGCAGAAGCATTCAAGGGAGTCACAAAGTAGAGATATTGCAAATTTCCCTGGAGGTGTAGATTCTGATACATCACTACATACCAGAGAAAGAGTTTAGGGGAAAAGAGTTTTGTCATACTAAAACTGCTGTTATACTTATAGTGCTTCCTCCACAGGTAGTCATAAGGAGTTAAAATAAAACAGGTACAGATCAGACTATTCTTACTAAGATGTCTGTTGGCAATTGATTTAATATTAATTGTGAGAGAGCCAGCACTGAGTTGTGCTAACAATTTGAACATCCAGTATTTATTTTGTAAAGAAAATAGTACAAGCATACTATTAATAGCACTGATACAGTTTCTATGAACTCAATATCTGCCTTCAGGAGAAAATGGGAAGGGGAAAAGCATTTGATTCCTTCTCCGTACCCCACCCCCACATAATTTAATCTAGTTTTCCCCACCTAGGTGCCCTCCTAATCTGTTGGACTACAACTCCCATCACCCCCAGCCTTCATGGCCAGTGGAGGGTACCAGATTGGGGGATGCTGCTTTAATCTATGATAACACTATAAAATGCACAATGTCTCTATATTTAATGTTTTCTGTTTCCTGTTTTTGCATTATACTGGTGCTAAGATAGTGTTTAAGGATTCTGTTTCCAACTCCCATCAACAACAATACGCCTTACTTATGGAAAGCTCAGGTCCCATACTTATTGATGATTGGAAGATGCTTTTAGAAGTTAAAAATGCTCAAATGCTCTATCCCAATTCTGTACATTACAGAAAGACAATAAGTATAGGAATGGCTACCTAAAGTGCTCTGAGCTCTCTACCCCCCCCCCCAAAACCTTAAATGGGCAAACTCAACTCTTTTGCCATGCACTCACCCTAAAGAAAGGTAATTCATGCAACTCTAGTTCTCATCAAGGATAAGTACAACTATTTTAAAAACAAACACGAATGCCCTTATCTTCTATGAAACCCTTTGCATTCCACTGTATCTTAATTGCAATGTAGGTTCTGTACTTTGTGCTCAGAGCTTTTTGATAAGTGTTCACAGACTATGTAAACTTCTGAATAATAACTTTTACTTACCCAAGCGGTTTCCTTAAAACATCTTTGAGTATCATTTTGTGCAGCATTATTCTGTTCTGAGAGATAATACGTTATCAATACTTCATAAGATAGTTTCAACCAGGGAAAGGATAAAATTCGTAGTTGCCTTCGAATAACTCTTTTTGTTGTTGTTGTTGTTTAAGGTCTAGGCCATAGATCATGGGGCTGTCAGCAAACAGATAATCTTGATGACTAAACCAAAGCCCACAGAAGAAGAAAAGTGCCCAGCTTCTATCAGAAGGAACATTTAGGGAGGCCTTGGTTAGTGAATGACATGTAAAAAGGATTAGGGAAGGAATGGGTTTTTTAACATAAGATTATTTGTTAATTTCAAACTGGTGTAATTTTGGCATCATTAACACAACTTCTTGATTGTGGTGTGGATGTCATATAATCATAACATCTTTATATTCCCTGTGTGTATGTGTGTTTGTGTTTTAACCCCTCAGCAAATGAATATCTGCATGGTTGTTTTATTTCATCAACACACACAGAACTGGGAATTAAAGGAAATGTCTAAAATATGTATAATATCTGGCAAGCAACAGTTACTGGAGTTGCTTATAGTTTGTGACAGTACTTTGTTGAACAACATGGACATAGCAGAGCACTGTGACTAGCTGCTTGGGTTTTGCCACAACTACTATTTGAGCTGACATGGGCCATGTGTCATTAGCAAATTCCACCATCAGGGACTCATGGAAGAGATGGTGATGGAGTGTGTGTATCTTGGGTGTTGTTCAGTTAGCTTAGGTGGCTTTCAGTTTAAGACAAAGAAGTGGTCTCTATTTCTCTCTTTCCCCAACCAAACTCAAAGGACAGACAGCCTTTTGAACAGGCCTGTCTGATAAGAAGTTTTGGTGTTCAGACCTATCAGTGACAGTGGGATTGTTACAAGTATGTACATCACCCAGCCTGAGTAGATTTGCAACTGGAATGTGCTGCCCAAACACCACTGAAGTGGTGAAAAAGGGAAAGTTTGTAAATTATCTGCTACTGTTGGAATGTGCTGAGTCCCTATAACACACACACACACACAATTTATAAATTTTAAAAGAAGGGCACAAGTGAATAAAGCTTTTCTAGAAAACACTATGTAATTAAAATAAAAAGAGCAGAATGTTTACTGACTCCCTGAATCTCTCAGTTTATGTAAGGCTGGTTGTTTTTACATATGTTCAAGAGAACAAGAAATAAGGCCGGGTGGGGTGGGGTGAGTCCCTAGAGGAATATATTCTGTATAAGGCTAAAATTGGGGCAACATTCAGAAAGGAGAAAAAGAATCTGTTCCTAAAATTTCCCTGCCCAAAAGTATTTGTAAGCTAAATGGCAGAAAGGGTTAAGAGCAGCCCAATCCAGCAACATTTCCTCATGAGTAAATGTTTACTTGCCTCAATAAACCCATTAATGTTTCTTGCAGCTTTAACTGTCTTCCAGCTTAACATCTCTTGCATACAGAAAGAAATATTACTTACCTGATAGTATGGAAAAGGAAGGAGTGCTTTGAGAGAGAGATATCTATAAGAATTCCTCTTTCCCAAAGAGGATAAAAACCATTTTGGATAATAGTATTCATAAATTCATTTTGCTGACAGATGACCTGCACAGAGAAACTCTCTTTTTTTATTATTCAAAGCAAAAGCATTTTCAAAAGTTGAAAATGCTTCACTGCAGCTAATTTTTATAAAGAAAAAGAGAGACATATTTTACGCATATTAAAAATGTTGGTACCTTTTATGACTTTAAAAAATGTGTGAATGTTGGAAGTAAAGTTGCAGGTTTCCTTTGATATTTTTTTAAACATTGGCAGTGTTGGCAAGAGAGACACGTAGCCTTTCAAAGTTCTTGTGGTGAAGAAAAAGGTTCTGAATAAAACCATTTTATGTGATTTTGCAGGTGGTTTGAGCTATCATTTTATATGTACGTTTGTACCACTGCCTCATTGGAATGTTCATATAATACTGACCTAATTATGCATAGAAAAAGATAAGCCATTTACTTGATTCATTTCTTCTTTTTAAATCAAGAAAGGAACAAAAAGGCTCCTATTTTCTGAAAGAAATTGTTCGCTTTTATTGCAGAAAAGTAGCAGCTTGTGCAGAACTAGAACTGTAACAATTTTATATTCCAAAGGTTTTGTGTGTATTCGGTTAGTTACAGTAATTATACCCAATAACTGACAGCCAAAATCACGTAGGAGAAAGCAAAGGCTGTTTTCTCACACAGGCCCTGCTGCAGAACATCTGCTGAGAGATTTGCATATTAATTAACCCATATTAACTCTAATTATTCTGGGAAATTATCAAATAAATTGAATTTTCTAATTTTAACCTTTCTTTTACTTGACGCGTGTCGAGGCTGAGAGGACACACCAGGCTATCTCACCTGGGCAATGAGCAAAGGATCTTTTTTTTCCTCCCCCCTTTTGCTTCTTTAGACCTGGGGTGGCCTGGGGAGCTTTTGTATGCCTTGTGCTTTTTTGGCTTCTGTGCTTGGTAGGGTCTCGGTGCATTTGTTGCAAGATAGAACATGTGTGCATGTGAGCACAGATGGTGGATTTATACAGGGGTGAGGGAAGGTGGTACCTCAGAACAGTTGAGCAAATCTTAAGGTCCCCCCCCCCTTTTTTCCCAGCCTGTAGTAGTTCAGGCCTGAGCAAATAAATGGGAGTTTAATTCAATTAGAGCCAGGCTTTAGTCAGTGCCTCATGACAGAAATTATTCAATATTTTCCCCTCACATTGTTTGGTTTACACATCAGTGACTCCCTTGCTTTTGTACTCTGTTTAGAGTGGCCATAATGTGTTGAGCTTTTGTGTCTGCCATGTCACTGTCCCTTTCACTGTTTGTCTGGTTTTGTCAATTGTGAGGTGGAATGATGCTATTTTTGAAAACAAGCAGACAGAGGTTTAGTGGGTTAGGATTAGGGGCTGTGCTTTCCTAGTGAGCAAAAGTGGCCTATATTATTTTTGTAAAACATCCACCTTTCCCCAAGAGGTTGAATTTTAAGCAGCATGTTAAATAAAGAATTTTGAAGAGAGGATCAAACTTTTGGGAGGGCATGAAAAGGCATCAGTGTGGCCATTAGCATGTGAAGGCATCTGATATGAGACAGAAATTTAAAAAGCTTTCTGATGCTAAAATGTTCACTGGTATTCATGTTTGGCTAATTTCTAAAAAACTGGAAGCTCAGGCTGCTGAACCAAGTTGCTGTTGAAACTCTCTCTCTCTCTCTCTCTCTCTCACACACACACACACACACACACACCATCCCAAACAACTTTTCACAAAAGCAACACCCCCTGGAGAAGACATATAATCCCTCATTTCCACTGTAATGCTTTCACTTCCCCCACCCCTTTCAAGAAGTTCAGGTGATCCACTGTCAACATCAGGAAGAGCTGATCTTTCCCATTATTTCTGTTGATGGGTAAGGAAGCAGTATTTACCTGAATTTTACATTTCTTCAAGAGCAGATTGCCTTTTGACTTCAGGAGGCTTTGGAAAGCAAAGAAAATCACTAGTCAGGCAAAGAGGATTTTAAAACAAGGCTTTCTGTTATGGAAAGAATGGAACTCCAGAACCCTTTTCCATGGAGGCATGACCATTTCTTTGCCAGACAATATTCCTTTAAGATACAAGAGGTTACTGCTTCTGAAGAAGGTAGGGTTAAAAGAGCTATAAACAAAACTAAACTCCCAAGGAGCTTAGGTTGTACTGCTAACCTGAAACTAAAGATATGTGGAAACTAAATTGGGAGTTACATGCATTTATTTTAAAAATGACTCAGAAATAGAGCTATTAATCTTCGGGGTGGAAGAGGATAAGATGCCAGCAGCTGTGAAACTGCTAGACAAATATTGGAACATTGTTATGGCTTTTGGAAATGTATTAAATGTTATTTTAAAAGGTCTTCTTTTTTTTTTTTTTTTACTGTACAGCTTTCAGAAAACAGACTCATGAGTTTCTTAAATGTACACCTTGTTGTGTACATTTAAAGTTGAGTAACCTTTCTGAGGAAGGTGATAGACACAATGTCTGTTTAGACAAAGACACATTTCCCTTTTTTCATGCTTATTTTATTCAAGGTTTTGTTTCCAAGGTCTTATCTTACTATAAAACTTTAAAGCTAGTCAAGGCCTGCCATCTTGTCATATAACAACACCAAAACAATTCTAATGGCTCAGTGGCTTATTATTTTATACTTCCAGATCCTAAAGAAATTACACAGATCCTAAACAAATTACTGTAATTTTCACATTCTTCCTGAATCTCCTTCAGGTGTGATAATAAGTACACTTTTCTGTATATGCTTTTAATGTTTTATTATGCTGATTTATTTGAAATATATGTTTTGAATTGTCATGTATCCTAATAATTAAAGGATCTTTGAAAGTGATTTTCTTCCTCAGGGTTATATTGCATAGACATGTTTGACATATTTAACAAATTTTCCGGTATTGTTGGCAAATAGATGTATACAAAACATCAAATGATATGGGTTCAGCAGTTGTTTCCAGCATAATTTTTCAGGATTCCTTGACTTCAGTCTGATTTTATGGGGGGGGGGAAGACCTACCTTTTCTACCTTCTAGTCAACATTGACCTTTATTGAATTAAAGTCTGAAGTACAGGTTATCAAGATATTATTTGCAAGAGTGCCAGAAAAGTAGCAAGCAAAGGGAGCTGTTGTGAGTCTCTAAAGTGTTAAGTTGAGAAAACTCAAGTGATCCAAATAATATAGATTTTTCTTTTCAGCATGAGCACAGAATCTCCCATGCTTTTTTTTTTAAAAAAAAAATACTGGTCAAGGTAATAAGTATCATTATGGTTATATTACAAGAAAAGTCAGCTGTCCCCACCATGTTTTTTTAAAAGCACTTTTAGGTAACAGTGTGTGAATAAAAATAAGTTACTTTCAGATGTCCCATTTTCCTCATGGCAAAAGTTAAGTTATCCATGATTGCAGGGTAACTCTTCGGATGCTTTTTAAGCAGCTGGTAATACCATGGTGATTTTTTCCTGAAGAAATTTCACCTACAAAGCCAGAAATGTGAAGTGATTCAAATGTATTGATTCAGTTTTCATTTCCACTCTGTCCTAAAGGTTTACAGTAGATCTCAAAATACTCGTATCTTATTTTATCATCATCCACCACTTTAACCTCTCACACAAAACTGTCAGGTGGACTAGGTGAAGAGACAGTGGCTGGGTTCAGACAACACAATAAACCACGCTCAAGGGTTGAGTATTGGCTGAGTGTGGGTTATTGAACCATGGGTTGTTGTTGAAACATGGGTTATCTTCTTGTCTGAATCCAGCTGCGCTAACAAACCATGGTATGTTAACCACAGAGAACCCATGGTTTGTTGTTGGGTTGTGAACTGTGGGTTATTCACCATGGTTTGTTATCTCAGCTGGGTTCAGACAACACAATAACCCATGTTTCAACAACAACCCACAGTTCAATGAGAAAACCCACACTCAACCCTTGAGTGTGGGTTATTGTGTTGTCTGAACCCAGTCAGTGACTTGCTGAAGGGACATCCATCTAGTTTCCAAGCTTGGAGTGGATTTCCCTGAATTAAGACTAATTTAATTAGTGTAATACTACACTACCTAAGCTTAATCCTGAATGTTCCACCATTAATTTGTTTAACTTTTTTTTTTTAAAGTGTAACTTGCTATGACTAATGTTGATCTTGACAGAAAAGATAGTAGTGCTCCATAGTCCTCAAACTGACACGATTGGTGTTGCTAATACCACCAAGTAAATGTGGTATCTGAAAGCAACCATGGCAGCCTAGCCCCTCTCATAATGTACCAAGTTTCAGTCCTTAGACTCAGAACAGCCTTTGCCAACCTGCTGCCCTTCAGATTTTTGGACTACAACTCCCAGAATTCCTGTCCATTGGCCATGCTGGCTGGGGCTGATGGGAGCTGATGTCCAAAAATCTATAGGGCACCAGATTGAAGAAGGCTGGCTTAGAACACTTCCTTAGAATCTGTGCTAGAATGAAACTTTCAGGTGTGCAGGTAGACAACAGCCTGATAATATGTTTTGGAGCATGGCAAAGTTTGGCTGACTATTGTACTGATTCTTGTACTGTGATGAGAATCGAGACCCAAATGTACTGGAAAAGTATCTTTTCAAAGTGAACAATGAGGGCTTCTGTGAAACAGGTGCTTCTCAGAGACTGGTTGTGAAAGAAAGTGGTGTAGCTAATTTCCAGGCAGTGTTTTCTCAATGTGTGTGAGCACAATTCCTTCCCACCTTGCGTAGATGCTCATATCCAATTATGTAACACATCATGGATAACACATGTCACAGAACAGTACTGGTAGCATACCCACATTTTTCAACAAGACATGTGCCTCTGTGCATGGTTGGGGACAAGAAATCACATTCACATGTATAAAGAAAACCCCAACTGGAGGCATGGTAAGTGCATGTCTAACATGGTCCTACATGTGGACAGTAGTCTGGGAACAAACATGTGTGATGCTGTGGTTATAGAACATACATTTCCATTTAAACAGCTGATGTCTGATAGCTATCTTTCTCAGTGCAGTGCGGACCATACTAGGTACATGCACACCTCTCTTTACTCTTTTAAATACAAGGTCCTTCTGTGGAATAGAAATAGTCTGAGAACTAGAAATCTGCTTACTAAGGAACAAGAAGAGCCATGCTGGATCAGACCAAGGGTCCATCTAGTCCAGCATTCTGTTCACACAGTGGTCAACCAGCTGCCCACAGGATCCCACAAGCAGGATATGAGTGTAACAGCACCCTCACACCCATGTTCCCCAGCAACTGGTGTACATAGAAGTACTGCCTGTGATACCTAAGGTACCATATAGCCAATCAAGACTAGTAGCCATTGATAGCCTTCTCCTCCATGAATTTGTCCAATCCCCTTTTAAAGCACTCCAAATTGGTGGCCCTCACTACATCTTGTAGAAGTGAATTCCATAGTTTAACTATGCACCATATGAAGAAGTACTTCCTTTTCTCTGTCGTGAATCTCCCACCAATCAGGTTCATGGGATGACCCCACGTTCTAGTATTACGAGAGAGGGAGAAAAATGTCTCCCTATCCACTTCCTCCACACACTGCATAATTTTGATCACCTCTGTCTCTCCTTACTCGCCTTTTTTCTAAGCTAAACAGTCCCAGCTACTGTAACCTTTCCTCATAGGGGAGCTGCTCCAGCCCCTTGATCATTTTAGTTGCCATTTTTTGCACTTTTTCCATCTCTACAATATCCTTTTTAGGTGAGGTGACCGGAACTGTACACAGTACTCTAAGTGCAGTCGCCCGGTTAGATGATAAAAACCTCACTGCAGCATAATTTGCTCCCAACTACTGATAGATGACAGAGACCCAAATGGCTCAAAAGGTTTGTTATTTTGATTGCTCCCATTCACAGTGTAAAAAGACCCAAACTGCACATTAGCACAATTAGCCTGTTTTTAAAAATCAAAAAACCTGTGCACAGCAAGTATGTTATATGATAGATCACAACCACTCCAAAGAATCCATTATAATCTCCAGGCTCAATAATCTGCAGTTTGAACACTCTCTGTAAATATGGATTTACATAATAAGCCATAATAGCTCTGGCATACCAGGCTGCTCTGTCTGTCAAGGTTCAAATTGTCAAGATTCATGTAGTTCTGTTAAAATATTCTGTTACTTGGTTTAGTTTTAGTAAAATAGTTTTAGGCTGCTATCATATACCTACTTACCTGGGAGTAAGTCCCACTGAACTCACTGGGACTTACTTTTGAGTAGGCATGCATAGGATTGTACGGTTAGGTAGACCTATGTATTTATCTATGTAATCCAGCCCTGCGCAACCTGGTGTCCTCCAGATGTTGCCCAGCTGGCAACCTCCAGATGCTGCCTCTTGTCCAACCTGGTGCCCTCTATGTTGGCTGGGGGATACTAGGAGTTGTAGTCCAACACAACTGGAGGATGCCAAGTTGCGGAAGGCCAACATCATCTATCATCACCTTTAATTACTGTAGTGAATGTTTCTGTCATTATATTACCAAAGGATGCAATTTGTCAAACAGTGGTCTTTCTTTCCTTAAATTACATGTGCTGTATCTTCTTTTATAATCCCTGGGACAGATGAACATTTGGTGCGAATAATTTGTCTACCTATCATTCTCCTCTCTTTAAACATTAAAAAAACCCGACACCCTGGTTTTCCCCTCTCACAGCTCGTTGGAAGGTTCCTTTATGTGAGCTTTCTTGCTGTTCTTAGGTTAGGAAGCAGCCCAAGAAGCACTGAACCACATCATAGTCAGCAGCTAAGAGAGAATTATTTTGCTCTCATCCCATAAATCCACGCCTTGTCAGGGAAAAGGGCTCGATGTCTGACTGATGAGGAGCAGCTAGGTTCACCTGCAACAATGTTAGGCCTTAACTTGGCCAAGCACTAGAACTATTCTGTTCATTTTTAAGACGAAAAATAAGGGCAGGTTCGCACATCACACTATGCCACCCTGTGAATCAACCACCATGGGTTACTTAATTGGTGAAAAACCCATGGTACTCCCGACAGATAATCAGGCTTGCCATGGCTTGTTCTTCCCCTCATTCCCCCTCAGTCCTCTAGCTGGCTCTGGCAGGTATCCCAGGCACCTTTGTGGCAGAACTCCTTGTTGCCTCAGCCCCTACGTTAGCACCCTTTGTGCAATTGGTATGTTGGGTTTGCTGGCTACTGAGGGAGACTCCCCCTCCCCCTGCATCAGCTTGCAAAATGGAATTAATTTTATGAGCCCTTATGACGGTGGTGACGCATTCGCTAGCCTTTTCTTTGGGTGGGGGGACTTTTGCTGTTGCGCAAGAGTTCAGCTCCACCTCTCCGATCTTTAGCCAAGCATCCCCATATTCCCCTCTTTGGTGCTTACATTGCTAGCTAGCAAACAGCTTTAAAAAAAAGAAGTCTGCTTCATGTTACTCTAAAGTAAGTTTACCCACTCCCAAAGCGCCTCTGCCTCTCCAATATTTAGCCAAATATCCCTGTATTCCCCTTTTCTAACTCAGTGGTTATATTGCTAGCTAGCAACCACCTTTTTTTATATATATAAAAAAAGGCTACTTCACATTACACTAAAGTAAGCACACCCGCTCTCAAAGTAAGGACAGCTGCTAGGAATGTGCCTTCTTTCCAGCCACTTTAGGCTCCCCCACCTTCCTGCTTGTCCTCAATCCATTGCTAGCTGTCACATCTTGATATGCAAGCATTACAGAGCAGTGAGCGGGATTGGGAATCATACACAAATGCCATGGCAAAGCAATAACATGGAGGGGGAAATTGCAGAAATGTCAAGGCAGCTGTTATTCTCTCCTGTGCACTTGCCCAGGACTGAAAATAAATAAATAAATACAAGTTGCGAATGCGTTCAGGACACTCTTTGGTGTCCTTTCTTTGTGATTTTTAGGGGCACCAGGCAGAGGGCATTGAGAAGGGATGAGGGAGGATGGTGGTAGCGAGAACGCAAGAAGAAGCAGGGTTTTTTGCTGCTCTGACTGGGCGGCCCTCTAGCCATTCCCAGCAAAACACGATAAAATTGCCCCGCCGGGTTCAGATGACACAACAGGCCAGCATGGGTATGAACAACCTTAAAACAAGCCATGGGTTCTCAGGGTGGCTCATTAGTGAAAAATAAGCCGCCCTGCAGAAACCCCGCTAGGTTTGCACGACACAACAACCCACCATGGCTGATCATCATGGTCCAACTCTCCCTGTAACTCTCTAAGGTCTAACTCTCCCTCAGGATAGACCATTAGACCAAGGAAGTTTTTATCAGACACACCTGGCTGGGTATACTGAGGGCCTATCTTCCCCTAGAAGATGCTCTACCCATATAATTACATGGGAATTATCCTTGCTTTACATAGAATGATGTATCCATTTTCTCTCACCTTCAGCAATATAACAAGGCAAGCACTTTATCTTTAATATTCCTCTTTGTTCCTTCCCTAAGGATGTAAAAAAAAAAAACCTCATTCACACCTGAACGTTCCATTTAAAGGGTTTGAAGCTTAAAAAGAAAATATTTTAATCATTCCCACTTCTCTGCACTTTCACCTAATTTTCTTTATATATCTGGGGAATACCTGCAAGAATGCTTGAAAGCAAATTATAAGGAGATATATAGTTCCTGCTTCTAGTTAATTCTCGAAGGAAAGTCATGGAATCTGAATCAGACCAGTCCAAACAAACAATAAGGGCTGCACAACTTCTCTCTCCTAGATCTATATTCTTAGGATGATAATGATATGAGCATATGATAGCCATTTTAATCTACTTCATGAGATGGCTGACTCAGCTTGGGAAGACTTTATCTGGAGCAACTTGCCACATGGGGAGACCCTCATAAAATATGTGATGACAGTGGAATGGTGAAATCGGGGTTCTTGATGTGGTAGGTTGCTTCAGACGAACAACTTGCTATAAAGGTATCAGGTACGCAGAACAACTTAAAATGGCTGTTTGCTAGTATCCATATTCAGTTACCCTTGGTGGGTAGTTTCTGTTAAGGGCTTCAAGCCGTTAGGTAAAGGGTTTCTCTACCTAAAGAGCCATTTGTTTCTGAAGAAGCTCCTTCACAAAATGCTCTGATACAGTAAAAAGAAAGCTAACCTAATACTGAACACAACCATTTTTTCCTCTGTCTAATGCCTCTTTCACAGCTGTGTTTCAGTACAGACATCTTTAAATGTGAAAAAAGTTGAGAATGTGTTCTTTGCAAAGTATTCTGCATGTGTCATGACTACCTTAGAAACACTGTGCAAATGGAGAATGCAGTGGACGGAAAGGATGCTTTTATGAATCAGAATTATGGTATTCAGTTCTGCAGCCAAACCTCCTTCTGCGGCCAAACGCCCGTTCTCCTAAATTCTCCAGAGTCTAACATTTCACGTAGGTCAGGGAAAGCTGTCAATGCATATATCAGCAATTATCACACTTAAAACTATGGATTCATCTGGTTATCTGATTGATCTATGTCAATTACTAATAAATTCATTGGCTATAAAATCAATTGAAGGTGTGTGCGTGTGTGCGCGCGTGTGCGGAATCACCCTTATAGTCCCCTTGTTTTGTGCTCCAGAAAAAGCAAGTAAGTGATTCTCCCTAGATAATTTTGGCAGGATTTCAACTCTTACGGAGTACTGTAGGAAGACTTCAGGAAAGGGAGGCCTTGAGACCTGGAGGGGAGGGAGATTTTCAGCAGAGTGAGTGGGGTCCCATGGGTGGCGGGTTAAGTACCACTGGTGCTGTCACCCCATTTGCTCCGTCCTGTTCTGTCACTGTAAGGATTTTCTAAAGAAAACAGTTGAGAATATTCATGCAATCCCCCCCCCCCCCGCTTTACTGTTGCTTTTCAGTTGACGACTTGACAATTGGGCCCTGGCAACTGTGCACAAATTAGTCTATGTGCAGTCTTGCCTTGTCAATTTCCAGGTATGTTAACTACTCCACTTCACCACTCCCTTCGACAGCTATAACGTACAAGGAAATTGACCTGGCAAGACTACACATATCGGACAGCTGTAAGAGCATACTTGTGAAAGACCACACACAAAAAATAATTTAAAAAATATGAACACAATTGTTCAGTTTTAAGGAGCCCAAAAAATAAAAACATACCGTAAATACTACCCCAATTGTGCATTTTTGAGGCTCCAATTCTTTAAAAACAACAACAACAAAACCCAGTAGAGAACAAAAAGGGGTAGCGATTAGAGCAGGAAGGGGGAGACAAGATGGGTTCTGCCATGAAGGACACTGGAAACTAGCTGAAGGACTGAGGGGGAAGGAGGGGGAAAACAAGCCACGGTGAGCCTGATCATCTGTCGGGCATGCCGTGGGTAGTTCCATGAACAACCCACACTGCATAGCTTATTCGTAGGGTGGCTTAGCATGCCGTGCAAATGTGGCCTTTGTTATTATTGACACCTGACCCAAGACAGCAATGGAACAGAGCCTGTGACAGCTTCAGGGCCAGGTAGAAGTAGACATGATACATCTTCATAGAACTTCCTCTGGCAAAATTCTATTCATTCCATGTTGTAAGCCAGGACTTAGATCACCCTTCCCCAACCTGGTGCCCTCCAGATCTTTTGGACTTCAACTCCCATCAGTCCCAGCCATCATGGCCAATGGTCGGAAATGCTGGGAGTTATAGTCCAAAACATCTGGACAGCACCTGGTTGGGGAAAGCTTAGATTACACTTTATAAAAGTCTCCATATCATCTCCAAAATAATTTATTTGGGTGTTTTATATTTCATAACAATAAACATGGGGGTTTAGCATCAAAAGTACCAAAGGATTTGAGAGGTATCAATTTTGGAGAAGACATTCATCTGTGAATCTTTTTTTTCTTTCCAAATGATGACATCAGCATCCTGGTTTCAGCAATATCCTGACTTAATCTAGGCAATATTTTTCACAATAGCTCACTCAGATACAGATATATCCAAAAGCAACACTGTCTGCACTCATCAATCTTCTGATTGGTTAAATAATTTGAACAAGCTTTCCACACCCTGCCCAAAGGAAATGCTATTTATGGGTGGAAGTATTCAGATTTTATTAAATCACACACCCAGTGTTATGGGTGTTGTAGGAGCATTTAAGAACATGACTTAACAGATTACAAAAACATACTCTTGCATCTTGTAGGTGGGCCTCTTTTTCTAGATGTGGTCACTAGTTACAGTTTTCTCCAGTGATGTACAGAGGAAAGACTAAATATAGTGTGATCCTCATTCTGGTTTGTCCTTTTTATGATCACAATTTCTCTAAATTTCTCATCACTAGACATCATTTGAAGTTTATCTTTTAGAACTTCCTTCTCTTTATTTTTATTTTATTTTTATTTATTATATTTATACCCCGCCTTTTTTCCTGCAAGGAACCCAAGGCTACTTACATAATCCTCCTCCTCTCCATTTTATCCTCACAACAACCCTGTGAGGTAGGTTAGGCTGAGAGTCAGTGACTGGCCCAAAGTCACCCAGTGAGTTTCATGGCCGAGCGGGGACTAGAACCCAGATCTCCCGAGTCCCAGTCCAACACTCTCACCACTACGCCTCACTGGCTTTCCCTTTATGGTGTTAGATTTGCTAAGCCAAGCCAAAGAAGGCTTCCTAGTCTTCAAAATAAACATTGCTCTTACTCAGCATCTTTTCCACCCATTCACTACTCTGTCCATTCTAAATGCCATTCTTGTGACTGCATCTGATGCGGGAGTAAAGCTGTCAAACATCCCTGTTCCTTATAGCATCACAACTATATAGAACATAATGAATTTAGCATATTTCCACAGTGTCATGGAGCATAATTTTAGGCACTGTTGTTTTAAGGTGTGTGCGCGCCCCTGCCACCATTTTTAAAATCTAGTCTGGTAACCAGACTGGAAAGTCTGAAATCAATTAATTCAAAGGAAATAAAGCAATGTTATAGCCAGGGGAAATATTATTGTGCATTATTCACATTTTTATCCTGCTTTCCTCCAAGGTGTTCAGGGTGGCCTGTGTGGAATTATTGTATTTTATTGTCACACCAACCCTATGAGGTGGATTAGACTGAGTATAGTTTACGATTCAAGTAGTCATTTGAAGTTTGCCTAAACTGGATAATACAATCCAGAGGAGGAAACAATAATGTATAATTGTTCTATCTGGTATCTATGTAGATTTGTGTTAGAAAAGTGTAATACCAATAAGAAATGTATGATTTCCATTGCAATGTACCATTTTATCCATTGCATTCTTCCTGTATTGTAAGCATTTTAGGGGACTGCTGTCTTCTAAAAAAGTAACCCTACTAAATCTATTGTGCCTTTTATATGTAAATGATTAATGTGGATAGCTAATATAGGCCAAATTCTTCACTCTGGTTAGCTATATCCCTGTATCCCAAGATTTGAATGAGGGCCAGAACAAACATTACTTTAAATCTGTGTCTAGCATCTACATCTTTTTTTCATTTTCACTCTAGAGTAGGTGCAGGGCCCCAAATTTGGATCAGGACCCCTGTGCCTACTCTAGAGTAAACAGGAAAAAGCTGTAGCAGCTAGACAGATTTAAAGTAATGTGCATTTTGGCCCTTAATTCCAAAGGGATGTCATAAGGAAATATTTTATTTTATTTATTTTATTTATACCCCACCTTTTTTCCTTCAAGGAACCCAAGGCGGCTTACATAATCCTCATCCTCCTCTCCATTTTATCCTCACAACAACCCTGTGAGGTAGAGGTTAGGCTGAGAGTCAGTGACTGGCCCAAAGTCACCCAGTGAGTTTCATGGCTGAGCAGGGACTAGAACCCGGATCTCCCGACTCCCAGTCCAACACTCTCACCACTACGCCAAATATGTGTAGTAACTTTTCCCCCCTCCCCAATCTTTGGCTGCTATATAGCTTCTGACAGTGTCAAAAGTGATTCAGTAAGATTTGGAACATAAAATTTAGCAGTAATATTGGAGCTTTATACATTCTTTTAAAAATTGGACTGTTATTGCAGAATGCTATCAAGAAAGGTGCTGGGGCTTAGACTTGCATGAGCTGGCCCATTGCATGTAAGCTGGTCTGTTGCTGAAGAGGGTTTTAATTGGTTGGCTGCTGTCTATTTCTTTTATTGTCATGTTTCTAATTGTGTTTTAATGGTTCTACTGTTATGTTTGAATTAAGATTTTGTATTGAATCCATATTTTATTATCGTTAGCCTCCTTGAGCACCATGTTTGGCAGTAAGATGGGATATTAGTTAAATAAATAAATAAATAAATCAGCCCTGGCACCTTTCCTTATAGAAGCATGGCCCCTGAAAAGATGGTAGGGTGTTTCTAAATGGTCAGGGTTAGATGAGGAGGGGTGGGGCCAATTTCTTCAAGACAGACACAGAAACCCACATTTTCAGGAGTGACAAACTTTGCTCATATTTCTGAGGGACCCCAAATTTTTGAGATGGTTTGAATATGTTGCTTGAGTGACTTCCCCTAAGCCAGCCTGGCAGTATGTGTTGGAACACAAATTAGAACTCAGAGGAGTCAGGCATGCTTGTTCAAACCACAAAGACATGTTCTCTGTGGCATCTCCTACACTAAAGGAAGTTTAAATTCCCTGCAGATAAGTGAGGAAAAACTTCTTTTTTCTATTCTATTTCCTGTTGATCGTGACACAATCTTAATAGTAATACTGGACATTAATGAAAAGTTACATCATGATTTAAAAATGGATCTTTAGTATAGTCTTTGCATGTGAATAAGTTAGCAACAGATGCTTAATGGGAAACTAAAAGAATCATATACAGAAAGCATGTGAATATGAAGAAAGATTAGTTAGCAAATATTAAGCAGAGCAACTTCATGGTGATACTGTAATAACAGAACTGCGTATCAGCCTAAATATTAGTACTATTTCAATGTTACTACTGGCCTTGTCTGTAATGTTGGTGGGGAAGTAGTGGGATATTTTTCAGTAGGTACAACAGTGAGCAGAATAAAGTCCCATTTTTGTCAGCGGCTACTGATTTGTGCACTACAAACTAAAGAAAAAACAGGCCACAAGGATATTTCTCTAACCAGTAAAAGACCTAGTTTCTTGGCTTAAATTTAACTGTAAAATTAATCTGTATGCTGATACTATTGTATTATTTGCTTGCAGAGAAGAATAGGGAAGGTTTGTATAAGAGAGCCTTGTGAAGTGAAAATACGTATTAGAGATAAAGCACTGCTACTTTTAAATATGGGGTGGGTTTTTTTTAGGAATTCATATACTCATATCTGCTACTACTCCCACTGCTTGGGAAGCAAATTTAAGTACCAGCTTTATATGCATTGGTAACCCCATATTACACATACAGAAAATGAAACTTTAATATGATTCAGCACAAAATGGCACACAGTGGCAATAAGTCAGATAATCTTCATATGCACATAGCTTGATCTTACTGACTTATCGTTGTAAGCACAGTGCCGTGTGGCAAATTTCCCTGCAATACAGTACAGTACCTGGGTGTAATTATGGGCACATTTTGCCAATGCGACTGTTACACAGAATTGTAATTAATTCCTCAGAAGATTACTGTGAGAATTTTGGATACCGATGCTGGTTTTGGACATTTATTACTGCTCTTTAGTTGGTTTTTTGCTGTGCCTCAGAGACAGATGTAAAATTAGTGTCTATTTTGAGCCAGCAAACAGCACATCTTACCCTCCTGTTTATTGAATTGCAGAGTGGAATTCTTTGGGCTCCCACTTTGTGGTTTTGAAGTAATCGTCTGTTTATTGTGCCAACTGGGGCGCTCCATTCCATGTGCAAAAAATTTCAGAGGCTCAAGCAAGAAGTTGCTAATTTGACCTAATGGAAAGAGCATAAGAGGAAGTTGGGATGTTGGGTGGCCAGAGGCAAAGGACGACAGGGCTCCTGTACCATTAATAGTTGCACACAAAAGGGAATGTCAGCATGTGCAGCTAGTCTTCATCTCTCCATCGCTGCACCTGCCAAAATCCCCTAGTCTCCATGACTGTTAAGAATACAGTCTTTCACAGTACTTCAAAGGTATTGTTAAAGGTACTCTAGCTTCTATTGCATCTAGTTACCCTAAAAATGGGACACATTTTGTGTGGAAGGACTTTCATTTCTCAGTGTCAAGTGAAACTTCATGGATCATAATGGCAAAAATTAGTAAATCAGCCCAAATTGTGGTTAGAGAGATCCTGCCCAATGAAGAGCAGTTCATAGCTCATGGGTGGAGTGGGGCAGGGCGGGGATGATCTGTTGTTGAAATTGGGCCAAAAGCTGTTATCCATGTTTGCTTGTGTTGATTGCAAGGATGGTGAACTGCTTCCCCAAAATTGGGCGTGAGGGGATGGGGAGGAATAGGGCATGAGATATTTGTTTAATTTTTCATTTATTTATTTTAGTTTATGCATATACAAGCTAGTCCCCTTGGATTATGTATTTAAAATGCAACTTTACTGAAAGTAGGGGAGGAAGGTGGGCTGTTTTTCACAGCTGCAGACAGACAGGTTTTGCACACAAAAAGTGAGCATCAATGAATTTGCACTAAAGGGTGCAATCCACCAAGCACAGCAGCTACTGGTGCTGCTTCTACACAACTTTCATTCATTTCAGTAGAGTGTGTGTTTTGAGGGGTGGGGGGCAGTTTGCTATGCAAGCCCTATTAAAAGGATGGAAGCAGCAGTGGCTGATGGGTCCACTGTGGTTCATGTGTGGGTTATATTTATTCTTACTATTTCAAGTGGTGTGTGTGTGTGTGTGTGTGTGTGTGTGTGTGTCTAAATGGCGGGGTAAGAGGTTGGGGAGAAAGGCTCTGTTATATTGATTGGCACATCGAGCTCGCACTTCTGGTAAAAAGATGGCAGAAGGACTTCCATAAGTGAAGTTGACAGCAGTTGTTTATTCAGTTCAAAAGTATTTACTACTACTTGTGAGAGAGGACCCTAAAGGTTGGGAAGTATTGTTGGCCTACGATAGTGATGGATGATCTGTTCCTGACCCCATATAGTGAGACATGACTTCATTGCATGTTTAGATTGTTCTGATATTTGGGACTCCTCAAGGGCTGTTCATAAATCATTTATCTTTCTTCCTCTCCGTCCTCGTTCCCCCCCTGAAGAAAATATTTCAGTTGCATTGCTGTAGGAACACTAATGTGTCACTTGGGATAGCATGGTCCATGCCAAAAGAGACCCTAAAAGGCGTGTGTGTGTGCATGTGTGTGTGTGTGCATATGTGTGTCTGTCTGTGTGTTTTCCTCCCAGGATAAAGGCCTTTTAATGCCTGTCCAGCCTTAGATAATTTTATTCACTCCTCCTGGACCTTTCTTTATTCCTCCTGTGCCCAGAGATCACTTTTTAGGAGGTTGGTTGAAAGCTTCCCAGGCCTTAGGGTCCTTTGTTGAAGCCCTCCCCCCCCCCCCACTCAGCGTTCAGAAAAAAAAATGTAAAGAAATCTTCTCCTTGTTGCTAAGAAATAGTTAAATCTCAGTCACCAGGGGGGAGGGAATAAAACAAAACAGGAGCACATTATTGATTGTACTAAGGTATATCTGGACCACACAGCTAGAGCAGAGATGTTAGAATATTTCTCTCTCTTTTTTTGTTGTTGTTGTTCTGAGGGCATTACCCAGTCTGAACTTGCCTAAACCCTTGTGGTCACACCTCTTGAAAAGGTTTTGTTTCTCCCGTCAATTGGTATTCAAACCAGGTCAGCAGATTCTGTTTGCCCAGCTCTACTGCCGTTTTCATTTTAATTTGCACCTGTTGTGCAGTTGTTCGGAAGGCAAGTGCAGACCCGCGGCTTATACAAAGATCATATTATGAACAGATATGCACGGTGTAATCTTTTTGTCCCCAGACTCATATGACAAAAAAAATATCTTCCTTTTTGTTCCTTTTATTTTATTTTATTTTACTCCCTGGGAACTTGTCAAAGCAAACAGATATAACTGACTAAAATTTGTAACTAGGCATGTTTCAAGAATTCTCCAAAAGCATTATGAACCTGACACACAATCCTTTTCATTTATTTTCTTCCACTTTTGTATAATCCGATAGCTGGCAAGAGCCACTTGAGATAGCTCAGTTGATAACTTAGCAGGATTGCTTTATTAGGCACAGAGAAATAAAAAAAAACCTGAAAATTGTTTGTGCTTTTTCCTACAGGCTTTCCTTAGTACCCCCCCTCTTCTCTCTCTCTCTCTCTCTCTCTCTCTGGATATGCGTGTATACATCTCCCCTCTTGTTCCCATGATGTCATACTTTTAACTTTGGTGTGTGTGTGTGTGTGTGTCTGTTTCTGGAGAGGTGGGTTAACAGTTCTTGGCAATCCTGTGTGTGTGTGTGTGTGCGTGTGTGTGCGTGTATGTATGTGTAACGGCTGGTGTGTTTCTCTAGCTGAGCTAATGCCCCGTGTTTATTACTCTAATCTTTCTTGTCTGGTGGTAAAGTGGACAATTTATGTACTAGCATGTAGGCCGAGAGCCTTGTGAGGGCTGACTAATTCAGAAACAGCCACCTTCAATTGAGTTCACAGACCTTATTTACAGGCTGTCTATTTTAAGAAAAGCTACTGAGCATTTCTGGGACTGAGGGCTGCAAAAACAGCTCTCTTGTTCTTGAGTTGTTGTTTTTTTCAAAAAAAATACGTTGTTTGGTTGTGCCACTTTGAAATCTTCTGCAATTATGACAGTATAAAGACATAATATCAATAGTAGTAATATTAATGGACTAGAAGATATGGCTTTTCTTAATTTTCTGTTTAGAAAATTTCGACTTAGCACATGAGTGATATTCCTTTGGTAATTGTTTCAGTCTTAGCAGATTTGTGAGTGAGTGAGCATGTGCTGTGTGTAATTGGAAAACTGTGTCAATGTACACAAATGTTTATCTATTGAATTTATATTGAATTTATATGCACAGTGCACACATTTAAAGGTATGTTTGTGTTGTGCAAGTGTTTCTACCTCCACGGAATATATGTAGACTGATGCTTAATAGGCATGATCGTTAATTCATATATGTGTGTGCGTGTGCATGCAAACATCATTGCTCATGTGACATAACAGCAGGAAAACATGTAAATCCTCTCATGTAGTGCTGCCTGGTTTATTGTGGCAAAATGTATTTTTATACTGTGAGTGCATTTTGCAGTGACAAAATATGTGGGATATTTATATGTATATATGAAAAAGGCCATATGTTTGATGTTCTCTACCCCTCCTGGATCTTCATTTTTTAAAAAGTTCAGATACAGTAGTGTAAAACGTTAGTAGTCATATTTTGCATATGACATTATGAAATGTATTGAAGAAAGCATTAATATTCACACACACACACACACACACACACATATATATATATTCATAGAAATAGGAAGTGATTTTTGTGCCATTTCTGCTCTTTCCACAGTATTGAACTATGAGAATGTAGTGGAAACAGGTTCGGAAACAGATGAGGAAGACAAGCTCCACATTGCCGAAGACGAAGGGATCATTAGCACTCTGGACCAGGAACCAAGCCCTGCAAGCGTGCCCAACCACGAGTCTTCTCCACATGTGAGCCAAGCACTGATGCCAAGAGAGGAGGAGGAAGATGAGATGAGGGAAAGTGGAGTAGATCACACCTGGCACAACAATGAGATCTTGCAAGCCTCTGTGGATGGTTCTGGTAAGCCTTGAGTTCCAGTACCTGCCTATTCAAGCTATGACTAAAATAGTTAGTTGTTCACAAAGCAGATAAGCAGAATACACTTCCTTCCATGCCTGTAGCTGTGTGTATGGCAGAAGTGAGATACAAGTGCTGATGACAGATTATGAGGTGATACTTGCTTGGTCACATTACAGCCCTTGAAGGGGGGGGGGATTAAATTTCTGTTCGGAAACAACTGACTAACATCTACATTTGTGTTCATAACATGTCGTTTTTTTATATTGCCCATCAAATACACAGAGGATATAGGCATTATCAGAAATATCTATTTTTATGCTACACAAAGGGAGAGAGGAATGTCACATGCAGGCTATAACACAAGAGTTTAGAAATTCAAAGCTGTGCAACTGCTTAGAACTGAAGAGCTGTTTATCAGTTTAATATAGTTTCAATGTCTGTCTGACACCTTGTATTGTCATTCAACCATCTAATCATTTCCTTTTGCTAAGTGCAAATAAGATTTCACACTTCTACCTGGTCAGGTAGTTCTTTTTATTATTTAACAGTTAAGTATGTGATAATGATTGCGAGTATTTGGCAGGACCCTCATGGGAAATAAGAATGGGCTTAGGCCAACTATAACAAAAACACAGGAAATAACATCAAGTGAAACTTTGTGCCCCATGTTTTAAATGAAAACCCCTGATCTAAAATTTGCTTCTCAACAAAGGTACGCCGTGTGTGAAAATACTAGCAAGATAGAGAATTTGCATGGTTTCCTCAGCATTTTCTTGAGAATTTTATCAAATGTGAGACTCAGGCCATTTACCGTACACCAATTAGTATCTAAGAAGGTGACTGGAACTTTGCACAACCAAACAGGCCTTTCTTAAACCATGCCCCCCCCCCATTATGTTATCAAGTAGCACTAATACCAGGACATAGCAGGTCAGCCTGTGTTACTACGCCAAAGGAAACACAGGCAGCTGTAGTTGGTGGCACACGAGGGCATGTCATGGCTTGGTCATGACATGGAGTCAGTGCTG
>CM037876.1:165186357-165231357 GCA_021292165.1 Shinisaurus crocodilurus
CAGGCCCTAGTTACTATCAGTACAAATTAAAGAAATATGAATTTTAAAAATGTGGTGTATTTGGATGTATTTAATAACCTTTGAACACACCAGGCTGGATTCTGGTCTCATTGCTGCTTATTTTACTTCAGAGTAGTTTTGGAGGGTTTTTTGTATTACGTCAGTATACTTGTACTTGATCTTTTAAAAATATTTCTGCATCAGAGAGAGAAAGGATATACAATTCTGTTCAGGAAGAGTTTACCTGAGACTTGAAGGGATATGAAGTAAGATTTGCCTTATTTGGAAACCATGCCCAGATAAAAGCACATATACATTTAAGTTTAAAACTGACAAAGAATTTGATGATGATCAGCAGGAATGCGTTTAGAAACCACCCCAAATTTTAGGATGGACTTTTGTGACCTGCACAAAATGAGAAGCACCCTTCTCTGTGTTAGAGTATTTACTAGATTTTGGGAAGCAACAAGATCATAATGTAACTTCTCTGTACTACAGAATAAAATTACAATGAGGAAGGAAGCACAGCCGAAATTAGTCATTACGACTATTATGCAAAAAAAAATAAGAAAATACTGTTAGCTGTTTCCCCCTTGGTGACTGAGTAGATGTGCCCTCAGATGGAAAGAAACTTGTGACTCCTTTCTACCAGAAATCACATGAGCTGATCAAGAAAGAAAGAAAAAAATCCACACCAGCTATATTTATATCCTGCACTAAACCTCTCACAAGTACTGTACCTTGATTCAGCTTTCTGGTAAGCTGCCACAAGAAATACCACCGTTGTATTGCAGTGCATCACAACTGACACCCTTTTTATCAACGTGTATAGCTTTTTCTAAAGGGTTTGGAATCAAGATGTCCTGTAAAAATGTTCTATAGAGAAGGCAAAATGCCAAATCTCTGTGAACTACATGGTTTGTACAAATTAATGTCTGTTTGTGCATGAATATTTTAACTTAGAATCTTTCTTTTTATATTAAGCTACAAAATCATAAAATACATATTTATAGCTCCATAGCGTATTCTGGCTGTAAAGCTTTGCATTAAGTCACTTCAGCTTTGGTTTTGATTAGAATGATACAATTAGATCCTGTTATTCTACCAACTAATTACTCGTAAAATGTGACATTGGAAGAATACTGTAAGATTACAAATTTCAGGAATGAACTAAGAATGGGTCTCTGTTTACACTGATCTCTCTCTTCCTTACAATAGTTACAGAACTAGATTAATGTTGTACCACTTTCTACATCAAAATCCTCCTTACAAAAAAAGAAGAAGCAATAAGCGTTTTAAGGTTCATGTACCAAGACGTGTTTTTAATAACATTGACAATTTCAATGATTATTCTTAGACTGTCTAACTAGTTACTGTTTCCTTGGGTCTATTTCTGAGTTTATCTGTTTGGAGTTCTCTTTATTTGTAGCAGATTTAGATGTCTGTCATATTAGAAAGATATCACTCACTGAAGTATACAGTTGATTCTTTTCGTAGTTAAATACTAGGCCCATATCACCATTCTCCTCACCAGCAGACATATGGATGCAGAATTCAGACTGGGGAGAAATATAGGAAAATAATTGGGTCAAGACATACTAGGAGAGTCTGTTCTGTACATTTTATTTTGCAATGAGTTGATGGGCTGAGAATGTTGATAATACCACCCCTAGAATTTACCTGCAACAATGGAGACACATTACTGACTGCTCACATAACTGACAGCCCAACCTGAAGACCTGCTGTGGTACTGCATAAATGTTTACACTGGAAAATGCAGCTAAGTGAGCGTAGTGCCACAAAGCATGGCATTATGCTGGTTCTGCTGTTATGTTCTGCTGGTACTACAGGCAAATACGTTGATACAGATGTCTAAGATCACTATGTCAGGGGGACGTTAAAGAGGGTCTCTCGTAATGCCAGAGGTAAAGTTGTAGTTACCCTCCTGTTATAAGGCTTAATGTATATCTGCATTTTGCTGTTTTAACAAAAGTGATAGATGATAGTAGTCGAATGGCCATTTCTTTCTTCATGTTCACTGGCAAAAGTTGCTCAAATCATTGGGGAGCCTCTGGATACAGTCCATGGGGTGTTCTCCATCTGGGCCACCAGCTTCTCCCCCAATCCTCGTCCCCACTGCCCTGGCCACACACCCTCTCCCCTGGCAAGGTTTTTTTTTTTAAATCACCAATCAGATTGGAGATTTCCCCCTGTCCCCCCCCAGGCTGTATTCAGGCTTTTAAAAAGTCTCTATTGGTGCCAAAGGGGGCTTCTTCAAAGCCTAATTGCAGTGTGTGTGGAGGGGCACTGCTGGGGAGGGAAGGGCTAACCCTCCCCAACACTTCAAACCCCTCCTGAAAAAAATGCCTCCTGCACTGCAGTAGGCCTCTTAAAAGGCTTCTACTGGTACCAATGCAGGCTTTTAAAGAGCCTAATTGCAGCACAGTGGGATGGGGGGGTCACTGCTGGGGGGGGGAAGAGTTAATCCTCTCCTGCAAACTGTTGTGACCCCTCCTCAAAAAATCACACACACACACACACACACACACACGCATGTTGCAATCAGGCTTTAAAAAGTATAGACTCTAAGGAACAGTTAATTGTAGCCCCTGGTGCCACATTTTTTATTCACAGGAATAATTCATTCACATGACTAGTGCAAGCATAAGCTGCAGCAATCTGTAGCGTGGAGAAAGGTACCCTGGATTGTGAAAACTGCTGCAGTTAAGATCCAGGACCTACCAGCTGAGACATTATATTGTTTATTGTGAATGGAAGGCTCCTGAGAGTGATGAAAGTAGACCAAGATTATGAGTTAACCTATCCCAAATTAAGAATATAGGTGCAAAAGAAGCGGAAAACAATTCCTCTAAATGGCAGACTGAGAGAGTATAATGAGTTACTATGTTTCTATCCTAATCTTCCCCCAAGGAGCTCAAAATAGTACATATGCCCTGCTCCTCATGTATGATACCTGTGAAGTAAGTTGGACTGAGAGATAGTGACTGGCCCAAAGTTACCAAGTGAGCTTCACGGCTGAATGGGGATTTCTACCCAGGTGTGCCTCATTGTAGATCAAAACTCTAGCCACTTCACAACACTGGCTGTACAAATTGCTGTTTACAATTGCCTCATATGTATTTGCCATTGGTTCTAGTAACATGCCTGTACTTCCTTTATATGAATAATTTAGGTAGATAAGGTTGTTTTTCCACTGTTTGTCCCAGCAAACAGCACAAAAGCCCTTCATTGCTGCCAAAAGATACTGTTGTTTCTTGCCATTTGTAACATTTATAGTGAATAATTAGGGTTGGATCTCTAACTTCATACATATAAACACACACAAACATACACACACACTGAAGTTTATTTAATATGTGATTGTCTAGACAAATTGAATTGTGTCAGCAATCCTGTGATCATAGAGATACCATTTGTTAACCAATAAGATCGTAGGAAGTGCTGCCATATCTCTTAATCATCCAGTTCATGCATTGTGTTTGTTCACACAAACACATACCCAGTAACAACTGGGACTGCTCACATGAAGAAAATCCATATTGTGCGAACTGACCCTTGGCATTCAGCTAACATGATCAAATTCATGAAATTGCCTGAGCAAAGCCATTGTGCAGAGATTTACAAGTGGGCCATTCTGTGCTTTCGCTGAAAGAATCATTCTTGTTACTGCTTGCTGTTTGAATAAACTGTTTTCTAAGTGAAATACTGAAAATGTGCATTCTTATATTACAGAAGAAATGAAGGAAGAGTATGACACCATGGGGCCTGAAGCTGCAATCCAGACCACTGGAAACAATGGAACAGGTAAGGACAGGCCTTTGGAAACCACTTGTGTCCCCCCTCCCTTACTTTGGGTTACTTTTTTTTTGCAAACATAAATAAATAAACAAATAAATAAACCAGATTAGGCTAATTCATTTTTCTATCCGAAAATTTGAGATATGCCTCATAACCTGTATTTTAAAATTTCCCTGATTGGCTCATTTTGATACAAGCCAATGGGCTAGTCTTGATTGCATTGAAGTTATTGGGAAAATTTCCACAGAGATCAATATGGCTAGGATTGTTTCATTGGTATTTGATAACAGTATCTTTTTCCTGCCTTCATCTGTCTCTCCCTCATTTTGTGACAGCATCCTTGGGAACTAATAGATTCCAGCACTGTAAGGAGATGTTTCCCCAACACAGGTGACTATGCTGGAATTTAATGTAGCTGGAGCTTTTTTGTCACAGTCTGTACAAGCATCTTGTTAATGATGATGGGTGCACTTTTTGTAGAAACACTAAACCCAAGAGGGTGCATACTTCAGTCACCTGAAGCTTTTGATTAAAAATGAAAACTTACACATATATTCACAATCATATTTTCCGGTGTTCAAACTGTTTTCCACTTGATTGACAGGACTGTTCCATGTATGTAGGCTACATGTTTTAGGCCAACGTCTCAACCATCCCTCATTGTGAGAGACACCTGTATTGGGCAACATTCTGCACATGGTTCTAGTTCTCAGAACCTGATAGAGTTCAGAGGCATGAGCATATCACAATGATGCTAAGTACATGAGTAATGGAGACAGTTTAATTTCATGAAAATGGAGGCGAAGTATCTTTTCCAATGGGGCACTACAGTTATTCCATATTCTCCCTACCCTAGTTTCCATCCTAAATAAGCTGTTTTGATGTTCCATTATGAGATTTGATTATTCTTAGTTAGTGCCTGCTAGAAATGTTGTTAAAGAAGGTGGCACCCAAATATTACAAGGATTTTATTACTCACATATCTCTAATGCCGGTACACACCCACATATTCTTATTAGACATCACAACAAATTGACTCGTCTAATTCTTCTGGGGAAGAATAGTGGAAAAATAAAACCATATTGGTGTGGAGGTTGTGTGTGTATGTTTTTTTAGTTTTTGTCTTGTACCTTAGCCTTATATATTGGAGACTAATTTGTAAAGTAAAAAAGGAAGTCACTTTATTTTTATTACATATGAATCACAGTGAAGGGCCCGAAGCCACCTATAATGATTTTTTTCCAAATATTATTTTTCTTTTAAAAAGCAGAAGACATATGTGATCTCAAACCATATACAGATTTTTAATTGAGAAGGAAAGCTGTCTATTTATATGAAGGATCAAGGCCCAAATATTTTAATATTCTCCTATTGTGCTTTGACATTCACACCATTTATTCTGCTTGCCACAACAAAGCCACAATAAGTACAGTAGTGTTATGCTACCAAGTTAACCTCTGTGCTGATATCCTTATCCATTTACTTCTCTTTTACTAGCAGAAAACACTACCACATACAAGGATTCTGAAATGGGCCCATATAGTTTCTTTCTCAACTAAACTAAGAGGCACTTGAAAAATTATGTATGGGATGCTGATGGAAACACTTCCATTTGGTATCAGCTCCATGTTTCAGTGCTCCAAACACATGGAGAATATTCATGCCAATTCTAATCACCACTAGCATCTTCATATGTGGCAACAGTAATGTTTGAATCAGATCTAAGATTCTGAGAAAGTCACGAGTGTATTGAAGACTTTCTATGTAGTAGTCCCACACACAGCTGTCGCTTCTAAGTTCTATTCATTTATGTGGGGCTTATGAATATCTAACTGCATACATGATTGCTATCCTGTCCTAGTAAATTAGGCAATACTGTTGGCTGAGACTTTTTCACTTTGAGTGATAGTCACCAATAGACATCCGGCACAGAGAGCAGATTTCAACATTTTGTATCTCAGGGTACCAGAAATGAAAAGGTTTCTATTTGATTCCAGTTGTAGTCCCATCTCATCAGAATATTCATGAGACTATTAATACCAGTATTGCTACCAGTATGAGAGTGGGTTCTGCAATGTGAGCATCTGTCCACTTAAAAACTATGCTTATATTATATGAATGTTTCACATACAACCAAAAAATTGTGGTGATGATTCATAAGCATCACTGGTTAGATCAAATTTGAGCCATTAATTTCACATACTTTCACACAGGTAAAATTGATCCCACTTCAGCCCAGCGTGGCTTTGAGACTTTTAGTCCTAATATACATTTATATTTTATATAAATGGATAAACAAATTCCCCATGGATAAACAAATCTGTTCTCTCCACCCCCACCCCAATAATAGCAGTAGACAAATGTACTTTGCTGAGGCAGTTTTTTAAAAAAAAGTAGGAAAAAGGTTCTCTGCAGAGAGGAAAACAGAAATAAAAGTTGGCAAGTTGGAAGGACTGATCGTTTTGAGACTCTAATCTGCATGTACCAATGAGGGCCTGCCACTTCCTGCTTAATGAAGGCTGTGGTTTTATTAGCTTTGTTGCCGATTAGGAGCAGCTATCTCCATCTTACAGCAAGAGTTCCCACAAGAAATAACTGGCCTCCCAAGCTCTTGAGTGTCTCCTTTAAATATCTACTTTCCTTAGTGTGGTTTATGCTCATATGATGTTATGCTACCTCAGGCTTTAAGGAGTCCCTGCCCCAGTGCTTAATTAAAACAAGACTTCCTTAGTGAGATCACTCGCTTTACATCTTCCTAAAAAGCTTGACTCACAGATGGGAGTGTGATTTCTGTGTGCAATTTAAATTCACAAGGAATCAATGAGAGTGGATATTTACATAGAAATCCTGTAAAGGGCATATAAGGGAAAGCTTGTTTTCTCTCAAAGAGCCATTTGTGGGGATTGGGGTGGGAAAGGTGATCAATTTTTGTTTTCAATGCTGATCAATTATTTCACTGATGGCTCAATGCTCCTCAGTAACACAAGAGAAACTTTGAAGTGCCTGATCTGCATACAGATGGTATTTGATATTTATATTATTTCTTAATACATAATCACACTGCTAGCATAGTTTCCGTTCAGAATCTGTCGGCTCCTGAGTAAATCCCACTGTTTTTAAGGTTTATAACTTAGACATAAACATTTGCCTTAGCTCCTGAATTCCTTTTAATATACACAGAAACTGAATACTGCACAAGTTCTAGAACCTCAGAAACATTTGCTATTAAAGGAGGCAATTACAGCCTACTGTATACAACTAGAATTGTTTGTAGGCCAGCTCAAGGAAACTGAACATGGGGTTGAAGATCTAGTAAAACAGGTGAGGAGGAGAGGAATAACAAGTGACCATGTCATCCATGTATTCTTTCAGTGGAATGACCTTTAGGGTTAGGGCTAGGAAAGGGAAATGTCAGAACCACTAGTTTCAAATATGGCTTAGTTCTACCTAGGTGTTTTGTTTTTTTTAATGTTGTAAAATCTTCTGGCACCCTGATCTCAAACATTTGTGCTGGCCTATAAGCCTCCAGTGCTGGGGTAATGTTCCTGCAGTATGGACTGGTATCAGTAGTTGTACAATATAGGAGGTATCACAGGTAGTATGCCTATGTACACCAGTTGCCGGGGTACATGGGCTGGAGGGTGCTGTTGCACTCATAACCTTCTTGTGGGTTCCCGTGGGCAGCTGGGTGGCCACTGTGTGAGCAGAATGTTGGACTAGATGGACCCTTGGTCTTATCCAGCAGGGCTCTTCTTATGTTCTTAAGTGGCCCAGGTTGCTGAAAAGAGCACCCACCACTCTCCATTTCTGTTCAGAGCATTGGATCCAGACCTTCTCTTCCACAAACAGAAGGTCTCCTTCTATCTGTGAAAAGGGGAAGGCAGTTTTACCAGTTACCCCTGCAGCCTGCTGTGCCACCTCCCCCAAAATCACCACCCTCCCTTCCTCCAGAGGTAACGTCCCATGAGTATACCCCATGGGTATTCTGGATTTCAGCCATTATTTGCTAGCTTGTCCTCCACCATTTTCTTCCTTGCTACTATCACGCCCTTCCCATTGTGCACCAGAAACTGCTGGTATAGCCCAGTGAGGAAGAGTACCTGGCTGTGGAGCCAGAGTCTGTGAGTTCAAATCCCCTCCTTGGCTTGTGTTCCTTTGGCGAGTCAGTGTGGTGTAGTGGTTAGAGTGCTGGACTGGGACTCGGGAGATCTAGGTTCTAGTCCCCACTCAGCCATGACGTTCACTGGGTGACTTTGGACCAGTCACAGACTCTCAGCCTAACCTACCTCACAGGGTTGTTGTGAGGATAAGATGGAGAGGAGGATGCAAGCCGCCTTGAGTTCCTTGCAAGAAAAAAGGGATATAAATATAATAAATACTAAATAATAATAATAATAATAATAATAATAATAATAATAAATATTACAATTTATAGGAATTCTCAGGATATTTCTTCAATATCTGTGTCAATAACAACTCAATACTTCACAGCCCATCCCCAGTTCAAATCGTATATTCATTCTTTAACAGCACCCCCTCCCGTCTATGCAGACTGTTCACTTACTAAGACAAATGTGTTTTGAAACATTAGAAGGACTTCTGTACTTCAGAAATATCTAATGATAAAATCCTAGCAGAAGAGAAGACCTTTTGTAATATTATTTGACTCTCCCAAGCACACATGGATTTATTTCCACTAAATGGGTTCTATCAAATGGTGTTCCTCTGCTGATGGAGGGCTCTTTGATCCAGTGGAGGTTTCTATCAGTGAATTGGGAAGGGAGGTGGGGTTTTTTTGCAATTGAATGGGGAAAAGGTGGTTGCCCCCTGCAGCCTCCCCATCTGCTCCTGAGTGTTGGGGACCCTTTGGAACAGCATGGGAGGTGGTGCAGGCGGCTGTAAAGGGGAAGGGAAATTAGCAAAAATTGCCCCTGTCCACTGATGGAAACTTCAGTGGATCAAACAATTTTTTGTCAGCAAACGGCTACAACCCAATATACTTAGCACTGACTATACCAGTGTTTGGCCATACAAGAACATCATACTTGCAGTCTTTCAAATTTCAACAAGCTGAATGGTCTTTGTCATTCATTCACTATTCTGCAGTAGATGGTCACTCTGCAACATGACCTGAATATAGCTGGGATTGAAAGAACGACTTCAGCCATACCCAGTGAATTAAAGGGAATAGTGCCTGGTGGGTAGGGCTGAAAACATATGTGGACCAGCCCAGAAATGAGCAATATGTGTGGAGATACGGATTTGCTACCATGTCCAGAAACAAATGTGTTGGTAAAGTGGGTTCTGCAAAATTCAGAACAATCTTCACCACAAACCATCCTACTTCTCATCTTCCTACATATGATAATCCAGTCACCACTTGGAGAAGGCCAGGGCCAATTATCTGGAAGTTTATAAAGAGTACAATGGCCATTTCTAAGAATAGGGGATTACACTGCAACATTGCACTGCAGGTCCCTTTGGACAATGTCATATTGAAAACTAGTTTGGAAACTCCCTTCTTTTTCAACAAGTGGGTTGCTCAACCCTAAGAGAAGGTTCTGCTGTTCAAGAAACTCAAGTCAAGATCTAGTTCCTTGTACATGGAGAAATAAGTGCAAGGATATTTGGGTTCTGGCCATTACCTGAAGCAGTTAAGAGGTTAATAAAATTAATGCCATAGTTCAAGGATCTGTGTTTTTTAAAGATATCTTCCTGAAACTCGCTGCCATGTGATATGGTAGTGACACAAAGTATGACTAGTGTCATAAAAGAGTTTTAGAGGGTAAGAATATTGGTGGCTAGTTGGTCAAGGCATTCCACTTCCTGCAAATAATGGCTCAGCCAATAATGTTTTTATTTCCTGAGCTTTCTGACATTTGCTCTTTAGCTTCATAAGCCATTTCAGAACTGTTTAAAAAGAGAGGATTTCTGTTTGCAATGCTATTACCAAGACCTTTCTTGTGCCAGTCTTTATTTTTGCCTGTCTGATTCATCCATCTTAATCATGACCCTATCTGAGGAACCAATTGTGTGTGTATGTATGTGTATTTAACTTGAGCTCAGCAGGTTGTGCATTGAAGAAAGATGCTGCATATTGACAGGAACTGAAACATTTTTATTAACAACATCCATGAAGCTATTGCCAGAATTGCTTCCTTCTGTAAATGATATTAAGGCATCTCCTGGGATTTAGTAGTTTCAAGCTATAAGTTTTACTCTACCATTTCCCCCCTCTTGCAGAATTAGATATTTTCTTTAGATTTTGTTATAAAATTATTCTTTTTCATAACCCAGTTTTGGTTTTGGTGTTTTTTAAAATCCCTTCAACAAACAGAGATGTGAGTTGATTTTACCCTAACACCATTGACCACCTATGGCACCATAATGGATTTTCTCCTTTATCTGTTGCCTTGAGGCAAAGATGCTAAATATTTCAGTAACTCTGTGTGTTGGTTTCCTCCCACAGTCTAAGTTACAATGATGTAAATCTAGTGCTGCTGTCACTCTATAATTATCAATCCAACCCCATTGATTTTAGGATAGAAACTGTTGATTTATGCTATTATAATAGGGAGCAGAATCAAGTTGATCTCTATTTTGGTTGCTTTATGAGAGTGAAAATATTTTAATCATCTTGGCACATAGTTTGTAATCTTACCTAACCAAATACATGTAGCAAAGCCTTAATATGTATGGACAGTAAAAAGTAAGTGCCAGTAAAACTTACTTTGGCTGTACATGTCCTGAAGAGGTGTTTTCCAAATCACAATTTAAAGGGAAATAAAAGGCTGTTTTAAGCTATAATTCTGCTCTGAGTTACACACGTTTTCATCTTAAGCATGCATAGCTGAGCAATGGATTGATTGCCAGCTCTTCTATACAGTTGGATTAATAATATTCTATACGATCATGGGCTTCACCAAATTATTTTTGTATCTAATGCTTGGAAAAGAGGGAAGGGAAATGATTAATTTTAGCAAGAGGATGTTTTGTGGTTCAGAGGACATTATTTTTCATGAGCATTGCATGGGCAATAAAAAATATAACAAGTTTATGTTATGAGAAAAAAAGGGAAACCAGTGTAGACTGCAAAAATACTTTTTAGAGCCTACATCACACAGTTGTGTTACAGAAATATGTGGTTCTGTTTGTTAAATCATTACAGACATCACATTATTTGCAGTGAGTCGGGGGGTGGGGGTGGAATTAGCATTGTTTTTTGAAGGATGATATTGGATGTTGCAGAGAAAGCAGTTATTTTGTGCTTGAGCCACCTTGGCTCAATCCTAAGCAGCCCAATTCTACTTTCCTGAGCAGGCAGTTCTTGATGGGCCAAGCTGCAGGTCTGACCATCTTCCCCCTATTATTCTGTGTGTGCTTTCTCCCGCATTCTCCTTAACCAGCACCCACATGAAGGGCTGGTTCTCCATCTCAGCAAACATGAGAGAAAATGGGCAAGTGACCTACATCAGTTTCCTGTGAAAGGCATCAAAGTACCCACCCCATAAGAATTCATAAGCTCCAAATCCAACCCATAGGGTTTGGGGAGATCCAAAACCAGGGCAACCCATTCGCCTATCATGTAGTTGAGGTAACAGTGTCAGTCTTAGATCATCTAAGGACAGACAGCAGAATTGCTCCCAGAGGCCGCTATCTTGCTTTAATCTTGGTAAAGTACCATTAAAGTGTCATTAAGTAACACAGGAATTCAAAAATACCTGAAAATCTAAAAACAGTGGGGCAGGTTTGCATGTCATACTAAGCCACCCCTGCGAACACCCTATGTAGTGTGCATTGTTTGTGGAACAACCCATGGTATGCCCAACAGACAATTGGGCTTGCCGTGGGTTGTTCTCCCCTTCCTTCCCCCTCAGTCCTCTAGCCAGCTCTGGCACATATCCTGGGGACTTTGCACCAGAACCCGTCTTGTCTCCTTGCCCCAGCCCCTCCCCATTCCAATCATTACCCCTTTTGTTCCCTAGGTTGTTTTTTCCACCGGAGACTCGAAAGTGTGCAATTGGGGTCATAAATGATGATGATGATGATGATGATGATGATGATGATGATGATGATGATGATGATGATGATTTGTCCATCTTTCACAAGTGTGCTCTTATGGCTGTCCAAAATGTGTAGTCTTTCCTGGTCAATTTCTTTGTATGTTTCAGCTGTCAAAGGGAGCACCAAAATGGAATAGGCAACATAGAAGGAAATTGACAAGATGCGGCTGCCTGCGGGCTAATTTGCACACAGCTGCGAAGGACCAGGGGAGAAATAATAGTAAAGGAAAGGAGGGACCCATTAGCGCAAGTCAGAAGCACTGAAAATGGGGCGGGGGTCCAAAGGAGTAAGTGCGCCAGAAGGGAGCTGGCAATATCTCCCCCTTGACAATGTGATCCTCTGGCTTTTAAGTGTTGAAATGACAATTCTCAGTGTCCTTCATCTTTTCAACACTTCTCTGAGTCTGCAGGTAGTCCAGAAAGGGAAGATATTAACTCCTCCTGCTTTCGCGGCTCCTTTTTGGAACACTTACTGCTGCGCTTCTTGCAGTTCCCTGACATTTTTTAAAAAAAAACCTGAAGAGGAGGCTGAATGGAACCGGATCCCCCCCCCCCAATGGGGCACCATTCACACGGTTGCATTCAGCTGTCTCCTCAGGTTTTTGTTTGTTTGTTTTGTTTTAAACTGTTAGGGAACCACCATAACTGCAGCAGTAAGTTCTCTGAATGGGGTGGGGGAGTTAATATGGGGCCCCATTCACCCGGTCCCATGCAGCCACCTCCTATGGGTATTTTTTAAAAACTCAGGGAGAGAGGATCACATCCCCAAGGGGGAGATATTGTCCCCCACTTTTAGTGCACTTACTCCCTCAACTTTTAGTCCCCTTTTTTGGTGCTTCTGAATTGTGCTACTGGGTCCCTCCTTTCTCTTACTATTATTTCTCCTCTGGTCCTTCACAACTGTGTGCAAATTACAGTTGATAGGCAGCCCCATCTTATCAATTGCCTTGTATGTTGCCTACTCCAGTTCCCCGCTCCCTTTGACAGCTGAAATACACAAAGAAATGGACCAGGCAAGACTGCACATATCAGACAGCTGTGAGAGTGCATTTGTGAAAGACTGAAAACAAAAAATTTAAAAAAATTACGACCCAATTGCACATTTTTGAGGCACTGATTTATTTATTTTTTAAAGCCAGGGAATAAGTGACAGTCCTTTCAAAGTGCCATTTCGGCATCATTGGAAGAGCAGTCACTGGTGAGATCGTGAAAAGCAAGTGGCACAGGGGTTTTTTGCCGCTCTTGCCAAGCAGCTCTGTAGCAGATCCTGGCAACCCGCAGTGAAATTGCTCCCGCAGGTTCGGACAACACAACAACCCAGCAGGGTTCAAACAACCCCTGGAACAAACCATGGGTTGTCAGGGGGGGCTTATCCACAAAAATTAAACCATCCTGCAGAAAGTGGATCTGGGTTCACATGACATGTCAACCCATCATGGCTAGCTGCCCACGATGGGTTGTCATGTCATGCGAACCAGGGCAGTGTTTGTTTAGATTCTGTGCGCAGATAGCATGGAAGATTGTACCTTTTTTCTTCTTTTTCTTTTTCAGTGAAAGAAGGGCAAGCATAGTTTTTCTGCCATCCTTCATTAATGAGTAGCTTCATCTCAGAGATTTTGGCAAATCTATAAAATCACCCACTGATTATATTAATAGGAAAAATAAGCTAGGTGAATCTATCGGTGGACACAGGATTAGGCTCAAAAGGTAGGCATTCAGCGCCAATACCAGTATGCAGACAGATATATAAATCCCCCATGACCCCCACAAGTGCACACATAAAGCCATTTATTTTCCTTCTTTTTAACCTGCCTCTTTCCATTTTAGTTAAGAATGCAAATTGCACGTCGGACTTTGAAGAATATTTTGCTAAGAGGAAACTGGAGGAAGGAGATGGACACTCAGACAGTATAGCGGAATACCTACAACGCAGTGATACCGCCATTATTTACCCAGAAGCTCCAGAGGAACTGTCTCGTCTTGGCACTCCAGAGGCCAATGGGCAAGAAGAAAATGGTGAGGATGGAATTCATTTTTAGCCACTCTTCTGACCTCTTGCAGCTGTTGCAATTATAAATGCACTACATGCCTGGGTGTTTACCTTAAAATTGAAGAACAGCTGCAGAAGCATGGAATTTCATGAGCAAAGATTGGGACTGTAATTTCAGCATATTGTGATTTTTTTTTTTTTAAGTCAGCAAATTGAGACTGTTCTGTAGGTGAAATAAATAGCAGGGGCAATTAAGGGTTACATTTTAAAGGAGTAGTGTTCTTGCTCTAATTTTAGTTTTGGAAGGATTACTAACAGATTCTGTTAAGTCTTTAATAAATAATTGAAAAAGGTACAGTAATACCTTGGATTGCAAGTAACTTGGTTTGAGAGCATTTTGCAAGACAAGGAAATTTTTAAATAATTATTTATTTATTTTTTACTTGATATACAAGCGACGTCTTGCAATACAAGTACTGTAATATGGCTTAAATTAAAAATCTCTGTACATTTGTTTTGGGGGGATTTCGTTTTGATATAAGAGTGTTTTGGATTACAAGCACGTTTCCGGAATGAATTATGCTCTCAATCCAAGGCATGACTGTATCCATGAAGATGAACTAGATGGTGTTGTGTGTGGAGACAGCAGATTGGTAATTAAGTACACAGCATCAATAAAACAAAGCAAAAAATATTTTTCTTTAAAAAATTATTACAGTCTTACAATAGGCTAGAGCAAAGTTTTGAATTAATTTTCTAACGATTCGTACAAGTTAGCCCTGAGTGTGTAAAAAATGATTGATGCAGTTTTCAGGCTAGGTAGAAAGCATGGGCACTCCAGTTTAGGCAGATTGCCGTGATTCTTGTCAAGCCATCCTGGGCAATAAGCCCATTAGCTGCCATTGATTTACTGACCTTTCGGCCTGCCTCTTTCTCTCATGTCTCTTGGTTACAGACCTGCCACCTGGAACTCCAGATGCTTTTGCCCAACTGCTGACCTGCCCCTACTGCGACCGGGGCTACAAGCGTTTGACATCACTGAAGGAGCACATCAAGTATCGCCATGAGAAGAACGAGGAAAACTTTCCTTGCCCTCTCTGTAACTACACATTTGCCTACCGCACCCAGCTCGAGCGGCATATGGTGACGCACAAGCCAGGGACAGATCAGGTGGGGGGGCTTGTTTTAAGTGATTTCTTTCTATAATAACCCCTTAGAGAAATGATATTGCTTTGATTGGCAATCATTATTAATTTTTCATGGCATTTTGAAGATGCAGATCTTTTAATGGTAATAGCTTTAATTGAGGTCTAAATGATTTTTTGATGGTCTCTTCTAATATGATTTAATAGTCTTATGTTCACGATCGAATGGGTGTGTTAATTTCTAATTTAGAAATTTTATTTGCACTTTAACTTGACTTTAGTTTCATTTTTTTATGTTCCTCAAAATGTGAATGAAATTGTGGCATTTTAATTATACATTATTAAACATCTCAGCAATTTTAATTCCATTTTTCACCTAGTTTTAGTCTGCATTTTTTCTATATAGGATCTCAGAGACATCTCAAGAATCTGCTAAACTTCTTTGCTGCCATTCATTACTTTTATTAAGCCTTATGTATATTTTTCATCTAGTTCATAAGAATAGGTTTATATTTTTGAGTTAATCTTGTTGTACATATGTTGCATGCTTTACGATTGTTTTAATAACATATGATCAAATTAAGAATCCACTACTGCTGAAATTTATACATCACAGCAGCATATCTGCTATAAATCAAAATGATCCCTTGATCAGATATGCATTCCATTTAATCGAATAGAATATGTCTCTTTTGAACGTATGATTAAGCTTCGTTAGATTCATAAACCAATTACTCAAATGTGCGTATTAGAAAGCTCTTTACATACCAAAGGTATATTTTTCTTCTCACTAGAGAATTGTATTTTAAAACTTCTATTATGATGTGTTACAAGAGAAATCCAAATGGAAGGTCTTAAATTTACCTAGTTATATGCATTGTGTCTAGTTATATAGGAATTATACAGATAGTTTATTTTTATCCCAAAGAATAGAAAACAGTACTCATCTAGATTTATCTTGACAGGTTTTTTACAATAAAATATGTGTTTAATTAGACAAACATGCATCAGACCCACCTTCTAATCAAGCAATTTGGTAATTAGCTCACTATCTCTCACTTGATCTCTGTAATCGATAAAATATAATTCCGACAGAGGTGATCATAACATTTCATTTTAAAGGGTAGAGAGGGTTATTATTAATCTCTAACTTTTCCCTCTTCCTGACAAAATGGGAGTCGTGGCTTTCCCCCCTCTCTCCCTATTGCTTCTTACTAGCAAAACACTAGGGGGAAAATGGCTGGATATTTATCCAACCTAACGGCCTTAAATTCCACATGCAAGAGTGTGTTGGCGCATTACGAATGGTAGCTTTGGTGTTGAAAAGTCCCCTCATTTGCTCATGGCATTTACAATTAGTAAATTAAAATGATTGTATCATATTAACAGTGGCACAACTAAAGTTTATAGTAGTCCTCTGAGGGCTGTGGGGGGAGACAAAGCAGCTGTTGCTGTTTGTTTATGCAACTCAGCAACATATGAGCGCTGGTCCCTCAATGGCGCTCGGCGGGCTGGGCTCTGCTTGATCTTTGAAGGTTGCTGCTGTTTGAACAACCCTCCCTGTGTCCCATGTAACACCATCTGTCTCACTAGGAATGTGGGAAGATTCAGCACACCCTAGCAGTTGTCATACCGTTTCTGTGCTGTCTTTTCTGCTATAGGCTTTTGTGTCATTGCTGCTTGGGGGGGGGGGGGGAAGGCTGACCTCCTACCTTGAACATCCAGACTAGATGACTGCAGCTTTTTTCTTTTCTTTTTTTCTTTTGGTCAGAATTCAAAGTCACAGCACTTTTCTCACTTGTTCAGAAAGGTCAGCTGTGTTTGATTCTATCTTTATGCTGCTTTTTAACTTCTCCTTTCTGCCAACTTTTCCTCTTGTTCTGCCCCTGCTCCTTTGCATTGCTCTGAAGGAGAAAAAGAAAGAAAGAAACAGAAAGATGGTTTAATTCTCAGGACTTTTTCCAGCAGTGACCATCTCTTGCATTTGATAACAAATAAAATTTGCTTATAATGCGCAACCCTTAATGGCACAATAAATAGATATATATTTTTAAAGAGCATGTTATGAAGAATTATATGTAGCTACAATATGCCAGGAATATTACAAATCGCAGTTTCTTTTTAAAATTAACAAATACATTGCTCCCAACACTGCGCGCCTTAATATATTGCACTGCCGATGAAAGACTAAGAAGTAATTCCAAAATAAATGCTGAAAGTGCATTCAGATTTGCTTCAGGTTTACTGCCAACATTTTGATTTTTATGGCAGCACTGATGAGGCAAATAAATGTACACGCAGATCTTTTACTCTGACAGATAAATACAAAGCTGCTTTAATTATTATTTTTTTCTTAAAAGGAAATCTCTCTCCCTCTCCCTCCTCTGCATCTCTTTCTCTCTCTGTCTCTCATACACAAACACACATGCACACAAACACATATTTGCATAAAAATCATGCTGGTGTCTTTACTCTCCTAGCACCAAATGCTGACCCAAGGAGCAGGCAATCGTAAGTTCAAGTGTACAGAGTGTGGCAAGGCCTTCAAATATAAACACCATCTGAAGGAACACCTGCGAATCCACAGTGGTGAGTATTTGAGGTGCCAGAGTTCTCATTTGCATTTTGTTTAATTAGCTGAGTTTTTAAAAAGGAAAAGAAAGATTGCTTAAAATGTACAGATTTTTGTTTAGAACTACAAAGTTACTTCATAAATGATATCATCTTCATTTTTCATGTTATTCAGAAGAAGGGGAAAAAAACACCGAGCTCCCATAGATTTTCCAAACAGCACAGTCTATTACCTAATTAATTAATTAATTAATTAAATCCTAATTGATTCCTGAAGCTATTTCTACTCAGAGGAATTCAAAAATTCTTGCTCATTTGGTACTCAGATGCTCCTGTTTTGATATTCCTTTTTTTAAAACAATACAGGGAACCCCCCAAAATGAACAATATTAACACCCCCAATCAGCACCGTGATAACACATCAAGCTCCCTTACTTGGAATGGCTGCCTTGTCTATTTTATTTTATTACATTTGTATTCCATTCTTCCTCCATGGAGTTCAGTGTAGCTGTTTTAGCCTCACAGCCTCCTTGTATGATAAGTTAGGCTGAGAAAGAGTGAGTTACCCAAGACTGCAGCTGGTGGGCTGTATAGTGTAGGACTTCTTCATACATGCCTTTTAAAGGTGTTCCTGTAAAGTATATTGCATGTACTTAAGCATATAAAGTATAAACACAACAAACATTCAGATACATTCACCAGGCAACTAGGATCGGCTGCAGGTTGCCTGAGTAGGAACTTGGGTTTCCCACATCCAAGTCCAACACTCTAACCACTTCACAACATTGGCTATCATTTTAATAGAGACAACTAATTTTGTGTGCACAAACTAGTTCCCTGCACTGAAATAAATGGGCTCACCTGGGGGCATTAAGAAACCCAGGTACACATCTAAGCTCACATAAATCTCTGACTGGGTTCACACAACACGATAAGCCATGGTAGCTTATAAGTCATGTTTTTTTCGGAATGGCATGTCATGTTGTCTGAACCCAGCAGCATGGTTTGCTAACCATGCATAAACCAGTCTGACCTGGTTCAGACAACATGACAAGCCATTCTGAAAAAAACATGACTTATAAGCCAGTATGGCTTATCGTGTTGTGTGAAACACTGGCTCAGGACATATGTGGGAAAATAGGGCAACATCTTAACTGATATTTGGAGCTTGTGAATATTTGAAAAGCCAAACTATATTTAGGGTTTTCCCCAACCTAAAAGTCCTCATCCTTTGATGTAGACTCATTGTAAATAAAGCTAATAATACTGCCAGTTATTCTAAACTAAAATCAAAGACATTAACAGTACAATTCTATATATGTATACTCAAATGTAAGTCCCACTGACTTCAGTAGGACTTATTCCCAGGTAAGTGTGTATAGGAGTGCAACCAAAGATACTTCAGTGCCATATTTTAAGGCTAAAGAACAGGCTGAAGAAGTTTGTGCAATTGTGCACTGTTTGTAAATAATAGTAAGTTTTCAAAGCATGTTTTCCTCATACTGTATTTAATAATGTATTCTAATTACGTTAACGAACCTATAAGCATCTAAAGTCTTGCAATGAATTTTGCTTTTTACCTAGCAGATCTGTTCTTGTAAATCTTGGGTATAATCCAAAGTTAATCACCTTTCATTTCTACTGATTTCAACTAGAGAAAGTGAAGTATGTGCTTAATGCTCCCATTGAAGTCAAAAGCTCAGTTCAGATGTAATAGCAAACCATAATTTCCTACTGTGAGAATGAGCTGCTGCGGTGAGCCTCAGGCTTGCATGTTCCCCCTCCTCTCTCTTCTTTCATGCTCACCAGGAGGAGAAGCTTTCAGTTTTGAACCACAGCTACTTGCGATGTCCAGGCTTTGACAACTGTAGTTTATTTAAACTATGGTTTGAGAACAATCCATGCTCTGAGACCTTGGGCCTGTTCATATGTCACAACAGCCCATCGTGGGTTAATTTACCCATGGGGAGCTGTCACTTTGTGCCGGGCACCCACGGGCACCATTTTTGCTTGGTGCCCACAGGTGCCTGGCTGGCCATGGCTTATCATGTTGTACAAACCCAGGAGGCAGGGGTAATTTGGGGTTAGACAACCCTCAAATAACCCTAAAACAAGCCCCCTGACTATGAGTAAAAGAAGGTGAAAGGACCAAAGCTTTAGGGTGGGGATGACGAGGAAGGAGGAGGATTCAATGACCCATCCTGAGAGACATGGCTGCTGTTCTCTGGCCATTGCTTCAGAGGCCATCTGGAGTTTAAACAATTGAAGCAAAATAAGTCAATATGTGCCAATTACCATAATTTATTCTGAAGCAGAATTTTTCCTTTGTTTAGAATTTAGATTGGGTGAAGCAAGAAGGAGAAGGGAAAATATTTATAGTGCTGGTCTCTGGCCCTACTAACAGTCATAAACGCAATTGCATACAGTGAATCAAATAACATCTGGGGTATTCACCATGTGAACTGCCCCATACAAAGTTGTGCTACTGTTGTAGAAAATTTCCTAAAGAGGAAGTCATGGTAACTGCATGTTGCCTGGGTCCTTATTAAAAGACATGGCAAAATTATACCCTTCTGCTCCCTGTACTGAGATATTACTAACATGGCTATGTGGCATATATGTTCTTAATGTACTACTTTATATACTACACTAGATAAGGTTCCATACTCCCCTTTTTTTAAGGTTTACAGTCATGCATGCACTGCTTACAACAAAATGTTAGCAGTGATAAAAGCTAGAGAGATCACAGAATTAGAAGGGACCTGGTATGCTGCTAACTGGAGAAGTTCTAAATGGAATTTTTCCAGTTGCAGAGGACTAAACATATTTTGGAAGTGCGGGGGGGGGGGGGATGTAATAAGATGAAAAGAAAAAAAAATTGCAGGCATGATGTGATCAGCTGCTACACAGCAAATGTAAATAATATGTATATTTGTGTGTTACTAACATTTAATTTTTAAAAATTCATTGCAGGTGAAAAACCATACGAGTGTCCAAATTGCAAGAAGCGTTTCTCCCATTCTGGCTCGTATAGTTCACACATCAGCAGCAAGAAATGTATTGGCTTAATCTCTGTAAATGGTCGAATGAGAAACAATATCAAGACGGGTTCTTCTCCTAATTCTGTATCTTCCTCGCCTACTAATTCAGCCATTACACAATTGAGAAACAAGCTGGAGAATGGAAAACCACTTAGTATGTCTGAGCAATCAGGCTTACTGAAAATCAAAACAGAACCACTAGATTTCAATGAATATAAAGTTCTGATGGCAACCCATGGGTTCACTGGTGCTAATCCTTTCATGAATGGCAGACTTGGTGCAACTAGCCCAATAGGAGTCCATGCTTCTACGCAAAGTCCAATGCAGCACTTAGGGGTAGGAATGGAAGCACCTTTACTTGGATTCCCAGCAATGGGGAGCAATTTAAGTGAGGTGCAGAAAGTCCTACAGATTGTGGACAACACAGTTTCTCGGCAGAAAATGGACTGCAGCAGTGAAGAGATCTCCAAACTGAAGGGTTATCACATGAAGGACCCATGTTCTCAACCAGAGGAACAAGGCGTTACTTCTCCTGGTATTCCACCTGTGGGTCTTCCGGTAGTCAGTCATAATGGTGCCACTAAAAGTATTATTGACTACACATTAGAAAAGGTCAATGAAGCCAAAGCTTGTCTCCAGAGTTTGACTACAGACTCAAGGAGGCAGCTGAACAACATTAAAAAAGAAAAGCTACGCACCCTAATAGATCTCGTAACTGAAGATAAAATGATAGACAACCATAATATACCCACTCCATTTTCCTGCCAGTTCTGTAAGGAAAGCTTTCCTGGTCCCATTCCCCTGCATCAGCATGAACGTTACCTGTGTAAGATGAACGAAGAAATCAAGGCAGTCCTCCAACCTCATGAAAACATGGCACCTAGCAAACCGGGAGTATTTGTTGATAAGCAAGCTCTCCTCCTGTCATCAGTACTTTCTGAGAAAGGAATGACTAGCCCCATCAATCCATATAAGGACCATATGTCTGTACTTAAAGCGTATTTTGCTATGAATATGGAACCCACCTCTGATGAACTACTGAAAATTTCCATTGCTGTTGGCCTTCCTCAGGAATTCGTGAAGGAATGGTTCGAACAAAGAAAAGTCTACCAGTACGCAACTTCCAGGTCGCCATCACTGGAAAGGAGCAATGTCAAGGTGGTGCTGGCTGCCACCAACAACACTCCCACTAAAGACTCTTTGTCAGCCAGGTCCCCCATAAAGCCTGTGGACTCTATAACATCACCATCTATAGCTGAACTTCATAACAGTGTTACTAACTGTGATACTCCTCTCAGGCTAACAAAACCTACTCACTTTACCAGTATTAAAACAGTTGATAAATTGGACCACTCTAGGAGCAATACTCCTTCTCCATTAAATCTTTCTTCCACATCTTCTAAAAACTCCCATAGTAGTTCTTACACTCCAAACAGTTTCTCCTCCGAGGAGCTTCAGGCTGAGCCTTTGGACTTGTCTTTACCAAAACAAATGAAGGAACCCAAAAGTATTATAGCCACAAAGAACAAAACAAAATCCAATAGTGTAAATGTAGACCACAACAGTGTTTCTTCATCATCTGAAACCTCAGATGAGCCACTGAACTTGACTTTTATCAAGAAAGAATTTTCTAATTCAAATAGTTTGGATAAAAGCACTAATCCAGTATTTGGTATGAACCCTTTTAGTGCCAAACCTTTATATGCCCCACTTCCCCCGCAGAGTGCATTTCCCCCAGCCACTTTTATGCCACCAGTTCAGACCAGTATTCCTGGGCTACGACCATACCCAGGAATAGATCAAATGAGCTTCCTACCACATATGGCCTATACTTATCCAACTGGAGCAGCTACATTTGCTGACATGCAGCAAAGGCGAAAGTACCAGCGGAAGCAAGGTTTTCAGGTAAATATATGTCTTATTTCACAATTGTATATAACATATCCATGTAATATTTTATGACTTTAAACATCTTAAGGCTAAATCAGCTTTCAAAATAGTCCATTTGATTTTTTTTAAAAGAGAGAAAATGGTTTAGAAGAAATAAACCTTAAAAACATGACTAAGATGTCCATTTGTAATGTTATTTACCCAGTAGCTGTCCGTTAGCATTTAAAATAAGTTTCAGGGGCCTGGCATCATCCATTCCCTTCAAAGAAAACAAACCTGGAATGAGAATGATCAGCTAGAATCCCCACAAAGCATGGGTGAAGTATGTGCTTTTAAAGAAAGCACTGTTGCACCAACTCAGAGGCCTGGTTCGCACAATCAACACAGTCCACCATGGTTTATATAAGCCACGGTGGATTGCCGCACATGCCAGTGGCCATTGTGAATATTCAAGCCATGGCAGGAGGTTGCTGTGGCTTCTCGTGACAGCCGAACCTGGTGCAGAGTGGGTTGTTGCCATGGTTAACAAACCACCCCCAACCCAAAAACAGCCCATGGGTTGGGGGTGGTTTGTTAACTATGGCAACAATCCACCCTCTCCGGGTTCATATGTTACACGGCAACTGCCTACCACAGCTTGAATATTCACAATGGCTGCCAGCACATGCCGCAACCCAACATGGCTTAAATAAGTCACGGTGGGCTGTGGCGATGGTGCGAACCAGGCCATATTCATGAATAGTGTAAGTACCTCTAAAATAAGTGCAGCCCTGTGAGAGTCCCTTGGCCTGTGGCTTCATTGGTACTACCACACCATGAATAGCCCTTAAGAGATTCCCAGGGAATCACATGGAAATGATAATGCAGCCATAAGCTGTTTATAATATGTTCTGACTAATCTTTACAAAGCTATAAAAGGGATTATGAAGATCCTCAAGACAGACTTGTTTTCATCTCACCTGTTCCATTTTCCACACTTATCCATCTTCCTCCCCCTCACCCCATCCCATCCCATCCCAGGCTCTAGAAATTTCAGTTCTTAAGGAAGTATCTCTTATGGCCTTCATCTTCATATAAGATTCACTCAGTACTGATTTAGGCTGACGTGATGTGGATTATAGCTGGGCATATAAAGCTGCCTTGTATCAAGTCAAATCATTGGTCCACTTAGCCCAATATTATTGTCTATGCTGACTGGCAGCAGCTCTCCAGGGTGTTAGGCAGTGGTCTCCCCCATTAACTGCTACCAGGGACTGAACCCAGTACCTTCTGTATGCAAAGCATGTACTCTACCACTGAGCTATGACCCAATATAACTGTGATCCTACATTGCGTCCAAACTTTTAGAAACTCCAAATGTAGAAAAAATTGTGGCATCTGTCCACTTAAATATAGCAATGGATTTTATCCACAGGAAACATTCATAGTGTGTAGGAATTGTGTATATATAATACATCTATAGTTTGGCAGAGGGAGATTAACTGATTACAGTTGATTTTTTAAAACATCTGTGGACATTCCCATATGACCTATTAGGTTCCATTAGTAATTTTACCAACTAGTAAATGTTTTATATTTTCAAATGTGAAAATCAGGTATGGTTTAATATTACAGGCAGTAATCCCTCTCTGTACAATAGGAGCATAAATAGCACGGTACCTCCATAACAGCTGTTCCACTATTCCAATTTACAGTACATCTGCCCTCTTTGTAAACGTATTTAAGCCTATTTAATCTTCTCTAATATTAATTAGTACAAACCTAGTCTAAGAAACTGAACTGTCTGATAGCAAATGGAAATATACGTTATCATGCAAGTTTGCACTCTCTTTGGATCAAGACAAAATAAATATCAAGAAATTTAATAATTTACTGATCCACATTCATTATTGCTTAATGCTGAAGGCTGTTTTAACATAGATAGAGCATTGATAAAAAGTGTTATTAATATTCCCTATTTCAAATTACAAAATTAAATATAAAAATGTAGCTCAAGGCCTTTAGAGGGGAGACATACATTTAAATGGATTGCATAATAATAACATTTTGTACCTAAATATAAAATTCAATTAAATCCTTTCTAAAATTATATATATATATATATATATATATATATGTTTGGTAAGTTGAAAGAAAATCACTTTAGTTATTGCTTGTACTTTTTTTTTTTTTTTTTTACAACTTACTGTTATTAAGAACACTTTATGAACTTTGGAATTCTAAGCATACTGACCAAAAAGTAAGTCCTGTTGACCTCATAAGAAGTCATGCACAGAAATATGTTGCAAGATATAAATCCTGCAAAGACAGGGGCCACAGTCCAAAGAACTACTAGAATTTTGCTTCCTTTTACTTGAACAGTAAACATGGTGGCATTGGTTGGGGCAGGGATTCTGTTGTTTGAGAAACACAAGTCTAAGCCCCACTGGGTGTGTGGATGTACTTGTTCAGTGCTCGGGATTGTGACTAGGATACGAGAACTTAAACTATCTATATTGGAGCTCACACAAAAGTAAAGGTAAAGTTACGTTTACAAATTGCACCTTTTAAAAAAGGATTTGGACCCACTATGACATATCATAACTTCCAGTTACTTTACAAAAAGTGTTATAGCTGAGTTAGAGCTGCTTCACTTATGGTTGTTTTAACATCAGTGTTTATAACATCAAAGTATTTTATCTCAAAATATTTATAAACTAAAAATTACCTATTAACTTGTCATTGAAGCCTTCCTTCCATGTCCTGTGCAGAACCGTATATGTTGTTTGCCAGATTTTGCATGATAATCAATCTGTATGCCAGAATACACATCCATAGAACTTTCAGGGCATTGTTCATGCAGATAGGACTGAAGAATATCTGGAGATATATCTCTATCTTGTATTTTTATATATTTTAGAGCAGCTGTCGATGTGGGATGAACAGGATGCACAAGCGCTGTTCTCTCGCATCTCTGTATCACCCAAAATAGAATGTCCACATCCTTGTCCCCAGAAAATGCTGAACGGGATACAAATCTGTGATCTTGTTTGGCTATCTATGAGAAGTGAAGGAGTAGAAGATATAAAACAGGAGGAATGAGGCAGTTGCACTGCCTGTTTCACCCCGCTGCCCCACTTGTAATCTCCTAAGGTGCTCATTCAATGCAATCCTATGTATGTCTACTGAGAATTAACACCCATTGAGTTCAGTGGGAATTACCCCCAGGTAAGTGTGTACAGGATTGCACCTTAATTTTGGAATTTTGAGTATGGTCATGCAGGACAACTATGACATCCAGGATTTCAAACTTGGCACCAAAATCTACTGGGGTTATTATGGGTATGACTTGCATCACTTACAATGCAATAGTAAGTCATTGCAATATGACTTACAATTATGTGATTGAAGTTCCATCAAAATACGTTGATGTCTGTGGGCCTATGAAAAGTAGTTACATTAAATTCTGATCTATTCTGATCACTTTCCACTATGATGAAATCACGAAGAACTGTATGGAACTGACTCTGATTGATTTATCAGTTGTCATGTTCCTTAAATTGGTAATGCTGTAAGTGGCCATTTGATTTCCTATTCTCTTCCATTGCACAGATTTAGCATTTCAAACATCAGACAATTGGTTACTCCTAGCTCTTGATCCCACTGCTACTTGGGGAGTAGTCATCAGTACTACTACACTATTATACCCATACCCTTCTACCCCACATAGAGAGAGATTGACTGCGTGCCAGTCTAAGAAGGAGCTCAGATTGCTTATAAAATCACAATATTGCCAGCTTCTAGCCTTTAAATGTTGTGTGACTTGAGACTGAAACTACTGTTTGGTGACATAGGGCAGGGACTACAAACACACCTCCCATGTTGACTTCTCCACCTCTCTTTGTAATGTCTAGGATCATTTATCTACATGTGACTAGAGATGTAAAATTTCTAGAAATTTGGTTTGCTCATAAAGTTATCATTACAATTAAAACTATTCAAAAGTCAACTCAGGTTAGTAAATTTGTAATTATTGTCTGAATAAACAAAAATTTTACATTTAATATACCAAACATGATAGTTTTATGAGAAAACCAATCTGTACATAATACATTTTAGGTTCCTATTTTATGTCTGATCAGAGGGAACTTCAGCTTGTAGTCCCTGAGACATCTGAATCATCATAGAAGCCAGAAGAAGCAGGAAGAGCTGGAGGCAGAGGAAGTGTGAAGCATCTGTTCCTGTTTGTGAGGAATTGGTTGGACTGGAGTTTAGGGAAATCTGCTCAGAAGGAAAAGGCTATTGAGAGCTTATTTAGCTGGGGAAGCCTCTCTTACCTATTAGGAATGGTAACCAAGCATTTTTAATTTAACAATCTTTTAACAATCTCAAGCTATTATTTGAAGAGTCACATTTTATTCCCCTTAATAAACATCTTGAGTTTTGTTCATTTTGAAAGGTTGTTTCTAGTTGTATGCCATAGGAACCAGGCTGCTGAGTTTCTTTTAGGTATAGAGGGTTTATTCTGGTGGCAGCAGTTAAAGGTTTTTATAACTGAGGCAGCATTCCCTAATGGTGAGGTCTAATTGGGAACTTTATTAAAAACTGTGACAGGGAGTTCCATAGACTCCATTGGGAGTTCTAGTGTGGGTGAGATAACTCACTAGTTGTTCCATCACATGTGCTGGTAGGAGTAGGATAACATACAGTGTTTCTCCCACATATGGGTTTTAGAACGACATTCCTTGACTGCTATAGCATCTAACCAGATCCAGAAACACAGACCTCTATAACAAAACCCAAATGGTCAAGAAGGCACATTTTCTTGACATATTATGATATTCATTTTATTTATTTATTTATTTATTTATTACATTTCTATACTGCCCAATAGCCGAAGCTCTCTGGACTGTTTACAACAATTAAAACCATAAACTACAACATGATAAGATGCAATATAACAGTTTAAATTTTCAAAACTACGGTATAAAATAAAAATAAAACCCAAAATAAAACCTAGCAGCAATGCAAAGATTTAAGATACAGTAACAGATTTAAAACAACAGAAACTGAAAGTCTTAAATGCCTGGAAAAATAAGGTCTTCACCGGCCACCTTAAAAAGTACAATGTAGGCAACAGGCAAGCTTCTCTGGGAACCTCATCCCACAACTGGGGTGCCATAACAGAAAAGGCCCTCTTCTTAGTAGCCATATAGTGATTCTGGCCACATGTTGGGAAACTGAGCATGATCTGGAGCATCTATAAATGTCTATCAGTAAAACATACATTAGATCAATAATCTTAATAAGGAATGAAAGAAATAACCATACTGGGAATGTTACACAGAGGATTAAAAACCATTTCTTCCCATTGCTTCAAAATTTCCAGAAATTTTATATATCTAATCTTACATGACATAGTTTCTGGAAAACATTTTGGGGACACAAAAAGGCCAGGTAGAAATATATGAACACCTTGCCTTAAACATTTTATTCATCATTCAAAAAGAAAATTTTCATAATCCAAAACATTTCCATTTTTCCAGCTTTTCAGGAAAAACCCAAAAAAGTCATTGAAACCCCCCCGAAAACCCCATTCTCCCCTCCCCAACCCCCAATCTAATAAATAAAATGAAATGTTTCCATTCCCCCCCCCCCCGGCCTTCACATCTCTAGTTGTGACATCATCATGTGTGTTTCCTCATCCCCCCACCACTAGCAGCAAATTATGTGGAGGGAGGGTAGGAAACATGCGACACGATGAAACCGCAAGGGAACTAAGTGTCCCTATATGTTATGGGAGATATGGGGGAATATGTTTCCGTGGCAGCCCTGTGTCACAACATGTAGTTTCAGACTCAAGTGGCATCCTAAACATGCTGGGTTAGCTCCAGATGTTCTCTGCAGCACCACCACCATGAATGGGAGGATTTCCTCCATTCACAGAGGGAACTGGGATCCAACAGAGATTTCCCACTGGAGGAAGGGGGCAAGGGGGCAATTTTTGCTGATTCCCCCCTTCAGCCCCCAGTGCCACCTCTCACACTGTTCTAGAGGGTCCCCCACCCTTCTGGAATAGCATGGGAGGGAGATGGTACTAGGGACTGCAGCGGGAAAGGGGGAATAGAGAAAATCGCTGCCTCACCCCCTTCCTCCAGCACCAGTGGAATTTCGCTGAGTGCAAGTCTGGATACAACCCATTGTTTTCTGCTTAGTTACAATGTACACATTATTTTTGCACACTCCCATAAAACAACTCTTTTAGGATCTGGTTCCCCAGTTTGATGAAAAGTTGACTGTAAGCCAGTGAGACTGCTTACTGTAACTCAGGTTACACATGAAATTAACTATAATGGCTAATGTACTATAAGAACGCAGGATATTGTATAACATCACAGAACAAGGGAAGGAAACATGTTTTACATAAACCATTTGGTTGCATCACAGGGAGAATTGCTTGATGGAACACCGGATTACATGTCAGGTCTTGATGACATGACAGACTCCGACTCCTGCCTGTCCCGAAAGAAGATCAAGAAGACAGAAAGTGGCATGTACGCATGTGACTTATGTGACAAGACATTCCAGAAAAGCAGTTCCCTTCTGCGACACAAATATGAGCACACAGGTACGAATGACTACAATATGTAGAGACAAGCTTTGTTTCATGTGGTACATTTCATAATATTTAATGAGTACACTTCTGCAACATAAGATGCAGCATATGCTAAGGATTTCAAGAAGGAAGAAATAATGTGCATTGCTGAGCTCAGTTTGACTCCTCTCCCTTCCTTCACGTGTTAAATTTATTTGTATTTTTGTTTACGAGTCCTTGTTTGAACAAGTCGTAGCTCACCAATTTTTTTAAAAAATCTTGAACAAACTAAAACCCCAACCCATTGTCTCCAGAGCTAAGTTCCAAAAAAAAATCTGGTAGCTTTGTGAAAAGTGAAGTTTGAGGGGATTGCCAGTGAGCATAATAATCTTGTTTCTCAATTAGGATCAGCTCTGCAAATAAGCTCACAAAAGTTGTGTGACTACCAACATATTTTTTTCGCCAGTTTGTCCATAAACGCCTATATCGGGGGGGGGGGGGGGAAGCAACCTCAGTAATACCTAATTCTCTTGCATCTCTGATTAGTCCCTGTAGAAAATTCTTATTAGCCAAAGGTGATCAGGCAAATTACTATTTATAGGCCTTGCGCTAACCTGAAAGAAGGGTTCCCCTCTAAATAAGCAAATATGAGCCTTAACACACACAAGTCTTAGTTCAGTTGAACCATAGGGGATTTGAGTTTGTCCAGTTCTTTGAGCTTGTACATTACCTGTACAGGTGGTCTGTACAATGAGCTGGAACAGTGTCATAGGGTCTGAAAACACCTGATACTTACCTACTCCCTCCCGTACACAACAGACTATCCCTTATCAAACAAAATAGTGTGCTATAAGTGTGGCTGCTTATTTTCTGCATTTCTTAAGGGCTGTTTCTCACAATATGGCTATCATAAAGAGACTTTTCTATAACTGCCTCTGCTATACTGCAAGGAGTTCGCTGCTGCACAGAGCCAGTTTTGAATGGCCTCCATTTTATGGCTGTATTATGAGAAGCAGGTCTTAAAGTATGGTTATGGAACACTTCTCATTGTGAAAAGTGAGGACATTATTAACCTCATAGATGAAAAGCTGGCAATTATGATCTGAATATAATAATTTAAATATAAAGTATTGTGCTCTCCTGTTTTCAAAATTTTCAGAACTTATATATCTATAGACAAGAATTTAGAGGTCCCATACTTTTTATGAAGGTTCACTATATAGCTCTGAACCATATAGTGAAGTTAATAGGACATTTCAGAACATCTTATTCTATGCTTTCCAACCTGCTCTTTCCTGCTTATATATCCATAAATCACATTAATTAAAAACAAATCTGGATAATTCGCTTTTGATTAAAAGTTAGATATTTTCAAATCATGTAAAAACTCCTTCCCCTAAACTATTCTTCACTTTCTCATAGTGGAAATGCTCTAGACTACAGGAAAGCCTGCCTTATGAGTGGCAGGTGCTTCTACAAATATCAACCTGGTCTTTCCTGCAGTACTTACTAAAATAGAATGAACTTTACTCTGAGCTCACAGGCCAATGAACATTACTTTTGTAAAATCCTTATCAATTTCATTGTGGTAGCTCTCAGTCTGGGTCCCAGCTCTACACTTTTACCTCCCTACATGATTCATTAGCCTCTCAAACTTCATCTATAAACTCCCTCCGTTGTTTCTTTGGCTACTAACTTATGTACTCTGGTCTATGTACTGTCATCTGTCAGCTGTAAACTAAAGCAGTGCTGGGTGCTGGGAAGTAAAATATACTGAGGAATCAATATCCATGCACATTCCAACAGTGTAAAGGGTGCATAGTAAGTAGGTGGCTGGCAGTTAGTCACCAAATATGACACAAGCATGGGATAGGCAGCTCCTTTGTCATAGTCTGGTTACCTCTGCTCTGAACTGACAATGTCCTAACACCCAGTAGTGGAGAAAATAAGCCAAATGTCAGATTCACACCTAGAGGCAATTGTGTTGACTGACTTTGGGTTTACCAGTGTTAAAACCATAGTTTGCTGCAGCACACATGGAAAGTGTGAATGATAGGTGTGCAACCTGAAAAACCTGTGTGCACGTGCCCTTGGGAGCCTGACTGGGTCACAACTTCCTGACATGTTTACACAGGTGTTTGTCATGCCATGTGTGTTTGCTGCAAAAAATACCAAATGTATCAGTAGTGTAGTGATCCAGAACATGATTACCACATAAAGTGTGGAGTTGCTCTATCTCTATACGTACGACTTAACATTCAAGAATGCATATGATAATCTAGTTCAAAATCCTAGCTAACACCAAACAAGAATATGAAGAGATGTGCAATATGTATTGTATTAAAACAATATTGACTGGTACTAAATGACTTACGTTATTAAAAACCCTATTGCTTCTGTGTGCTGCTTTTTAAAAAATCAATTATTTTCTGTGAATCTTTAGAAACTGAATGATAAAAGGTGTTCTACTACAACATCACTACTATGTGTGCTTTGTTCCCTAGCCTCTTTAAGCTAGATCCTATGCAGAAAATAAAAAGGAAGTTAAAATACTCATGGGACTGGGGAAGAAAAATAGAGCAGTATTTTGGGCCAGATTGTTTGGTTCAGCGGTGTATATATTCCTTACTTTGCATTACTCAGATGCAATTGTTTGTTGCTTGTTGTGGGGGATGGGAAGCTTTTCAGGCTTTACATCCTTGCACCTTTCCTCTCCTGAATGATTTTATTACACCCATCTGCAAATATTACGGTTTACTACATTACTACTGTAAACCTCTTATGTTAGAGCCGGCCTTCATATATATTGGGATATGGGCATATGGTTAAATCTCGTAAAGTTGGTCGTCCATAAGGTCCACAGACGTAGGCTGAAAATTGAAAGGCTGAAATTTTGACAAGACAAAATGTATCTTTCACCTTGATTTACAAAAACACACAGAATTTGCACAAACCAAATAATAAATACTCTGAATCTGAGCTAGCAAGGAAGACTTCCTGTGCAAAAACCCCCAACAACATACTGCCCCTTTCCTCTTGACCATTGTCTATTTTATATTGAACCTTTCTATGGGATTCTGCCTCTTAAATTTAGCACAAATAATAGTATTTGAAAAGAGGAATAAATCCCACCAGAAAACTACAATCTGGAGTTAGGAAATTTAGATTTAGGTTTCTTTCCTCTCTGCCACGGATTTCTTTTGTGAACTTTAGCAAATGCTAGGCTTATGCGGCCATTCAACCTGCTCATATGGGGGCTCAAAGTGGGGAGAGGATGTGGGTGTGCATGCAAGTCCCACCCCCAATGTCCCTGTTTCCATCCTCTCAGTCCCCGACCTTCCTGTGTTAAGGGGGAAGGTCTGAAGGGGGCTTCTGCTTTATCAGCTTCTGCTTTATCGGTTCATGATTGCATGTACCGGTATGCTTCTACACTCATTCAGGCATCTCCTCCCCACTTTTAGCCTCAAGTGAGCAGGCTAAACCCCTGCACAGGGCTACAGTCTTCCTGCAGCAGAAACAAGAGGAAATACTTTTATCCTAATCTGTAAAGGTAGTGAAGGGTGACTCAGTCAGGTTAACAGCGCAATCCTATTCATGTCTACGTATAAATAAATTGCACTGAATTCAATGAGACCTACTCCCAGGTATGTGTATAAAGCATTGCAGCCAAAAACAATTGGATGGAAACTGCTGTATTAACCCAGGTAGTAGTAGTAGTAGTAATGGTGATAGTGGTAGCAGTAGCAGCAGCAAGAGCAGCAAGTTCACTTCAGTATATCAGGAGGAAGTTATGCAAACTAACATGAGTCTGCCCTTGATATTCCACTACCTACCTTGCATAGTTACCCAGCTAAAGTTTACTTCAAAAAATGTAAAGGCCACTTGCCTTTTCTTCTTCTTCTTTGGCCTCTTTTGTAAATGTTAAGTGAATTGCAAATTAAACTGATAAAGTTATGGAAAAAGCCAGAGCGATGGAACAGCTGTCTCGTCTATTAATATATATGAGAAATTTCAATCTGTGTTTGGGGCAAGACTCCCTGAACTGCAATTAACCTTTGCTTTCAGTGTCTGAATCATTATCCTTTCCTCATCTTTTTTGGGACAGTTAGTGCTTATCCTGGTCTTTCTAGAGTAACACAAATAATGGGCATAGCTTTATAAGCCAAAGAATTGATTTCTCCAAAGATGCAGTCCCACTTTTCTTCCTCTTTACTGCCTAGTTGGCCTAGAATGGGCTTGATGCTGCTGCCTTATAACTAGTTATATCATTTACATCTTTGAAATGATACAATGGAACTAATACAGTGGCCCAGTTGACCAGCCTATTAAATATGCTTTATTTTTATTTATACTTTTCAAATTGCCCTGTTTTTTGAAATTGGTTGACTTCACCATGGTTCTTCTATGGTCTATTAGTCTTAACTTTGATTTGAGCCCTCAAGCCACTCCACTGACACAGGTTTTGTTTCTTGGGCTTGACGCAACTGTTGAAAAATGGGAATTTAATATAATTATCACTAATCTTATAACAAAATTGTAGTTTACAGAATACATGCTATACAGCAGGTAATTTAAGAACTGTGTACCGTACCCAGCTCTCCAAGGATTTCCTTACAAAATGGAAAGTCCACCAGTAGTCACATAATAGTAGTATGAGGCTATAAGATCCAGGGGCAGGTCCAACATCAGCATCTGGTGTCAGCACCAGGCATGGTCATGTAAATGCTGGGGCTGATGGTGGCTTCTTTCTTTCTTTCTTTCTTTCTTTCTTTCTTTCTTTCCCTCAGATGCTTATTTACTTGGTGGGCTCATGCTGCAGCCATCTGCCATCTTTTCCTGAGAATACCTTTGGGCTCCCCTGTGTTGAGACCCAAAGGCAACCTGGAGAAAATAAGATGCCATGTGGCTACAGCCTCAGACAGCAAGTTGCTTCATAATGTGTAGGCTGTGCTCGTAATCATCCCAAAAAAGAAAACGGGTCCCCTGCCTATCACCACCTAGTAAGCTTATTAAGGGGGAAGGAGCCCACCAGGGTTGCTCAGGGGTCATGCCAGAAGACACCTTGCCCATGGATCCCTCAAACCTGACACCAACCTTGGTCAGAGAAAAGCTTTGAAGAGCCACCTGCATATGGCAAGCTTCACATTGCCTTCTTTAGAGCACAAAGTGAATTCAGTGTGGATATTTTTGATGGATATCACTGGTTAAAATAAGACCAGTGTTAGTACAAGGTGCTTATTATTGTCATTTCTGCCAGGGATAGAGATGTTCATTCAGAGTCACCTTTGATCAGGGCTTTTGATAGTGACCAAGAAACTGAGGCAATCACCTGGAGTATATCACTGAAGAGAGACCACATGACTCTGTACTGGGGTCAGACATGATTACTTTCTGCTCACAGGTGCTTGCAGTTAAAAACATCTTAAAAATAAGTCTATAAAAAGTTACTAGACTATATAAAAAAATCTTTATTAGCTCTCCCGTTCTCAGATATCCACATTAGTAATATGTACCACAACAATGGCCTAAAATTTAAACAATTAACCAACTGTCAGCTTACAAAAGCTTCCCTGTCTGGTGTCCTGGGGCAATTCCTATTTGCCACAAGCAACTAGTAGAAAGGCTATGTACCGGAAATTGGAGAATCTTAGCCTAGCATGAGCCAGTGTGCTGCAATGGATATACTACTGGATTTGGTCCAGGGAGATCTGGGTTCAGATCTCTGTTGTGCCACAAAGCTCACTGGCTGACTCGGGCAGTTATTCTCTTTTAGCCTAACCTATTTCCCTGAGTTGATGTGAGGACCGAAGGGAAGGGGGAAGCTATGCACACCGCTCTGGGATCCTTGGAGGAAGGATGAAATAAAAATGTATCAGTCAATAATAATAGCCATGTAGACATCTTTTTAGGAAAGTGAAGGGAGAAAGAACTGGGAAAAGTATGTAGCATGCTTACTGCTTTTGCTTCCAGGCATTATCTGGAGACACTTAAGAAAGGGGAGGAAAAAGATGGGAAAGACTGGTTAAAGCTGATCAGTGGTATATGGTTCCCCCTTCTCCGTGAAAGAGAACCTGATGGTGGCAAGAGATCCCTGTATATGGAGCTCCAGTAAATCTGATGGTAGCAAGAGTTTCTTGTATATGGAGCTCCAAACACTCAATTTGTTTTGTTTGATTTTTAGTTTTTCACAACAAACTCCTCTTTCACACATGCATAGACACCCACACACCACTTTGAAATATCTGAATAAGTAAAAGATATGCAGCTTCTTTGCCCAGGTCAAACAACTCTTTTTGAGTCACGTCTAGGACTCCAGAGGCCTCGTTTCCTTGCATGATGATATGCTCCATTTTATTATTTAAATGGACTGATGAGAGCCATCATGGTTGTTCACTTTAATTCTTATTATTTTACCTCACTTTAATTCTTTCATTTCCAACTGTACGTTTTATGAAGAATCTTTTTTTGAATGTAGTTTTCATGCTGATACAAGCATTACTTTTATTTCCAGGTTGATTCAGTAAACTAAATATTGTTCTTGAGCTTTAGTAGCAAATCAGCTCCCTTTGGCTGCTATGCTGAATTCCTATCTCATGGGTTTTCCTTATTTAGAGCTTGATTCATAAAAAATGTACATGCTGTTTATAGATAATTTTCTGTCACTTGACTCATATATGAGGATTACTTTTTATACTTAAATAATATACAGTTTCTTGGAGTAAATTCAAAGCTCATGAAATTTGCACTAGAAATGGAAGCCTTTCTTCTTTGTAACAACAGAGCAAGTGTGGTATTTGCAATTACGCCAAATTGCATTTATAACGCACCTTTGACCGCCTCACTACACTCTGCCCATTAATCCATCTCCACCGGGACTACTTCTAACATCCAAACCCCTAAGTAGCTTCAATCAGCTGTCTTTAGAAAATCAAACCGCTGCCAGATGATTCCTTATGTACCTTCCAAGTCTGGAATTTTTCCACAAACTCACCCTCCACTTTCCCAAACTGCTTGCTTTTATTTCACTGAAATAAGGAAATGTATAGCTTTTCAAAACACACACTGTATGCCCATGTAGTCTGTATCTTTGGGCTTTTATATATTTTTGCATTGGCAATGCAATTTTAATCCTCTGGGGGATTTTTTTAAAAAATGATTAGATATAATTATTCCTCGTCGCAAATCCTAAGGGAGCCAGGATGTGGGATAAAAGCACAGTGCAAATAGACACACATACATAAATATTTGTACATAATATTTTTAAACATCATCATCATCATCATCATCATCATCATCATATTGTATTCATTGGTGTTTTTCATAAAATAATAGAACAGACAATAATACAAAATTGAAATAACCTTTAGTACATAAAATACTGAATTTTAACAAGCGGATAGAGAGGGGCAATGGAAAGATGTGTCAATAAAAAGCCAACACTTGGTCTCCTGGCACTAACTCCCGGACAGTTTAAAGCTTTGCTGTGTAATAAAATGTATCTGTATACCTGTAGTGAAGAACCATGTATATATATTTTAGTTATCATTTCCGTTGTCTTAGATAACTCTGAAATAATTTCACAAGTTAATTTCACCCAGATCATTTCAAAGGCTACTCATAAATAGGCTGAATTTTCCAGTCATCCAATAAGATCAGGTCTAGATTTTATTTAGTGGCCAAAAGAAAAAAGATGAAAGTGCAGAATGGATGCATGAGGCTGGGACAAATTTAAAGGCTAAAACGCATGAACATTTAAAACTGATCATGTGTTTTTGTACTTAAATGCTAAACAATAAATAAATCTCTTTGTGACCTAGTCAACAAAAAACAACAACAGTAAAGGAATAAAAAACCGAATGTTTCAAGGACTGATCTAGAATACTTCACAAAGAACGTGTTAAATCTAGAAAGAATAAAAAAAATGAAATGATGCATTTTTGCATTGTATAGTTTTGACTATGTTTTAATGATAAACCATATTATTAAAATATTTTTAACACAAAAGAGTAAATACAATTCCAAAAGTGGGAAAATCTTGATATAATCAATTAATTACTGTGCTTTCTCAATTCAGTATTTCTCTTAATTTTGTCAGTCAAACTTGTATTATAATCAATTCTTACTCAGAAGTTGTTTAACACCTCTTTCCTTATATTCCAGTAATTATTATTTTGTCTCCAGAACTAAATACATTTGTCCCATTGATCTAAAGAATGCTTTTTTGTAATTGACCCTCCCATATTTTTTTAATAATACAATACCTTATGCAGTAATATCCTATGCCAAATATTTTCCCATTCACTTACAGACAGTACTTCTTGGGTTTTCCCCCCAGTTTTCCCCTAGCATTGGCTATGTTTGAACATTTCAGCAATAGAGCAAGCTACCTAGAGAGATAGTTAAATCTTCCTCCCTTTATCTATTTTCAAGGGAAGGCATTTCAGGGGAGTGCTTTATAAGACACTGTGCGTTAGCTCCAGGAGGATGGTCTAGATGGCCTGTGAGACCCTCGAACTTTGTCTTTCTGTCATGCCATTGACCTGAAAATACCTGATCAAACTACACCTGGAAGCGTGTCTTGAGAGCAAAGAACTTCCATTCTTCTTAAAGCCTTATTCAGCTTCTCATCTGATTTCCTTTCCATCATTGAAGGCATTCTTTCTTGTTTGCCTCTTTAGATCTTGTTCCCCAACTTCTAGTCATCTGGCATTTAACACCATATGTTTTCAAAGGAAACTAGGGTTTTGCTATGCTTTTTAACATTTTATTTTCTGTCAACCATTTTAAATAACCAGTTTTTTCTCTCTTCTTAGGGAATCTACCTAATGTCAGTTTTCCAGCTGTGTAGGGGGGTAAAAGTCATTCTTCATATCACATGCCCAGGGATTCTTATCATAATCAGCTGCCATTTCAAGAAAATAGATACATGCATTGTGCTGCCCAGATGTTGAGGCACAGCTGGCATGAAGTTCATATGGAATGGAGATTTAGAATTATCCGCTCCATGTGAGTTTCCCAATAGTGTGACAGTAGTGCCATACCTTTATTAGGACCAAGTGAAACATCACAAAGAGTGAGCAAGCTTTCAAGTTCAGCAGAACACTTCTTTGGCCTAGTTGTTAAGCAAATTAAAAGCAAAAGGGGCGAATCAGCCTGGCAACCTGCAACTTTGATCAGATTTTGTGAGTGGCATTCAAACAGTCACTGCATTGTCAACCACCAGACCCTCATCAAAACGTTTGAGATTAATAACTCCTAGGAATTGTACCACTTGCCATGTCAACATAGATCACAGTGCAAAGGATTGGGTTTTGGTCATCCACATAACACATTTACAGTGCAATCCCATACAGCTCTATTGAGAAGCAAGTTCCATTGAGTTCAGTAGGGTACAGGATTTATTTATTTAATAATTAATTTTTATACCGCCCAATAGCCGAAGCTCTCTGGGCGGTTTACAGCAATTAACAAGACAGTCCCTGCCCGCAGGCTTACAATCTAAAAAGACACGACACACAAAGAAAAAGGAATGGGGAGGGAAGAAGGGGGAATATTAATGAATACTCCTGGCAGGGCTGGTGGAATGGCCCTGCGCTCCCTCTCATCTCCCTCCTCTTGGCCTGCTGGAATGGCCGCTGTGGTGGCAGTTGGGGGAGGAGGAGCTGTCATGAGGGAGGCCTTTCAGCAGGGTTGGTGGAATGGCCCTGCGCTCTCTCTCATCTCCCTCCTCTCAGCCTCCTTAAGGATTGAAGCCTTAATTTAATTTAACAATTTTTAAATTGTTAAACTGCCTTTTCGTCGTAACGCTCACCCTGCCCATGTTGGCTAACAATACTTCTTTTTAAAAATGTAAGAAGTGAAACAAAATATGCCTAAAAGTATATTAGCAAAATAATGCTATCAGAGTCCAAACCCAATGCAAGTAAAAACATCATATTACATAGCACCAGCACATCAACAGTACCAGCACAGTATCAATTTGTTCTTGCACCAGAGGACCTCCTATATAGCTAAAGTTTTACTACTCACCAATATAAACTGGCCAGTGTATGGAGTGGTTAAGAGTGTACTACCTTTGAAATGTGTTCGGAAACTTCAGCTGGTTCAGAATGCTGCGGCCATACTGTTGACTGGGCCTTGTTACAGGGAGCACGTGACTCCCTTACTACAACAGCTTCACTGGCTACCAGTCTGTTTTTGGGCACAATTCAAAGTGCTGGTTATGACCGTTAAAGCTCTCTATGGCTTGGGACCAGGCTACCTGAAAGACTGCCACACAAACCAGTCTGAGCCTTAAGATCTTTGAGGGAGGCTCTTCTCTTTGCCCTGCCACCATCAGAGGCACATTTGGTGGGGACATGTGAGAGGGCTTTCTTGGTGGTGGCTACTTTCAAGCTCTGGGACTTCCTGCCCAGAGAGGCTCGGTTGGCCCCCTCTCCGTTGCCCTTCCACTGCCAGGTGAACACATTTTTATTCAGGCCTTTAGCATGTAAGCTGGTCTGTTGCTGAAGGGGCAGTTAATTTCTTTCAGTACTGTCTATTTCTTTCATTGGTGTGGTTTTAAGGATCCATTTTTATATTATGTTTTAATTAAGATTTTGTTTTTAGCCTGTATTTTATTATTGTTAGCCACCTTTAGCATAATTTCTGGTGGAAAGATGAGATATGAATTAAATAAATACATAAATTCTAAGCCAGAATGTTCCCAGTTCAAATCTTGCCCCAGCCCCAAACACATTAGCTGACTATAAGAAAGTTGCTATTCTCAGCCTCAGTCCCACATCTGCAATGAGAGGATAATATATATGTCCACTTTACCGGGCTGTTGTGAGGATTATTATTTATGAGATAGTATACATGAAGAGTTTGGAACACTTGAAATGTACTATGAATTACTAAGTATTGTTGTTATCAAAGTACTGGAGAATGACTATATTCTCCAGGAAGAGAACTTCCTGTTCTCTTCGTGCAGACTTCGACATTTAGACCCCCCCCCCCCAAGTGTGTCCTGGAACACAGAGCAATGCTGCTAAGAATGTATGGTGTATTTGAATGTCACAGCTGAATTATGTAAGCACTAGCATATTGTTTGATCACTGCTCAATTGGTATCACTGGCTTAGCCAAACTATGGCTTAGAAGTGGGCCCTTAAGAGTCCTGCCAGCCACCCAAGTGTGGCCTTCAGGGCAGTTCAAAACTACAAACCTTTCAGAAATAGTATTGACCCGCAAAATTCAAGATACAGACCTGCATTTACTGCCTTATGACCTCTCTTCTCCATATTCCACACTGTGACATAGGGCTTCTTATCATAATCACCACAGCTCATAGCAGTTGTGGGAAAAAGTCAGTGGCAGGTGCTGGCTTGCAGGCAGCTATGCTACCCCCCGGGTTGAGACAATCATTTAAAAGTGCCAGCACACACTGGCTTTAGCCCAGATTAGGGTTTTGGGCTGCCACCACTAACTCATGTTTAGGGTGGTTTGTTTGGGTATGCCAGTGCCAAATTCTGCATATTCCAGCTACATGCCAATGAATGTCATGACTGCTTGGCCATGGACAGACACTGCTGGAATCAGCATAGGCTGGGTGTTTTTTTCCCTATGGCTGCAATAGCCTAAAGCCTGTGGAGACATTCTTATGTATGCATGGGGAAGGATTGTGACCATGCCTGCCAACCCCACCCCCACAGCACACAATAGTCCACGATTGGATATCACATATACATAGGAGACTCCTCAAATGGACTCCATGTGTTGGGCACAAAACATGCAATTTGTGTGCTGAAAATTATACATTGTACAGTTTGTGCAACTACATGCATCAGGGGCCTATACATGTAGGCCCCTTTAAAGTCATAATGTCCAATGTATAGACATGCTGAGATATGATCATGACTATCCACCCATCCTTAAGAGTATCGGCAAGAGCTTGTCCTGGTCAATAGATTAGGCCCTAAAGGAGAGCCCAGGGGAGAAGGAAACCGTAGGATGAGAAGAAGGCAGCAGTGTGATTCATAAAGAACCTCAGTGTACAAGCTCAGTGTGTGGGGAGCATGAACTGAGTAAGTGAATGAAGGAGGGATGGTATGTTTGGGCATGAGGAAGGGATGAGTAGAGACTGTGATGGAACTAGGAGGGACAATCCAGGATAAGATAGTCATAGTTTGAGAGAAGTGCAGTGGAGCTGAGCTTCTCATAGGATAACTGGTGGTGAAAGCAGTTGTTGGTTAGTGCTCTGAAGAAAAGAGGTTCACATATGGGGATTTTTAATATGGCTCTTAAGCTTAGGCATTTTAGCCTAAACATTACAACACCTATGACATTCATATATGGCTATGTTATCTTCAGTGCATTGTTTTCATTCATTTCTTTTAAAAATATTATTTTCTAGTAGGCAGTATTTAGAATTTCCTGTACATGCACAACGCTTTATGAATGTCTACCTAGCTTGTTATTGCATCACGCACTACTGAATTTTGTCTAGACCCATCATGCTGACAAGCTTTTTTGTCAGCTCTATTTTGGAATGCAGTTTTAAAGTGCGGCAGCTATGGAAGGTGTCAAAGGCATTCCAGGGCTATTTGTGGCCTCAAATCAACCAGATGTGTTTAGGCTTGGTACTGGTGTCAAGTTTCAGACCTTGGATTTGAAACTACTTGAAATACCAAAGGAAATATGGCATCCTGCAGCTGAAGAGAACTTCAGCATTCAGTGACTGGCTGACAACTCACAGAAAACTTCCCCCGAAATTACTGTCTAGGAGCAATTCTGCTCATGTAGCATATTTCAGTAGCTGCTGATAGGGAACTAAATCTCTCACTAAAGTTAATGGGATTTTTTCCTGAGTAAGGGCTTCAGCATTGAGTTCATAGAATCATAGTCCTTTATGACTTCACAATTAGCTGCTGTGCATGTGGTCAGTGAGGCTATGATTCTGCTCCTATATAATTCAGCAGCAAGCTCCCATTCGCTCTGTTCCGTGTCTTTATTAATATTTGTAATCCCTTTGATTATTGAGTTCATCCATTTTGAGCAGTCCAAATAGAAAACCAAAGTTTTCATTTCCCACACATTTGAGATGAGGGTTGGAAAGCATGGGGTTGGAAGGCATTTGAAGGATCATCTAGCCCAATATCTCTCAGAGTTTACCAGTTCATAAAGGCATTGTGTTTGCCACAGTACTTCAGAAACTATCCATAGTCATCAGAAGCAAATATCAAAAACCTTGGAGTGCAACTTTTTCCAACTAGGACTCAAGCAGTCCTTCTGTAGAACCACCTGTGTCATCAATTTTCTTGGTGTCGACATCTCCACTCATGCTCTTCCTGACATAGTAATAACGCTCCCAGTATTCTGTGGCGCCAACTCAGATGGTGATGGCTGCTGTGGTAGAAAGGAACCCACTTCATCTGAGGAAGGGAAAATTGAATACAATGCTGGGTAAAAGTTTGCATGAAATAGCAGGTAATTCACTGCCTCAACTTGTTGTGGGGCTCCCAACTTGTTGAATTGTTTTGGGGATTGCCTTCTGTATTGGTTCTCTCTCTCTCTCTCTCTCTCTCTCTCTCTCTTTCTATATATCCACCGAGGTTAGCAGTTTATCCAACAAACATTTCCACTAACATCTTTATATCCAATGTAGCACAATAGTTGCACAGGTTGAGCAGAAAACTAAAAAAAATAATTAAAAGTTCTGTGGTTGAAATTGTAATGGGCAGTATCCAATGGGGTGCAATCGCTAACATAAATTACATTGTGCTAGCATAAACTACTCTAGCCCTCTGCCAATAGCATTAGCTTGTGCTCAACTTTCCCTGGGAATTGCTGAGCCAGCTAACGCTACTGCCATTGCGCTGCAGTAGTTTACACTAGCGCAATGTAATTTACATTGGAGGTTTCACCCCATTGGATATGGCCCAATATGATCTCATACCAAGTCACAAATACATCCCTAGAGATGAGGAACCATGTGTGCACAATGGAGCTGTTCTTTTTCCTGATCCACTGGCGAGAGCTGTGTCTATGGCCCTTTAAACAAAAATTGTTGGCTGTTCAGAAGGCTTTGGGGGGAGGAGGGTTGCCCCTTCCCCATCAAACAAATGGTCAGCTATTCATACATAACCATGGCTGTTCTTAGCAGTAGAACCAATGTTCTACTGCTAAGAACATTGCACAAAGAGAGAATCATGATTTCCATTTAAGTGCAAGAACTACTGATGCCCACATAAATGTTCAAATTACATTAGCTTTCCAAACCCTAACCAACAAAACCAACTGTAAAATCTTGATTTAGATAGTAACTAGAATTATTCATAATATTAAATTAATTTCGGTGTAGTTATCCTATGATTTTGGGATTTTTGCAGCTCATAAGGACCTTCAAGAGTTTATCTGAGGTTTAACATTCAGAAACTCCTGAAAGCTGATATTGTCATAGTTTAATAATTTTCTTGATGTGAGGCATGGAGAAACCCCTGAAATCACGAGCTACGTGGTGGAACAGAACTGGGAAAAGTGAATCACTAAGTAACCATATCCTTGTTTACAGTCAGATGCCCCTAATTCAATAAAGGACAGACAAGAAACACAAAATATATGTGAAAGAGGCCGTAGAATTGTAAAGAAATAGGATATTTATCAAACTTTATTGCAGGCATCAGCTGTTCCCCAGCACTGCCAGTTTTCCACTGATATCCTGACTTACTTTTTCTTTATTCTTCTCAGGCTTGATAGATACACGCACAAACACACATATATATGAGTATATCAAAAAATGCAAGCTATTTAAAACAAACCTATTGTTTATTTAGGGGTTTTCCATACAATCAGGATTTTTTGCACCATAAATGCATAATTGTTACTCAGTTGTTGCAGGAAAACTAGAAAACTTCTCTCAATAAAGCATATCTCTTACAAGGAAATTTTATTTTCCCAGCATTTATTTCCCCACCAAGCCTGCATGCTTATTGTGATAATTCACAGCTTGGACTGTCACTGTAAGAGTTTCATGGGCTAATGCCTGTGATGTCATTGGTGATGAACAACACACCCTACCCTTTCCCATCCTGTGCCATAACGAACATGTGCCACTGGCAACCTATTAGCTACTGAGCCATGTACAAGGTCTTGCTGTTGGCACATAAAGCCATGAACAGCTTGGGAGCAGGTTACCTGGCAGATCACCTTCCCTGATATAGACTTGTGTGATCATTAAGATCATTGGAGGAGGCCTTGCTGGTTGTAGCACACCCTGCAGATTGCCATCTCGCAGCAATCAGGAAGCAGGCCTTCTCCATGGTGGCACCCACCTGATGGAATGACCTCCCCACTGGTATTTGGGAGTCGCCAAATGTGGCATGCTGTAGGCACCAATTAAAACCCATTTCTTTATCCAGGCCTTCCCTGAGTGAGTGTGATGCCCAGACTGTTCATTTGTAATTGTGTGTTGTAGTGGTTTTAAATTGGGTTTAATGTTTTTATTAACGTTTTACATAAATGTTTTACCAATTATTATGTATTTTAATTGTTTTTTAATGCATTTCATATGACTTAACGTTTTTAATTTTCTTGTAAATGGCTTAGAGATATTTTTTAAAATATGTACAATGGTAAATCATCATCATCATCATCATCATCATCATCATCATCATCATCATCATCTCTAAATCTTAAGTGTTTCCTTGGTGTACCAGAGAACCCTCATAAAGTCCATTAGAAAATAAAACAAAAGTGGCAAGCCTCAATAAGGATTTTCACCCTGCCAAAACAATGGCCCATTATTTTGCGAGCTTTGCTCCATTTTTATTTAGGCCTTGTGCATTCCCCTTTCCAGCATCAAAATGCACATCTATTGCATTTAAAAAGGAAGCAGAATGCTGGCTTACCCAGAACAAGGGCATATCCCT
>CM037876.1:165236357-165531357 GCA_021292165.1 Shinisaurus crocodilurus
AATTACTGGTATATGATTTTTTAAAAAGGAAAATACATTTTTGCTTGTGATTATAATTAAACATATTTTTGCTTGTGATTATAATTAAACATAATCAGCTTAGTGCCACTAAGAAAAACAAAATAACTCTTCACACTGCTTTCCCCCCCCTGCTTCTGCTGTAATATATGATGGAACTCACAGCTCTTGCCCACAGTGTGATCTGTGGGTCCATACTGACCTTTGAAGATTAAAAGACATCACTAAAGGTCACCTCCACTACAAGTGAGATCTCTGTGTTTCACTGCCCATGTAACTGCAGAAAGTGGGAAAGAAGAAGCTTGAATTGCTTCTTTTCCCACACTCTGAACAGAATAGGATAGACAGAGGATGAACAGAAGCATAGCCCCACATTCTGTATGAGCAAGAATGAACCCATACATGTTGGATCCACAGCAAAGAGCATCATGGGTGATAGTAAACCCTACTTTAGTGTCTAAGTCTATTTCCTGGCCATCCAGATCCTCAGTGCTTCCTGGGAAGCTAAAGTCTTCCAGAAGAGCCAGTGCAAAATAGCTTGTAGGCCATATAAGTCCAACCCCTACTCAACATTAAAAAAATCTGGAGCTAGTGCATCTCCAACAGGTGGCTGCCCAGCCTCTGAAGAACTCCAGTGAGGGAGAGCCTACCACCCCTCTAGGTAATGGATTCCATTGTCAAAGTGCACTTACCAGTCAAGAAGCTTCTCCTAATGTTCAACTGAAATCTACTTCCACTAGTCCTGCCCCCTGAGGCAACAAAGAACAAGTCTTTGCCATCTTCTATGTGACATCCCTTCAGGTATTTAAAGGAGTGCTATTTTGTCCTCCCTAAATCTTCTCCAGTTTAATCATACCAAGTTCCTTCAAACTTTCTTCAAGAGACTTGTTTTCTATACCACTGACCATCTTCATTGACCTCCTCTGAAGGCATTCCAATTTGTTTATCATTGTTAAAATACGGTGTCCAGAACTGGACACTGAAGAGCCATTAAAATGGATCTCTGTCCAGAGGGTTCTATCATACCTGGGTACAAGCAAACAAAGAAAGAGCTTACAGCAAGCTGATGCATGAAGTAGATTAGGAAACTTCCTCCCCTTGAATGTAGTAAGGTTGATCAGAACAAAGTTAAATAGCTGCTCTTCACCAGTTGTTTCAGGAAAAGGCAGCATCATTTTCTAAAATGAGAGAAGCTGTGGCTGAAGTCTTGCTAGAAGTTACCGGTAAGTGTTATTTGGGTGTAGGCCCCACAGAAGCCAATAGACTAACTTACATTGGATTGGTTATCTGTAACAAATTAATCCTGTTTCGATTCTGTGACAACAGGCCAAAAAAAAATGTATTGTTATGGAGATGCTATCAACCAAATTGTCTGGAAAGATTGGCTGCAAAACAAAGTGCCCATAAGCACATTGAGAGTGCCCCTGCTCCCATTTCTGGAAAATCACAATTCTCCCACACATCTGGAATCAGACAGAAATAGGATGGTGTATCTGTCATGATTCTGAGGGAGTGCAAAAAGGTGGTAAAAGAAGTTGGTATTGTGAGGTGAGGGACCGCATTCCTGACATGCTCATAGCTGCTCTTTCCATGTTGTGTGGCTGAACCCTGATAAGATTCTGATGAAATTAAGCAAGGAAGTACTACGTTCTACCTCCATATGTATTGCTACTCTTACTATCACACACATTTAGGAAACTTAGGGGTATATCCAACTTTTGTTTAATCTTTGATCAAATCTCTAGTCCCTCACCTCTCTTTTTTCTCTGCTTTCTTTTCTTTTTTTCCTCAGTGTGATGTGTCGTTTGACAAATGTTACTAGTGTTTTCGCAGCCAATCTTCCCAGACAATTTGACTGCATGCCTGTAACAAATATCTGTTAGGTTTCTTCTGAAAAGATTTGACATTATTCAGTATTATTTATAATAATATAATGCTCTTTGCTTTTTCTTTTTTTTGCTTTACTGGGAGGAGGAAGAAGCTTATCTTTTCCCATTGAAATGCAAACCTCACTATTTCGTTCATTTGAAACTAGCAAAGCTAGGGGAAGGGGGGTAGCTAAAGTAAAGGTCTAACAAAAATAACCATGATTTGCCAAGCTCGTTTTGCAGTTTTTACAAGATGACCCTAATATTCACAATATGAATGTATTCGTGGGTTTTACATAATGACTTTTATCAGGGAGCTGGATTCTGCTTCTTAAATCTAATTGCCAAGTGAAGAGTAACAGAAGAGAAGAAGCAGATTACCTTATCAAATTTGCAGCTCTTGAATATACAGTGCTATAATATAATGTCTACCCACTACATAGAGTTTTTGTTATTTGTTTTTTACTCTAGAATCTAAGGAGTAAAAACATTATTTTACTACTACAGACTTGGATCTATAAAGTTGGAAAGGAAATGAGTTTAGATGCATTTCTGTAATAGGCTCAGATAATGTAAGCTGTGATACAGAGAGCCCCTTTAAGTGACTGCAAGGGCTTCTCTCTCCCCCGCTCCCACCCACACAGATTAGCCACCATTTTGAATATTCCAGCTGCAGTGGGGGTGCACCATAGCTTGCCATTAAGTGTGAACCCAGCGAGGGAGGGTTGTTGCGGTGGTTGGCAAGCCACCCAGAACCCATGTACTTTTTTAGGGTTGAAGGTGGCTTGTCAACCACCCAAACAACCCATCCTCACTGGATTCACATGTAACAACAAGCTACAGAGCACCCCTGCCATGGCTTGAATATTTAAAATGGCGGCCTCAACAAGAAACCCTGTGGGGAAATTCACCCATGGTGGCTTCTCGTTATGTGCAAACCAGGCCACACACTTCCAATATATAAAGAAGTATAATGTTTAAGATAGAATGATGTTTTAAAGTTTTTACATTGTTTTAAGTTTTAATTGTAAGTTGCCATGGGGACTCTATTTGGGCCGAAAGGCGAATAATACATTCATAAATAAACACGTAAAATTTAAAAGCTGAAGTTTATAATGTGGCTGAGGCCCCAATTAAACCAAAGTGCCAGGACAGCTAAAAAATTCAGCCTAGGGTGGCTATGCATCCTCTTTTACAGAGGACAGTCCTCTATTTGAAGGGCTGCCAGAGGACTGTCCTGTATTTTGAAGGTCAGTCTAGTCCATGTCTGGTATAAAGAAGAACCATCAGAAGAAAGAGCTGGGCCCTGCAGTTGCCCATCAACAGCACCTGGACAGCACACTTAGCAGGCACACAGATCACAGCCTTTCACACTGGTGAGATGTACTGTATTTCTATTTAAATTATAATAATTATTTATAAATTTGTATCTATACATGTAAATTAGCATATGCAAATTTTATGCAAATTTGCATTCCCCCTCTTGTCCTCTTTTTTGGTGATGCATATTCTTTTTTCTTTTATTATTTATTATTTATTATTATTTATATTTATTTATCGCCCATCTGGCCGGCCACCCTGGGCGATGTACATAGAATAAAAACAATAAAATACATTTAAAACAATATAAAAATTTTAAAATCTTAACCCACCCCATATTCCCGCCTGAATAACCAGGTTTTTAATGAGCGACGGAAGCTCAGCAGAGAGGGGGCACGGCGGAGGTTACTCGGGAGAGAGTTCCACAGTATGGGGGCCGCCACAGAAAAGGCCCTCTTCCTCGCCCCCACCAGTCTAGCTGCTCTGGCTGAAGGGACAAGGAGAAGGCCATCCGTGGCAGATCTTGTTGAGCAGCCCAATTGGTGTTGCTGGAGACGCTCCTTGAGATAGACTGGACCGGAGCCGTATAGGGTTTTAAAGGTCAAAACCAACACCTTGAATTCAGCTCGGCAAGCAACTGGTAGCCAGTGCAAATCCTTAAGCACTGGCGTGATGTGAACCCGCCGGTGGCTGCCTTTAACCAGGCGAGCCGCCGCGTTCTGTCCCAGCTGTAGCTTCCGAACCGTCTTCAAGGGTAACCCCACGTAGAGCGCATTACAGTAGTCTAGTAAGTCTTTTCTTTTCTATTTTTGACAATTCACAAGAGGCCACCCTACCCAGCTTGGCTAAGGCTAGGAGAACAGTGAAAATTCCCAACCATTTCCTTAGACAGAAGTATATATATATATTTCCATTCTAACCAGTGGTAGGTTATATCTGCATCACTGTTGAAACCTTACTGGATTTAAAGCCAATGATTGCTTATTGGTTTCTATGAAGCACAGATTTTTATCAAGACCGTATAAATGATTACCTAGGCCAGGGCTCTACAACCTTGGGTCCCCAGATGTTGCTGGCCTACAGCTCCCACCATACCCAGCCAGCATGGCTAATGGCAAGGGATTCTGGAAGCTGCAGTCCAGCAACATCTGGGAACCCTAGGTTGGAGAGCCCTGACCTAGGCTCATTGTTTCTCCAAACAGGAGACAGTCCTACTCTCTAAGGCAGAGTGGTCAGCTACCAGAGGAGGACAGGCTCATTTCTGAACCATCCCCCCCCCCTCTGTTGATTACTTTACAACCCATTTTTACCCTCTTCTGAGTCAGCCCAATCAAATGAGTAAACTATGGACAGATTCCCTTGTGTTGATCAACAGTTCAGAGGAATTAAGGGGATTCCCCCTTATTTTTACTTGTATTTCCCCCCCCCCTTTTCATTCCATGGGCAGAAGCACTTTGTACTCCCACATTCCTCTGGGCCCTCCAGTAAGAATGAAATTCACCAGCCAATCCATATTTCCTTGTTTTGCCTGAGTAATATTTAGGGAAGTTCAGACATTTTCCCTTGTCAAGGAAGCTCACTGGGATGAATTTTGAGAAACCCTGCTATATAGTTCTCCGTTCATTGGCTAGATCCAGAAGAGGTGGGCTTGTCATACCCATAAGACCTCTGTACAAAGATGAAGTTGTGCATTGAGAAATTACTAAATATGCCTGCCAGCCTAGATAATGTGTTCTCCAGTCTGCCCTCATGTCTTTCTTGCCCTTGTCTGCTATGACATATGGAGCTCTCATTCCATAGGCATGATATGGTGGGGAGCAGATAGCGGTAAGATGGCTTGTGTAAAGACTGAAGAGGAGGGAGCCAGCTCTCTGGTGGAATCTCCTCCCTGGCCACAGTGGTCAAAATGGGATATTCCATCCATGACAGGGTAACCAGTTCTCATTGTCATACTGTTATCACAGCAGTTGCATGAAAGGAGTGTAAAGTAAATATAACACTATATCATTCCAGAATGCAGACCTCATCATATCAAGAGTGTGATCACCACACTCTAATCAGGATTTACTTCTGGGTAGTGAAAGCAACAGATGACTCATGTGCAACATGCTTTGTGTGTTTTGATTTGACTGTACAGTAGCACCAGAAGATTTCAAAAACAGTATGCGGAAGGAAAATTGGGGTGGGGGGGGGGAGAGGAAGGAAAGAAATAAGCATGTTACAGCTCAAGAGGTTTTGGTACGTTTGAAATACAGGGATTTCTCAAAAGTAGGAGGGACTGGCCTCTTCTCTCTCTGCTCCTTCCCCTTGGTCTTGGCATTGTGTTTGCTCTCTGTCCAGTGAGGCATGGAATTTTGGATAGTATCTAGTGTAGAGTAGACCCATTGAAATGAATGGGGTTTGTTAGTTGTGACTAATTTAAGTCTCATTCATTTCAATGGGTCTACTCACTCCACATAGGACTAATGTTGGATACCACCTTTTGCTTTTTAAACCTATTTATCAGCTAGGAGGAAGTTACAGATACAATTCTTGACAAAAGCATGGCTGAGCCAGTGGCTACATTGATTGACCCAGGGCTGACCAGCTGATTGTGCCTGGCTGAGACACAGGGATGAAAGAGGTTCTGCACCCCTGCCCTAAGAATACAACTGTTCAAATTTACATGAGATCGCAGAATTGAATCTGAATTTACACCCTGAACTTTATAAAAACACACTCAAATTAAAGTGAACAGGAGGGCTTGAGGGCGCCCAGCAGCTCCCTTGGTGCGTCACAGCACACATGGTCCCCTGCATGGGGCTCTCTTAGACACTGTGTCAAAAAAAGATATTCACATAAACAGCTTTTAAGGGTGCAATCCTATGCATGTTTAGACAGAAAAAAGTCCTGCAACTCCAAGCATTCCTAGCCAGCTGCGTAGAAATTTCAAATGCTGACAACAGAGGTAGCACATGGGTTTGTGGGATCGAAATGCTAAATATTTTTCTCCAAAGGGGAAGAAATGTTCCTCAGCTAGAGATAGTAGAATACTTGTAAGCTAATTCTATATGACAAATGTAACCGTATTTTACTAAAAGAAACAAAATAGATGTTCTTCCTTTTACCTTTTTCTGTCGGTTCAGATCCACCATGTAGTATCAGGTTAAAAAATTCCAAAGTAATAATAAAATTTTAGGGGCCCAAATCCACATGCTGTTGCAACAAATATATATTTTGTGCAATGGACACCATATTTTGTAGGCTGCAGTGCAAGTGTTTGATGACATTTATATACCACAAATTCCCTGTCCACTTACTGAAGTCATATACTTACAATCTGGAGTTGTACGGTCTCGAATAAACACAGCTGTGTTTACCTGAGTTGTGTGATCCCATGTCCATGTGACAAACTTCAAATAAATGCACTCAGAGCGGTGGTGCTGAAAATGCACATTAAAATAAATGCAGAAAAGTGCACTTGTTAGATAGGAATGGAAAAGCTCACTTCAAATAAATCTACCAAGTTGTTGGACTCTGGCTCACAAAGCACATTCACGTGCAGTGCAGAGAGGCTAGTATTAAACTGGAAAATGAAAGGCAAAAGAAGAATTGCTTTAGCATGTTAATGCAGTTTTATAAATAAGATTTTAAATGCTGAACTGTAAGGAAATCAAGTTATGTTTCCCACAATATATGTAATAAAGTTACACCAAACATCTATAGCACGGTTTAATGCAGAATAGTGAATAATGTATCATGCAAAATTATAGAGAGTTTTTAAAGTGAGCAAACTGAAACACAAAAACAAAAACCAAACCAACAAGATTGTGATGAACACTATGGCTCGAATGACAAGTTCAATGAATATGCAAAAGCCTTTCTCAAAGCAAATGTTAATTTACAGCACTATCCAGAACCCAGTTAAGTCCAAATACTAGGATTAGACTCATTAACATTTTATAGTAATCATTGGGATGAACTGGCTTAAGTTCAAGTGCTTTGGTTTAAACTAAGCTCTGGATTGGTTGGGCTCCCTGTGTCTCAATATATGTTTGTTCAAAACACTTTTTGAGTTCTCGCCAATTTCTATTAAGAACTGAGCATGTGCTTGAGTCCCTCTGCCATTGAAATCAATGGAATTGTCAAGTGCTTAACTCTGGCTACATTATGTCCTTAAGCTACGGTCCTGCTCCCAAGCCTCCACCTGGAGAGCTGACTTTTTACATGGAAAAGGTCCCAGGTCCAACCTCCAGTTAGAAGGCTTAGGTAGCAGGTGATGGGGAAAACTTCCGCTTGAGATGCTAGAAAACTGGTGCCAGATGGAGTAGACCAGAGGTGCAGAATACCAGGCCCGGGGAGCCAAATCTAACCCTCCTCAGTTCCTTCCTGGGTTCTCCAGGTGGCCAAACCCCTTTCCCCCCAACCACCGATCATCTGATGGTTTCCCAGATTTCCCAGTGCAGTTCCCCCCTCCCCAATTCTAAAATGTTGAAATGCCTCTCCCAAGACTTAGTTACTGGCAGTAAGAGCCTTAAGCTTAAATATGCTGGGTGGTGGTGGTTGTATTTTGGCCCTGCCCCTTTTGCCTGTGGCCCCACCCACAAATGGAGTTCGGCCCTCGGGCTGAAAGAGGTTCTGGCTGTTCTGCACCCCTGGAGTAGGCAATCCTGGGCTAGATGGACCAATCGTCTGACTCAGTATAACACAGCTTCATATCTGCTCCATCCTTCCCCTTCCAGGCATGCTATTGCTGCACCAGACATGCTCTGATGCCAGGCTAGTCACATCCAGAAGGAAACAAGTGTAAATGGGCATCATTTGAACCCAGAAGCCAGCAATGGGCTCTGTTTCTCATGAAGAAGCAGGAGCATTATCAGCACAGATGCAAGGGAAGGGTCAAGCTGACATCTTATGAGAAAGCGAAAAAGAATGGCTCCAAGGCAGGCTAGTGTACCTACAGCTGTACAGCTGTGTCTTGTGGCCTGTCAGAGGATTGATAGCCCAAGAGTTTACAGACCCCCTAGTGGGACACCCAATATAGCTGCTGGGCTGTGTTCAGGTTGGTGGGTCACAGAAGCCATGCAGACCAGCTCTCTGGAAATGAATGAAGTGGCTCCTATTTCCCACACATCTTCTTTCTGTTCAGGAAAGAAGAAGAAAAGGGAAAAGAAGTGTGTGTGGGGGGGAGAGAGAGCTGAGAGCCTGTTTTGAAACTGCCAAAATCAGATTTATGCACTCTTTTCCTCCAAAAAGGTGTGCAGGAAATGAAGATGAAGAATTACTGGAGCTCCTACAAATCATATTTAATACTTAAAACAAATGTCTGTATAATTTATTTCTCCCATCCTGTTGTCCGGGAGCATGCAAAGCTCCTACTGCTTTCAATGGAAATCTGCAGAATGCAGAAAAGATTAAGGTCAAACCCAGACACCTACCTCTATACATTTCTTCCTCCTTTTATATAGAAACCTGTGAGTCATGATTATCTGTTTTATGAATGTGGCTTGTGGCTTCTTCTATTTAAAATATTCATTCTGCATTCCACTGTGCCAGCAAATAAGGGCAGAATCCTTCCTCACATGTTAAAAGAAAATGTCCTTTGTGTTTAGGATTCAGCTCAGTGACTGCTATACCACAACAGTGTGGTACCCGTAGCATTGTCTTAGTGTATTAAGCCAGCTGTGGGCATCACGTCCTGAAGTCCATACACAACCGCAATGATGTGCATTTCTTTAGGATCAATGTGCCAGTTGCCATTGAATCAGCAGATATGGAAGCCCTTTGTATGGGCACAGTCTACATTTTAGGATTGGCACCAAGCCAAAATGAGAAAAATCGACCGAAGAATATATACATTTGAGCCATAGGATATATGTCTGTCTGTCTGTCTGTCTCTCTTCTCTCTCTCTCTATCCATCTATATATATCAAACAATTTCACAAACCCCATCTATTGAGGCCTAGGTTAACAAAGTTTAGTAGTACTAGAAATAAATAAATTGTCTTATTGTAAAGGATTAAATAAAAGACAAATGGCAAAGAATACTTTCTACGGGCATATCCACATTATAGACAAAATAGGTTTAAATGGTCATTCCCTATGTGTAGGGGATGGGGCTGAGAGGATCCCTAGAGAATTTTCAGTACCTTGCCAAACTACAGTTCCCAGGATTCCTTGGGAAAACCAAAATAAGTGTGCAGTGTGGAAAAGGCCATTGAATTTTGGAAAGCCACCCCCCCTTTTTGGTAACTTGGAACAGCAGACCTAGGGTGCTTCCAGACGGACAGCTCTGTGGCATAGTGGTGAGAGTGTTGGACTGGGACTCGGGAGATCTGGGTTCTAGTCCCCGCTCGGCCATGAAACTCACTGGGTGACTTTGGGCCAGTCACGGACTCTCAGCCTAACCTACCTCACAGGGTTGTTGTGAGGATAAAATGGAGAGGAGGAGGAGGATTATGTAAGCCGCCTTGGGTTCCTTGCAGGAAAAAAAGGCGGGGTATAAATATAATAAATAAATAAATAAATAAATAAGAAAGAAGAAAGAAAGAAAATTGTGCAGGTATTCCATCTTTCCCTCCTTAAAGGATTTTCTGTAGTAAGAAAAAAAGACAGAAGCAGCAGTGGGAACACACAGAGGCGGGGGTGGTTTGCAAATGGAAGACAACAATGTCTACCGTAAAGTCCATAAGTGAGGCAGGGAGATTGCAGAAACAGAAGTCTCCTCTCAAAGTACCTTTTGTAACTAGCAAGTAGAATCTTGCGCTACCGATTCTATCATTGGCTAGTTCCGTGAATACATGTACTTGTAAAATGATATGCAATTGTATATTACCATGTATTAGTTACCTAGTTAGCACATGGGTCAGTTCTGTGGTGGGGAGGGGGAGGTCAGGCATTTGCAGGGTCCTAAGTTTGACCAAGGGCCCACAGTGCTCCAGCAGTGTTGCTGTTCTGCACTCAGTCTGCACATAGCCTTCATAGGTCAGAGTCCATCTCCGTTTGCTTGTCCAGCATTTCCCAAGTTAAAGGGACCTGCTGTGGCGTTTGCCCGAGGCTCTCCATCATCAGTAGTAGTCATCATGGACAGGCAAAGGGTTCAGCATAAGCTCAGCACAAAGTGCCTTTGGATTTGGATATCGTCATATTGGACACCGGACTTTTTTTAAAATGCCAAGTACAGATGTGCCTTAACTCTTGCTATGAACCACCCAGAGAGCTTTGGCTATAACAACAACAACAACAACAACTCTTTGCACTTTCTCTCTCAAATACGGACAGGGGCAGCAGTGCAGGCAGAATGCTCATGTTACCACTCTGCATTGGTGGGTGTATATTTCTCCTGGGCTAAAGAATTCCATTGTTTCCTCCCATATCTGTGATTCCAGGGTTATGTCATAGAATCGTAGAACCATAGAGTTGGAAGTGGACTTGTAGGCCAGCTAGTCCAACCCCTTGCTCAATATAGGAAATCTAGAGCTAGCGCATCCCCAGCCAATAGCTGTTTAGCCTCTGCTTGGAAACTTGCTGGGAGGGAAAGCCCATTATCCCCCTCAATCAGAAGTGGGCAACCTTTTTGAATTATTGGCTCCACGGTCCAACTGTTCCTACTGTTGAAAAGGTTCTCCTGAAGTTCTTGCTACCAGGCTTCAGATCGCTGGATGTCTTAACTGCTTTGCAGGACCAATATCATCATTCTGGCATTAACTTCGATCTCATGTAGGCTGTGTGGGCCAAACCATTTTGCTGCCTGAACAGTACTGTAGGAGCAGTTGGCCTGAAGCAGAGCACCAAATGGTATCCCGCCCCTCTATGCTGGGGGCAGTCTTTTAAAAAGTCTTGCTGCACTATTCAGACATACATGCCTGCCTTCATCTATCCCTCTAAATTCCTGCTGTACCTTGTTGCATTGTAGGGCCAGCTCGCCATGTAGTGTTTGTGATCACATGGATTTATTTCTAGTTCAAGCTGGAAGGTAATGTTTACATGATTAGTGCTTAAAAAGATCCGAGGATACATATTATCGCAAAAATGCAAGAAATTCCTGTGCAGCGTGCTATTGTTGGAATGCCCCAGATGCAAGTCAATAAGAGAAAGAATACTTGGGATACTTGGTCAGCTTATACGCATTCATTTTATTTTATGCCCCTGTTTAGCCAGGAAGTGGAGTCCTATAAATCTGACAACACTGAAAATCAGAAGCTGAGTTCCCACAATGAAACGAAGGAAATCGCAAAGGGGAAAAATCAGAGCAAGAGGGTCTTTCAACCAGAGGTGCACTCAGAATATTATTTCCCGCTTCCCCTTCATTGAGTGGTGGGAAATTCAGGGCAGGTTTGCTCTCAGTTGGAGGAGAGAGCACTGGAGAATTAAGGTGCCTTTAAAAAAAAAAAAAATTCTTTCCAACTGTGCAAATTAGGCAGGCATCACAGGGGCACAGAAAGATGGACTTCCAATTCCAGATTTGTAACAATAAGCAGCACCCTTGAATCACAAACAAACAAAAAACAGCTCCCCTGCCAAACCTTCTTAAGAAAATAAGAAGAGCCCTGCTGGATCAGACCATAGGCCTACCTAGTGCAGCATTCTGTTCACACAGCGGCCAACCAGCTGCCCATGGGAAGCCCACAAGCAGGACATGAGGGCAACAGCACCCTCTCGTTTGTGCTCCCAGCAACTGGTATACAGAGGCATACTGCCATTGATAGTGGAGATAATATATAGCCATAATGGCTAGTAGTCACTGATAGCCTAATCCTCCATGAATTCATCCAATCATCTTTTAAAGCCACAAGATGTGGTGGCCATCACCACATCTTGTGGAAGTGAATTCCATAGTTTATGCACTATGTGAAGAAGTACTTCCTTTTATCTGTCTTGAATCTCCCATCATTGCACTTTATGGGGTGACCCCGGGTTCTAGTCCTATGAGTGAGGGAGAAAAATACCTCACTATCCATGTCCCCATAGCATACACAGTTCTATAAACCTCTATCATGTCCCTCCTTTCTCTCCTTTTCTCTAAACTAAAAAGCTCCGAATGTTGTAACTTTCCTCATAGGGGACTGGCTGCAGCCCCCTGATCATCAGGGCCGGTGCTACCATTAGGCGAACTAGGCAGTCCATTCTGCGCCTGCGCAGGGTTCCGCATTGCGTCATTTCCGGTTCCGTCGCGTCATTTCCGCGGAGAGCCGCCCCCGCCGCTCGTTCTGGTGCGCTCTCCGTGGAGAGCATCCCGCGCCGCTTGATCCGGTCCGTCGGGTCCATTTCCGGGCCCGAAGACATTGAGGTAGGCAGGGAAATTGTTCGAGCGGTGCACAGCGCTGCTCGAAAAAACGAGGCAGGGAGGTGGGTGAAATAAGGCTCGGGCGCCACGCCCAGCCTTATTTCCACCGCTAGCTTGTCTTGCAAAACGCTCTCAAACCAAGTTACTTGCAATCCAAGGTATTACTGTACATGCATTCCCCCCCCCCCACAACCCAGAAGGTGTATGAGTCAAACCAGTGTCTCTGCACCTCCACCCTGCGAGGTAGGACAGGATGCAAGACGCCCTTTTGTCTCTATTCCTCACAGGTAGCGCCACCACACCTCTCTCACATCCTTTTTTCATATCCCTTGTGCTGCCCGCAGGAGGAGACAGGCTTTTACATATATATGGAGTAGGAGAAGGCCCTTGGGAGTTCCTTGCATAGCTGGACTGATGTTGCCTCTTTGCTTTCCGCATGAACACAAAAGAAAAGTCTCACAGTCCACAAAGTTTTTCTATGGGGCTCAGCAGTTCCCAGGGAGGGGAATTTATTTCATAATGGGCATAGGGCTGGAGGGAGGGAGGGCTCAAGTGGGAAGGGCCCCCCTAAATATCTGATCTTGCCTAGGGCACCAAACTGCCTTGCACCAGCCCTGCTTATCATTTTAGTTAGGTTCAAATTTGTTAGGCACTGGGGGACATTGTGGGACAAGCCAGGCCTGTACAAGAGGGACGGGCTCCACCTGAATCAAAATGGAGCCAGACTGCTGACACTATACATAAAAAAGGTGGCAGAGCAACTTTTAACCTGAACCCTGGGGGGAAGCCGACAGGATTCCCAAACCGACATCCGGTTTGGGAATCATAGGAACATCGGAAACTGCCTTATACTGAGTCAGACCCTTGGTCCATCTAGCCCAGTACTGGCGACACTGATCAGCAGCAGCTCTCCAGGGATTCAGGCAGGAGTTTTTCCAGCCCTACCTGGAGAGATGTCAGGGATTGAACCTGGGACCTGCTGCATGCAAAGCAGGTGCTCGACCACTTGAGCCACAGCCCCTCCCCGTCAGAGGCAGTATGCCTATGTATTAGAGTGTTGGCATTTTTATTTTCAATGCCTTTCCTAATGAGGGACATGGAATTCTTTGCTGCTCTGTAGGTCAAGCGCAAACCCTGTTTGCTGCCCTTGTCATTCTGCCAGATCTGCAACACTTGTTTTCCAGCCCCCTCCAGCATAGGTGAGTCGAGTGTGACTACGTTCTATGCTACCTTTAGACAGAAAGTCACCAAATGGCCCTTAATATCTGCCCCTTTCTCTATCGGGCTGTACAACACCTTAAAGAGAAAGCCATCTTAAATTCACTACGCACCAGCGGAACAGCGTCACTGTGCCAATATTTTACACAAAGGCATTACCTCAGAGGAACAAGAAAGTCATAATGCGCATTGCCTTTTGCAGCTATTGCTACTGCTACTCTGTGCAATGCACAGGCAGGGGGTTGAAATCCCCCTCCTTACTGCTTGCTGGGAAATTCCCCTCCTTACCCCTCCAATCAATATCCAGAAAGCAAAGCAGCATTTGACCTAAAAGTATCAGTTACGTTTAAAGCTAGGTGGGCATTCAGATACAGAAGAGTGGCATTGCTTACAACTCATTTTGCAACAATACCAGTGAGTCATCACTTTGAATACCATGCAAGCCTCCCGTAACAGAAAGTTTGAACCACTGCAGGATCCTACACATGTGTGTGTGTGTGTACGTGTGTACGCACACGCACACACAAACACACACACACACATTCATCACCTTCACATTTTTTGTTCTTTTTTTAAAGAATGAATTGCTACAAATGTGCTACAAAGGGGATGGCGTGCAAAAGGAGTTACACATGCTTGAGTTGGAACTTGGCAGTAGCGGGGGAATGCCACGAATAGTACAGAATCGTCAAGGAGTTAAAGTGAAGAACTGTTTTGAGCAAATTGTCTCACTCCATAAAGGGGGAGGAGTGGGTGTTCCCCCCTCAAAATGGCAAAGCCTTCAGAAGTGAAGCAAATGGGCCGGGCATCTCCAGTTCATCAGAAAACTCGCTTGCACCTTATGGTCACCATCTGTGGCATGGAACGTTTTCAACCTTGACAAAGCAGATTTGTCCAAGGATATTTCCTCTCTTTGAAATCAGAGAGGAAGCTGTGGCAAAACCGGATCCTGTGCTGGCACATCTACACTCAGACACCCGATGAGCAGAGCAGCACAGCAGGCGTCAGGATGCCAACCTGTACCTCAAGCAATAAACCACTCCTTCGGGCGCAGATCCTAAGCAATGCCAGGGGTCACAGTTTTCCTCCTCCAGTGAATAGTTCGAAGCGTCACAAGAGCCCATGGAAAGGAAGGAGCCTGCAACAGGTGGTAACATCTGTGTCCATCTCATTCTAGCCAAAACAATCTGCTCCCTTGTGTTCCCAGCATGAAACAAAGAAGATCTGAGAGGGACAAAGTCAGGAGAGTGGGTGGAGTAAAGCAAGCAAGGAGAGAGATTCCTGATCTCCGTACATGTGGAAGGCAAAATCGGTGCCAGTGAATTGTTTTTCTTTCTCTCAGTGTGGGAGAATGTCTACAAAGTCTAGCTGGCTGGCAAGTGCAAACTCAATGCATGTGTTATTATTATACATAGACATGGATGTGTGCTACTAAAGGGACTGAGAGACATTCTAAGTCCTGCTGATCTCGGGCTGTGCGTGTGTGCGTGCGTGCTGACTTTACAGCTAACCAGTCATTGAACTGCTCGCCACTCATTTTCAGCAAAGTCCAGGTTCTGGCATTCTTTTAGGCTGACAGTGCAGTAAATAGTTTTAGGCTGCACTCCTACACCCACTTACCTGACAGTAAGCCTTACTGAAATAAATGGACCTTACTTCTGAGTAGACACGTATAGGATTGCACTGTCTGTGACATTTCTTATCTTGTGATTTGTGTATTGAAGAGCCAAACAGATGTATTTTATTCACAAGTACCACCTCCTGTTCACACAGTTAGATGGCGTTGGGCCTCTTTTTATATGAAATGGGGGATGCAGGAAGGACCGCAACTCAGTGGTAGAGCACTTGCTCTGCATGCAGAAGGCCCCAGTTTTAATGCCCGTCATCTCCAGGTAGGGCTGGGAAAGAAAATTCTGGAAAGCTGCTGCCAGCCAGTGTAGACAATACTGGGCGGCTGCACAGGGGTGCGGAAGGCCTGCTGGATCTCTCTAAAGGACCCTGAAGAATGATCAGGATCTAGGGTGGAAGCACCGGGGGGGGGGAAGCAGAGGAGCCAGGAGCAAAAGGAGGTGGTAACACCTCACTAAAATGACGCAATTAATGGTTGTTGTTGGTTTCCCCCCCACAAAGCTGTGAGTGTGGGAGCAGGGCCGGTGCTACCATTAGGCCAACTAGGCGGCTGCCTAGGGCGCCGGGCTAAAGGAGGCGCCAGAAATGCCTTGGGGGGAAAAAAATACATCACGTATTTTACCAAGTTTGTTTTACCAATCATGTCCTGTGGCGGGGAAGGGAAGGCGAAAGAAGTGCACCCCACCCTCTCTCTCCTCCAGCTCATTACCAGGAACAGCAGCAGGCAGGCTCCTCCTCACAACCAGCATCAAAAGAGGCAGAGAAGGCTACAGACTGGAGGAGGGGAGGCGGGCAGGGGCCAATGATGGGCGGCTGGAAGGATGCACCTGCAAACACCTCCTTCGCCTTCCCTCTCAAGGATGCACCTGCAAACACCTCCTTCGCCTTCCCTCCCTTGCGTGAGCCTCAGGTTCCTCAGCTCAAGGTCCCCTGAAAGCAGTTATTTCCAGCAACCAGGGAGGGAGGGAAAGGTATTTTAAGCTAGCTGGGGCTCCAATGTTTTAATTATTTACCATGCTGTTTCTGTGTTTTGGTTTTAAATGGTTTTAGGATGCAATCCTATGCGTGTTTGGAGGGGGGGGAAATCCTACAACTCCCAGCATTCCCCAGCCAGCCATGCGCAATCCTATGCACGTTGAGGTAGAAAAAAGCCCCACAACTCCCAGCGTTCCAACAGCCAGCCATGCTGGCTGGTGAATGCTGGGAGTTGCGGGGCTTTTTTCTGCCTCAACGTGTTTAGGATTGTGCCCTGAGCTGTTGATGTTTTCTTTACTGTACTTTGAATATTGTTGTCTGCCTTGAGCACTAGGCTGGTAAAGGGAAAGACAGGATAATATACATTATTCTGATAAAGAAATATTGCAACAAAGTGATAGAGAGAGGAGGGGAAGTAGCAAGTTTCGTAAATCCCCTCCTAAATTTGAACCAGATGATCCACGGGCTCTCTCTTTGCTATGTTTCTACTACATGCATCCCCCCCCTGCAACCCAGAAGGTGTACGAGTCACGCTGGCTCAGCTGGTCTGAGTGTGGAAAGCTAAGCAGGGTCAGGCCTGGTTGTTACTTGGATGGGAGACCCCTCCTCTAGTTTCCTGCATTGAGCAGGGGGTTGGACTCGATGGCCTTGTAGGCCCCTTCCAACTCTATGATCTATGAATCTATGAAACCGGTGTCTCTGCACCTCCACCCTGCGAGGTAGGACAGGCTGCAAGACGCCCTTTTGTCTCTATTCCTCACAGGTAGCGCCACCACACCTCTCTCACATCCTTTTTTCATATCCCTTGTGCTGCCTGCAGGAGGAGACAGGCTTTTACATATATATGGAGTAGGAGAAGGCCCTTGGGAGTTCCTGGCATAGCTGGGCTGATGTTGCCTCTTTACTTTCCTCGTGAACACAAAGGAAAAGTCTCAAAGTCCACAAAGTTTTTCTATGGGGCTCGGCAGTTCCCAGGGAGGGGAATTTATTTCATAATGGGCATAGGGCTGGAGGGAGGGAGGGCTCAAGTGGGAGGGGGGGCGCTAAATATCTGATCTTGCCTAGGGCACCAAATTGCCTTGCACCGGGCCTGTGTGGGAGTCTCTAGCTGGCTGGTGCAGTTTCTAAGAAGCTTCTGAAGTGTGAACTGATGTGGGAACTTTGGAGGGTTGGGAGGGAGTTACTGTGAATTTAGCACCGCCTTCCTGTGCGTGCTTGAAATTCTGCCCTGGCAATGACAGGCATTATCTGTACTCTGCGAACAAATAGATTATTGTTCTTTAAGGACACCACAAATCAGCCTTCCCCTACCTGGCGCCCTCCAGATGTGTTGGACTACAACTCCCATCATCCACATCCAGGGTGAAGATGATGGGGATTGCAGTCCAACCAACACAACTAGAGGGTGTCACATTGAGGAAGATTGCCATAAATTAGCTTCCAGTAGTCTCTTCTCTGAAAGAATCTGCTGCCTTAAAGCAACCTTCCCAACTGGGTGCTCTCCTGATCTTTTGGACAACTCCCAGCCATGCTGGTCTTTGGCCATGCTGGCTGGTGCACAATATGGAAGGCAAAAACTAATGATTAAAAAAGGGTGGAGAACCACGGGCAGCCCCTCCAAGGTACTGCGGGGGGACCTTGGAGGGGCAACTCACAGTTGTCACAAGGGGGATCGCAAAAGATGGCTTGACACGTGGCTTTTGCGATGTCCCTCCCAAAAAAAGCTTTAAAAGAAAAAAAAAGCCATGACAAGCCTCACAATGGGGAGGGGGGAGACAATTCAGTCCTCCCGCGGTGCCCCTTGGGATATCCGTGGGAGGACCGAGGGGGGAAGGAAGGGTCAACAGCCCACGATGAGCCCGGTCATCTGTCGGGCTCACCATGGGTTGTTCACATGACAACAACCCACCATGGCTTATTGCCGGGGTGGGTTAGAGTGATGAACAAATGCGGCCAACAACTCCCAGCATTCCTGATCTTTGGCCATGCTGGCTGGGGCTGACGGGAGTTGAAGTCCAAACCATTTGGAGGGCACCAGGTTGGGGGAGGCTGCCATAAAGGATAGCCAGAAGTTCCCAGTTTTCAGGGAACTGTGAAGAACAAAACAGGGCAATGCAGTATCAGCTGTCATGATCAAGGAAGATATACAACTATTTAAATAGGTAAATGTGACTGCAAAGGCAAAGCTCTTTTGAATAACTCCTTAGGTACCCAGATAATTTTACCTGGTTTCTAGAAATGGCTGGGGATTTCCCTGCAAAAATGTTATTAATAACATTATTTTCTGAGCTTCCGGGTCTGCTTAATGTTCCGCACTTGATTCCAGACTTTAATAATCTTCTCCCCTTCAAGAGGCTGTTGAAATAAAAAATGACATCCTGTCACGCTCCGCTCTTGCCGATATATAGGCAGTCCTACTGAACTAATTAGGGGACCACCGCTAAACAAGCGGCGCCATCTCTATGGCTGTTATGCAGGATCATAAGCCCTAGAATCACAACGCTACACACTCAGAATTAAGCAAAAGTCACCTAACAACATTATCTGCCCACAAAGATTGCAAGAACAAGAAAAGCTGACACCCTGAAGACTCTGATGTGTAACGCTGGCCTTCAAAATGTGTGACAATGACTCACACTGAGGGACACAACATAAACTGCAGCAGAAGCACTTTGACATAATGTGGGATTCATTTCTTCAAGAGCTATAACCCATTTTCTGAGTCAGCATTTTCAGCACCAGTAATTTACAGCGACAGAATGAAATAACACCCTCTGAACATGGGAATGGAAGCAAACTTGAGTCCAAATTAAAGCTGCACTGAAGGGTAAGAGAAACAAACACACTGAACTGTACTCTCTTCTATTTGCATGTCATCCACTTGTTCTCAGGGGCATGATGACATGCCTGTCGTCAGGCCACCTGATGATCTGCCTAAATTGGCCCACAATTGTCCTTCTTCATAACTGAATGGCCACCACATTTTGGGTTGACTTTTTCAATACAACTGTGGTAGAGTCATGTGGGTAGCTGGCCTACAGAAGTATCAGGTAGCTCATGCAGAGTGGTCAGTTGATCTAAAGGAGTCTCATATGACCCATTGATGGGGCCTGCAAACCTACGGAGTGTGGTCAAGGGAGACAGGAATATGCAAAAGGGAAATGTTCGCTAGGAAGGCCAAGGAGTTCTGACGGTGCCTTCTGGGCTTGAGAATTTAGGAAGGCCAGGTGCAAGTTTCAAGGGTGGTAATTGTAGTTTAAAGTGTCATGGCTCAGTAGTAGAACACCTGCTTTGCATGCAGAAGGTCCTAGGTTCAATCCCTGGCGTCTCCAGATAGGGTTGGAAAAATTATTGCCTGAAACCCTGGAGAGCCACTGCTGCCAGTCAGTGTTGACAATACTGCGCTAGATGGACCAATGGTCTGACTCCATATAAGGCAGCGTCTGATGTTCCTATGTTAGTACCTCCATTTTGAGCCCCTTTGCTGCCCAACTGTCACGTAAGGAGGTGAAGTTTTTAGGCAAGGAGATCACCTGGGCAAGCATTGAGGCTTCAAAGAACTATTGTGACCTACAGAGCAATTCTATGGCTCAGATGCTGTCTGAGGAGCCACATAGGATACTGGGGATTCTCCTCACACAGCCACGACAGAAAGATCCATGGCAGCTTCCTTACCTGGGGTCTCGACCTTGGAAGAGGATAGGGAGGGAGGAAAGGGGGTGTGCTGGGCGCCGGGGAGAGGCGAGGAGGACATGGATCCGCCGGATCGACCACTCTCTTCATTCCTGTCCCTGCCTAGTGCCAGGTAAGCAAGCTAGATGGAGCTCAGAGGCCTGTCTAGCTAAAAATGCTACAATGGAGGACAGAGAAGGTGGAAAGGACGGCCTCTGTGCTGCTCTCCCCGTCCTGCCTGGCTCTTGCCAACAGGGCTTTGGATAGACAACAGGTTCCAGGATCGGAGGCCTCCGTCTTTCAAGTGTCAGTTCTGTAGGGTTGCACTCATAAGGAATAACCTAGGACTTCACTTCCCTGAGTTAAATGTGAGGTGTCCCTGTGAAACAGGACTACTATTTCATTAAAATTTAATTAAAGGAAGGACTACAGTTCTGGTTCCACAATTCCATTTTTTTAAAAAGCAATGTGTGAGCTTTTAGCTAAATATTTTAGAAAGAGCAGATTTCAGAGTGCAACTGTGTTCTGCTTTATTTAATACATTTATACCCCGCCTTTTTTCCTACAAGGAACTCAAGGCGGCTTACATAATCCTCCTCCTCCTCTCCATTTTATCCTCACAACAACCCTGTGAGGTAGGTTAGGCTGAGAGGCAGTGACTGGCCCAAAGTCACCCAGTGAGTTTCATGGCTGAGCGGGGACTAGAACCCGGATCTCCCGAAGTCCCAGTCCAACACTCTAACCACTACGCTACACTGGCTCTGTGTGTTCTGTTTTATTTCTTTATTTAATACATTTTTATACCGCCCAATAGCCAAAGCTCGCTGGGCGGTTTACAACAGTTAAAATCATAAAATACAATATAAAATATACGTAAAATTTAAAACCACAGATTTAAAACAAACAGCAGAGCTAGCAGCAGCAGTTACAATAATGGAATTAAAAACAACTACAAGATTAAAATGATTAAGATGATTAAGATGATTAAAATGCCTGGGAGAACAGAAAGGTCTTCACCTGGCGCCGGAAAGAATACAAAGTAGACGCCAGGCGAACCTCTTTGGGGAGCTCATTCCATAACCGGGGTGCCACAGCAGAAAAGGCCCTCCTCCTGGTAGCCACCTGCCTCACTTCCTTTGGCAGGGGCTCTCGGAGAAGGACTGCTGATGCAGATCTTAGTGTCCGGGCAGGAACATATGGGAGGAGATGATCCTTCAGATACCCTAGCCCCAAGCCGTTTAGGGCTTTAAATGTTAGCACCAGCACTTTGAATCGGGCCCGGAAACAGACTGGCAGCCAGTGCAGATGAGAAAGCACTGGCATAATATGTTCTCATTGGCCAGTCCTGGTTAATAATCTCGCTGCCCTATTTTGGACCAGCTGAAGTTTCTGGACCATTTTCAAAGGTAGCCCCACGTATAACGCATTGCAGTAATCCAAACGAGAGGTTACCAGAGCATGGATAACTGTAGCTAGGCTATCTCTGTCCAGATAAGGACGTAGTTGGTATATCAGCCTAAGCTGATAAAAGGTGCTCCGTGCCACCGAGTTGATCTGTGCCTCGAGTGACAGTTGGGGATCCAAGAGCACCCCCAAACTACGAACCTGATCCTTCAGGGGGAGTGTAACCCCATCCAGAACTGGTTGAATATCACTTAGCCGGGCAGACGAACCACCCAGTAACAGTACCTCCGTCTTATCTGGATTGAGTCTCAGTTTATTAGCCCTCATCCAGTCCATTACTGAGTCCAGGCACTGATTCAGAACAGCCACTGCCTCACCTGGATTGGATGAAAAGGAGAGATAGAGCTGGGTGTCATCTGCATATTGATGACACCTCAGCCCACACCTCCGGATAACCTCTCCCAGTGGTTTCATGTAGATGTTAAACAGCATAGGGGATAAAATAGAGCCCTGTGGCACCCCATGGCATAACTGCCAAGGGACAAAGCAGTAATCCCCCAGCACCACTCTCAAGGAGGCGTTTACAACCTCCTGGACCCAGCCGGCTATCCCCTCCTTATTTGATGTAATAAGCCATGACGGGCAAGGGTCAAGCACACAGGTGGTCGACCGGACTTGGCCAAGCACCTTGTCCGCATCCTTGGGCCTCAAATAACTGAAATTCATCCAATAAAACCGGACCAGACGGTGCTCTGGACACCTCTACAAAGGAGCTGCACTAACTGTGGTGTCCAATTCATGATGAATTTGAGCGACTTTATCTTCAAAGTGCGTGCAAACTTTCTGCTTTGTGCTTTGGCTCAGGGGGTATGAATTAGGTATGCTAGCGTCAAATTGTCGGTCCTATCTCTGACATAAGTTGACTTTTCTGCACGCGCCACTTCCCTGTGCAAGAGGGTTGGCAATATTTGCTTTATTTGCAAATGTGCACCCAGAGCATAAGTGGAGGCACTCCTATCAGGGAGCAGACTTGTTACCCCACATCAGCAACCCAGAGAGAGGCCCTGCCTCTACAAGGTGGCCTCAGCCTTCAGACAACTCTAGCTCTCTCTGTATCTCTTCCAAAGTGCAAGAGCTGTTTCTTCACAAACATAGCTTATATCAGCCCCTCTCCAAGCTCTGGTGGCTAAATTTTTCAAACCCTCTGGATGTCTCAGGAAGACATTTCCCATAAGGAGACAGCAGCTGGCAGTTCTGGATTGATTATTAGTGGAATAGTCAGCCAGAAGCTGTAGGCAAGCTGGTTTGTGGCCTGGACAGGGGTGTTTAAAGAGAAGTGAACTTGCACACACAAAGAGGAAACCACTCGTCCAGATCTACATTACCAGGACACTAATATTTTGGTGGCGATGCAAGACAGGGCCTTTTTGGTGGCTGCTCCCAGGCTGTGGAACTCCCTCCCAAGGGAGACTAGGCTCACTCCCTCTCTGCTATCCTTCCGACAGCAGGCAAAGGCCTTTGGCCTGTAAATGGGCCTGTGGGTTGGATGCTGTTTTTATTCTACAATTGATATGTTTTTATTGTATTTTCATGTGTTTTATTGTTTTATTTTATTTTAAATTGTTTTGTAAGCCACCTTGAGTGCCACTTTTTGGTAGAAAGGTTGGGGTATAAATCAAATAAACAAATAAATAAATATGGTAGAGAGATACACATGGTAGGGTAGGTTGCTACCTGGAGTCATTCCCTGTACTTTCAAATCCCAGAGCCAATGCGGTAGAGTAGTTAGCATGGGAGACATGGCTTCATATCACCACCCAACCATGAAGCTTAGTTGGGTAGTCCAACCTTGAGCTAACCCAGCCTTCGCCAACCTGGTGCCCTCCAGCTGTTTTGGACTTCAATCCCCATCAGCGCCAGCCAGCATGGCCAGTGGTCAGGAATGCTGGAAGTTGTTGCAGTCCAAAACATCTGGAGGTCAGCAAGTTGGGGAAGGCTAGGCTAGTCACTCCCTTTCGGCCTAACCTACCTTAAAAGGCTGTTTTGAGGATAAAATGGCATGCGGGGGGCGGGGCGGAGGCAGAGGAAGAATCATCTATGATGCCTTGAGGTCCTTGGAAGGGGAAAATGTAATAAGATTCAAAATCCCTTAGTGGAGCTTCCAGAACCCGATGCCCTCCAGATGTTTTATACTTCAGCACCTATCACCCCAGACAGCATGGCTAGTGGTCAGGAATTCTGGAAGTTGTAGTAGAAAACACCTGGAGGGGACCAGGTTGGGAAGGCTGTACGGAGACAGAGAGGGCAGCTGTGGCTTTCCCTGCCTGCTCCTCCCTGGCTACATTTGTCTTCCCCCTTCCCCACCCGTGCAGTGAACAGACTCCAGTTGGGTGACTGGTGCTTTCTGCGTGACCTTGGGCCAGTTTCTAATTCTCAGCCTGCCCTACCTCTCAGGGTCGTTCTAAAGGATGAAGGAAGTGGGAAACCATGTATACTGCCCTGGACCGTGTATACTGGGATGATAACAAAAATGATAAAATAAATGGAAAGACACAAGGCAGATCTCCGAGTTGTGAACGGTGCACACTTGGAACTTTACAGAGCTAGCAGTGTGTGTGGCTCTGGATTGTAGCCCATGTCTTTCCAAGATGGATGAATGCACTTGAGTGTCTTTCTGTAGACAATAAGCCATTTGAAAAGAAATACATTCTAAACTCAGTGAATTTCCTTAGGCAGTCTTCTTTTACAATGGCAAAATATAGACCAGAGCAGAAGTTGGAGCTGTGAAGTGACACGCTGACAATGCTTTTCCTTGAAAGGGGGATCTGGGGGGGCGGCACTTCAGACCATTAATAGTCATTGGAAAGCTGCAGTGAAGAGATAGGTGTGGCAGGGTGCTGTATCATTTCTGCTAAACCCTCTGAAGAGTTTAGATAGAGGTGGACAACAATGCTGGCAGCAGGAAGCAGGAAACCTCATCAAAAATGCTTGACACAAATTCCGGAGCCATCATGATGCAGCAAGCTTATTTTAATTTTCTTCTTAGGACACTGCTAAAAATGAATCAATTGGATTGTCCTGTGTTAAGATCCATGGATGTCTTGCAACAAAGATTAAAGTATGTAAATAGCAGTTGCGCCATAAGAGAGATAGCACGATGGGCGGAATCCAACATTGCCTTCACAGTAGCAGAAATTACCTGTAGCGCAATGGGAAGCTAGCGCTTGATAGTGCAAATTAGCACTTCTGGAACAGGACAGCTTGTGGAAGGGAACTCCACTGACTTCTTCTATTCTGGAAGTGCTAGTTTGACATAGTTTTCAGTGGTGCACTATGAAGCACCACCTTCCTGTTGCACTAGCAGTCATTTCCAGTAGTGCAACATAACTGGCACTGGCAGATTGTCAGAGTTGGATACTGCCCTATGCCTTTATTCACACTATACAATATATACACTGGGTTGGATTCTGATTTAGTCATACTTAGAGTAGACCCATTGATCTCAATTGGTCTACAGGTAGTCATGACTAACTTAAGTCCCACCGATTTCACTGACTGGGTTTAGACAACACGATAACCCACACTCAAGGGTTGAGTAAGGGTCAAGTGTGGGTTGTCGTTGAACAGTGGGTTGTCATTGAACCATGGGTTATCATGTTGTCTGAACCCAGTTGTGCTAACAAGCCATGGCTGGTTAACCACGAACAACTCACGAAGAGAACCCATGGTTTCTTGTTGGCTTGTGAACTGTGGGTTGTTCATCATGATTTGTTATCTCGGCTGGGTTCAGACAACATGATAACCCACATTTCAACAACAACCCATACTCAGTCCTTGAGTGTGGGTTATGGTGTTGTTTGAACCCAGTCAATGGGTCTACTCTATGTATGACTAAGTCTGGATCCAACCCACTGTTTATAATATGAAAATCCCCAAAGCACACAGCCATTCTATATGGATGCCATGTTATGGCAATGATCAATCTCTGAAATTTATCATATGGTGCTCAGGGATATCCTTCAGGGAGGGCTGGTGGAGGAGCAGTCCCTCCCACCTCATGTTTCTGACCTCATGTTTTTATTCATTAGAAAGATCTATATCTGTGGCCAGCTCACTAGTTCAAACACTGCGACTATTGCTATAAACAATTAAATGGGTTTATGTACTAGGTCTGCATGCCAAAGGTACAAAATTATTTGCTTAAAAATAGCTTGTGTGTGTGAGACCATCCTGTGTGGATGACCTTGCTATAGTTATTACAAGTTATGAGATATAATAAGTAACCCAATCAAATGCTCTTAAAATACACTGCTCGGTGGGTGAGTGGGTGAGGGTAGCAATCTTGAATGTATCCAAGAGCCGACCTTTGACGCTCGCTGTGGATTCCTGTAGGGGGGAGCTCTCATTTCCCCAAATTTCCTTGCCCTCCCCAAATTGAAATCCAAAATTGTACCATCTTTTCTCTAACATCATGCTGAGAAAGAAACAATAAAGTGTTTAACTCATCATCTCCACTTTCTATAATGTCTTATTATTACTGGGTGGTCAACTACAAAATTTGCAACCAAAACCCACCTTTCTGACCTCACCTTCTGTGTGAAAACACAGCACATAACACAACAAGGAAATGCTTTATTTTTGAATATGTAATCTGCCCCCCCAAAACAAAAAAGTAAAGTTAAATATAATTAAGTTCTGCTGAGGAAGGGTTCTGACATGTTCAAAAATGCAGACGTGGGTCTGAGAAAGGTGGCTTTCTGACTCTTTGTTTTCTCTGGCGGAAAACTTATTTTTCTTTTCTGGGAAATTAAGGAAAACATGACACTCAAGATGTGTCCACTTTTGTCCTCCTACTATTAGAAGACAGTAAAAGATCAGATCCCATAAGGCTGCTTGTCTGCAGTATATTACATGCTGTGCTTTTAAGTTTTTACTTATTTTATGTTATTTTTGGTAAAAGCAACCTGGTGGTTTGCTTTCCTTCTACCGTTACCCTGAGAAGAATAATGTATGATATGTTCTCTTCTCCAAATCAATGCTAGAAATTGCGCTGAAGTGTGTGCACACACACAGAGACAGACAGACAGACAGACAGACACACACACACACACACACACACACACACACAAGGTTGAGTATTTAAAGATTGATTTGCATTTATCTTAAGATATTACATAAAGGAAGAGGCATCATCTAATCATGTCAGTGAAGTTTAGCTCGATTTATTAGAGGTATCTTTGATTCAGTGCGACACTGAAAAGCAAGCAATATACTTTAGTTCTGCTTAATATAGACATTATTTTGGCACGGTTCCTCACACTGTAACGCCAGAGCAAGCTTCATTCATTTTGATAAGATGTAAGCCAGTAGGATATTTGGACAATGGGAGTGACAGTCTAATTTAGGATTCTATGGCTGCAGGATGGGCCAAACTGATCCAGGCTGTTAAAAGGCACCAACATGAGGTAAGGAAGAGGAAAGGTCAAAAAGAGTCTCCCCTCTGGTCAGCTACTAGCACCAGGCTCCTTGTGTTACACTCTAGTCAAGGAAGATGCAGAAAAATCAAATGTTTATTGATCAAGAGTATCTCCAGAAGCTCAGCAGGAGGCTAAATAGAATGTGGCACTGCTCAAAACTCTCACAATTGCCCTGGAGTCTGCTCCCCGCCCCCTTTCCCCAGACATCCACTTCTCACTTTCTTTTAATGAGGCACTAGCAGACATCAGCAATCAGCAAAAAACAAAACTTACGTTAAGGCCGATTCTAATTCGATTTCACATTTGGACTTTGATTGTTCTGCCCGTGGCTGCTCCCAGTTCATGGGCAACCTGTATCATTTACTGTTTTGCCTCGGGAGGCATGGCTGAGTGGTTAACACCAGGCAGTCTTGGTAGATTTGCACATGTGAGGTTGTGGGCTTGCGGAGGCCAACAACAACTCGGAAAGTGTTAGGCGAGCCATAGAACTGTGGTAAAGCCCGTGCGTTCTATGAGGAAGGTCTAGGTTCAATCTCCAATTAAATGACTCTAGGAAACAGAGCCGGGAAAGACCTGCCTAAGACTTTGGGGAGCTGCTTTCAGTTAGATCAGATAATCCTGAATGTAGATCAGATAATCCTGAATGGCTAATTCAGCATGAGACAGCTTCTATGTATAACCTGTGATTTTGCTTGCCATTGCTGGTCCCACATTTGAGATTGTGTATGCTGGCCTTGAGTGTATCACTCCACTCACTTAAATGAGTCATTCTGTCCTTGGGCTGGGGAAAAGTTCAACATGGTGACAAGCATATTCTACCAAGAATACACTCTGGCTTATTTATTTTTTAACATTTATAAACTGCCCTTCCTCCACTGGATCCCAGGATGATGTACACAGCATTAAAAACAAACAACAAATCCAATATAAAAACCATACAATTACGCATTAAAAAGCAAATTAAACAACAGCAACAGAAGCAACTCTTCAACCAGCAAGCTAAACAAAAACACAACAATAAATTCAGTTTAAAAATAACTGTAATTTTTAAAAATGTTAAAATTAAAATGTTGAAAATTCCTGGGTAAAAAGAAATGTTTTAATTTGGCACCAAAAAGAAAACAAAGTTGCCACCAATCTCCTTTGGAAGGGTGTTCCAAAGTTGGAGGGCCTCCACAGAGAAGGCTCTTCTTCTTTGTAAATACATAGTGCAGTGATGGCAAACCTTTTTGAGCCCGAGTGCCCAAACTGCAACACAAAACCAACTTATTTATTTCAAAGTGCCAACACTGCAATTAAACCTGAATACCGAGGTTTTAGTTTTAGAAAAACAACTCATACAGTTGTCCGAACTAATTAACATCTTTTGTCTTTAAAGAAAAACACAATAACAGAGCTTTCAATGATACAAACAGTTTTTTGTTGGAAAAAAAATCATCAACTCAAAAAATTATTATAGTACTACATTGTACACATAGCCCTGAAGGGAATTTATACAAACTTTTTAAATAAATCTTTTAAATGTGATAACAATGTAGAAAAGAATTCTGTAACAGGAATTCTAGAATAAAATCATTCTGTTCCACACTATGAGAAAGAACAAAATCATTAGTGTTTTGCAGAAGGGGACAGTCTTTTCACGATCTGGTGACCAATGGCTCGAATGCCCACAGAGAGGTCCCTGCGTGCCAGCTGTGGCACCCGTGCCATAGGTTCGCCATCACTGACATAGTGTATCTTCCCTCTGATGGTATTTGGAGAAGGCCCTCCTCTGAAGACCTTAGTAGCAGAATAGTATGAGAGGAGACATTCCTTCAGTTACTTGGGCCCCAAGCCATTTCTTGGTTTGATGCTGCCCACTGCTTGGGTCTGAACATCTTTTGGAAGCATACTAAACATCAGGCTGGCTTTTGATGACAGCAACTAGAGGAAGGAGGTCACCTATTTCTTGTAGTGAAAAGAGACTGTAACAACTTTCTTCATGTTCTTTTCTCCATCTTTTACCTCCAAAATAAATATGTTGAGAGCATGTCTCAAGAGAAAGCGCCATTTTAAGACGGTTGGTATTATTTTCTGGCTCTCTAACAATAACAGTGCTGGGAATGTGTGAATTCTCCACCGGTATGTTTTGTGTGACTTTGATGCAAGCCCCATTGGCAAGCAGACTTAAGAGGGGTGGGGGTGGGGAGGAAAAACAATCAACAAACAAAAGAAACAGCAGAAAGTAGGAGAGTAATTTAATTGAAAAAAAACTAGGTACAGAGCCTATTCAGCTAGGTGAATGCAGAGAGCTACCACCAAAACAAATTACACAGTGCTGTCACTGAATATGCCTTTTTTCCTTTCAACAAAAGCAGGGGTACAAAGCAACTTGGATGCAGACCAAAAGCATTCGCCTGCAGCCTGATGACTCGGCCAGGAAATCCCCCTCGGCTGCACAGGTCCTATTAAAGGGGGCAGTTGTGAATGATCAAGTTGGCTGGAGTCCTCTTGAGAAAGGACAACAAGAAAGGCAGTTAGCTCTGTCTGGCTTCCTTTCAGCTCACTGGAATGAGATAAGCCAATGCAGAACTGGATTTCTAGGCTTCTTGGCCTGGCTACAGCATACCGGACAGTATAAGCAGTTAGAAATGTCTGTCCTTTTCCAGCAAAAAAAAAAAAAAAAAAAAAGGCTCCAAAACTGCTCAGCAGATCTACACCCACAAGGTGTCATTCAAAAGCATTTGGCATGCTGCCATCGACAAAAGAGCTTCATTTTACATAGAATGCTCATGGGGTTCAAAATTCAAATTCAACTGTTCCCCCATTCTGGCCCAACCTTCCATGAGATGAGATCAAAGAGAGGCTGAGGACTGTCAAATCAGGGCAGCTCAGCCAATGGCAGCCAGAAAGGCAGCGACACCTCATGTCTTCATAACGATTGTGATGTCACAGAGGGACATGGGAACTTACATCAAGCAACCAGCTCCTTTGCAAGAAGAGCGGCCCCATTAAGTGATTGGAACAGATCAGCTTGGCCTTTGGCTAGGAATATTTTAGGAATTTTTCTTGCATGGAGTTAATGCACACAATTGTATTTCAGGTCTAGCCTATATCTACCCCCACAGTCCATCTCTCTCCAGGAGAGGGAAGTATTTTTTTTAGCCTAAACGACAGATTTCCCATAGCTATAAGAAATATTCAAAGTAGATTCAAGAAGACAGGATCCTTAATGGCAAACACCCTGGTTTTATCTAAACTGTAACCCCTTTGCAGGCTTTTAAAACAGTCGCTAAAGAGGCCACCACAAAAGGTAGGGTGATCCCAGTTCCCCTAAAATTCGAGCACTGGCTGAGAGCTCAAGTATAGGGCTATAAATGTTTTTTTTAAATGATCATGAGGCATGGTTAGCAATGCTAGGCTATTCATATAGAATACCATGGCCATGGGGTATGCCTTTCCAAACGATTGGTTTAAATCAGGGCTCTCCAACCTTGGGTCCCCAGATATTGCTGGCCTACAGCTCCCAGCATACCCAGCCAGCATGGCTAATGGCAAGGGATTCTGGGAGCTGCAACATCTGGGGACCCAAGGTTGGAGAGCCCTGGTTTAAATTATCCTGCCCAAATGGTCCTGAAAATGGCCTGTCCATTCTCCACCTCTATTTGGCTGTTGCAGTTAGCTACTCCTACTTTCCCTTCTTTTCATGGATATTTTATTTTATGGTAAGAAAAAGGACAGAAGAAGTGGTGGCAAAACATGGGAAGGTTACAAATAGAAGACAACGTTGAAGTCAGACCCCCCCCCCTTGTAAAATTCTGTGATTTGAGGTAGGGCGATTACACAAGAAAAGCTTTGTCTGGAAGCACCCAGGGAATGAGAAATCTGACTGCAACAGTTGTTGAGGAGAGAAAACAGGAATTTCCCCCAGGGCTGGCTGCCTCTCTGCCTGCTCGCTTGGTCAGGGGCCTTTCCCAACCTTCTTGCAACATGCTGGGAGGGAAGCAGACTAGGTGAGCCAGCACAGGAGGATGGGAACATCCTGGCAACTCAAGGGAATGGCCTGGGGCTCTGCGACTGTTCCCCCCATCAACATCTGCTGCCTAATGGTAGGGACGGCCCTGACAGGGTACGCTTAATGTCAAGGGTACTTCAGCCCTGTTCAGTTGGGCTCTGGCTGGCCCATAGAGATGATGACCCACTGCAGGGTGGGGTGGGTTGGGGAATGCTGGGAGTTGTAGGACTTTTTTTTCTGCCTAGACATGCATAGGATTGTGTCCGAAAGCAAGGCTTTAGAACCCATTTCATGCTCTTAGTTGGCTGTGCCAAAGTCATATGTCAAGTGGTGTATGAGAGCCCCCTCCATCAGGGCCGGCGCTACCACTAGGCAGACCCAGGCGGCTGCCTAGGGCGCGTGGCGGAACAGGGCGCAGCGTTTCTGCGCCCCTTCCTCACCTCCAGCCCCTCCTGCCCCGCCTGCCACCTCCGCCGCGCCTCCCCGCCCGCCCACCTGCCAGCCGCCGCCGCCGCTGCTGCCGCCGCCGCCGCCGCACCTCCCCCCGCGCGTGCGCGCGCCCGCCAGCCACCTACCTACCTTCCCGTCGTTTCTGGAGCCCCGCCGGCGTTGTTTTGGCGGGAGGAGGAACCAGGGCAACAGGGCTTAAACAGCCCTGTTGCCCTGGTTTCCCCGGCAAAAAAAAAAAAGCGTGGGGGTCCCGTCGCGTCGGAGGAGGAGGCGGTGGTGGCAGCAGCAGCAGCAGCCAGCAGCAGGGGGAAGGTAGGTGGTGGTGGGGCGGCGGTGGCGCGGGGGGGGTGTTGCAGAGCAGGGCTGCTTTGCTCCGGAGCCCCCCCCCCACGGCACGAGAGGGGGGGCGCTAAATATAATTTGGCCTAGGGCGCCAAACAGCCCTGCACCGTTCCTGCCCTCCATATGCAAAGGCCTCTCTAGGCTCATCATATCATTAATCCACAAAGTGGCATTATGTTTAGATTCTGCATGATATTCATGTTTAGTGATCTAGCTATAACCATGTGGATTTGGGACATTCTTGCATTCTTTTGATCTTACCTAGATCACTTGTTCTGTCATCTAATATACCTCAGTTCATATATACATATACCATCCATGTCCTCAGTTCATTGCATCTGAGGACATAAGCCATTGCCCACAAAAGCTTAGGACACAACACACAATATTGTGTATTAGGCCAATTAATGCGCACACACACCCATCTTCTTATGGCTATGCACAGACTAAAGCTATTACAATCCTGGCACATGTAAGGTTGCTCATTGATATTACCATTGTACGGATGGGAAACAGAGGCTGAGAGATAATGATCAGCGTAAGGTTTGTGGCCGAGCAGACTGTGCCTAGGTTTTATGTCTCCTCTCCAGGCACAACAACTGAGCCTGAGTTAGGTGATGAACCTGCTCTCTTTATCTTTTTACACAGGCTCCTGAAAGTTCTGACTAAAAACTTCTCCTCCTGGATTTACTACAAACTGCGCTGGCCGCCATGAGAACCCTATGGACTATCTCCATTCTAAAAAAGAGGCCACCTTTGGAGGGGATGCTTTGGAAGGGTATACCCTAGGAGCAGGTTTTCCATCCTTGTTCCTTATGTAAGGGTTCTTTCCAACCTCACCCAGCACCATGACTCAATGAACATCATTCTAACTTCTCAACTCCGGTTCTGTATTTATGGTAGTTTTGCTGAAACCCCAGAAAGCTCCTAAGCTAAGAATCAGCATACTGTTACATTGCCCATGAAATGTGATCAGTATCAGAGGCAGTATGCCTATGTACACCAGTTGCTGGGGAACATGGCCGGGAGGGTGCTGTTGCATTCATGTCCTGCTTGTCAGATCCCGTGGGCAGCTGGTTGGCCACTGTGTGAACAGAATGCTGTACTAGATAGACCCTTGGTCGGATCCAGCAGGGCTCTACTTATGTGATGGACAGAATTCCCCCCACCATATTGGTAATTTTTGATGTTCCATAAGAAAAAGCTTTCTTTTTCAAGGCTTGCTTTTAGATGCAGTTTTGCTTTCGGACTATTGGCCATTTATGATTGGAAGCCAGGGCTCAGTATCATGTGGACATTTGGGACCAGCCAATGGACATGTTACTGTCTTCAAGACGGAGATGATTCCTAATGATTACCACTTGGCTGGGCACATACCCATCCTATAGAAGTAAATTGTGTTTAAAGAGTCAAGGGGGGTGAGGGAGAGGGAGTAGCTCCTGGGCTCTTCTGTTGGTTCCTGCATGTGACTAGTCCAGCATGTTCACCTGGCAATCCTGATGCCAATTTTGAACTTATGATTGTTAAGGTTTTCTTAATTAGATTTTAAGGTACTTCCAGATGAGGCTTTTAATGTGCAATCACCCTTCCTAGTTTCAGTGTGTGTTTGTGGATGATCCTCCTGTAATCCTCCCATGTTTCCCCACCACTTCTTCCATCTTTTTTCTTACCACAAAAATCTGTTAAGAAAAGATGGATAGCTGCACAATGCCTTCTGACAGTTAGCACTAGCACCCCTCCATCTGGAAACACCCTTAGCATTTATTATGTATTTATTTAAACTACCAATATGCCAATTGATATCACAAGATCTCTAAGCAGGTTACATAGTACTGCTGCCCTTGATGCTTTGCTACTGATGCTTTGCTCTTGTTTTTCTCCTTTAATGACATACTGTTTCCTTCCCATTGTTTTGTCATACCTGATCCAGACCCGACCCAAGATGACTCATCCTCAGATGAAGATCACAATGTCCAAAAAACCTGTGGCGTCTCCTGACTCCAGCACTAGGCAGCTCCAAAGAGGCTACAGCAAGCCTGTTGGCAGCACAGGACCTGGGGGGGACCCATGGATGGTGTCCATGACTCACCTGCGGCTATTGCCTTGCCTGGGGAGTTGGAGGTCAAACTACCTCCCAGCCCCAGGAGTGCAGATGTCAGAAGCTTCTGGTACAAGTGGCCAACTGTCAACAAAGTAAGAGACCTCCTCAGGAACAAGGGACTCCTCAGGAGCAGGGAGCATTGAAGGTTGGTTGCTGCTGGACCTAGGTGGGGTCTAGAAGACCAGGCTACACAAGCTCCCAGTTGAGGTCTGTTAGTTGCTATAGCTATGCAGGTCCTGAGCTCTGTACAATGCAGCTCCTGGTCACATCCTCCTGTGCTACCAGCCCCCTAGATCCCAGCTGATGACTTGCTCCTGGAAGTCTGCCTGCCCTTGGACTACTCTACTGTCTATCAACCTGGCTTCACCTAATGATTCTGCTGTTGGACTGTGGCTACTTCTGGACTGCCTTACCATGTTTGACTTCAGCTTCTCCTAGGGACAATGTATTTCTGCCCTGCCCTGAGACTCAACAGACATTATGACTCTTTGGGCCTTGGCCTGTCCGTATCTAGTGGCATAACTTCCTCTTGGCCTTCTGGTCAGGGGCCAGGACATGTTTATTATGTTGTAGTTTCTTTTCATTGTAAGGTTATTAGTTGAACAGAAAAAGTAGAAGATGTGAATAACAAACTACACTAGAACTTTTGGCATATTAAAATGGATTCATCCTGGACCTGTGTGGTTCATATACAGTTTCTGTCAAAAATCTTAACCCCATCATACATGCAATGGTGTTGAATGAGCAGATGTGACTGTTGGAAAGACTTTACCATGCACTCCACATGGCAAATGTGCAAAGAGTCAACCATGAGAGGTAGCTGCAAGTTATCTGGTATTTTGACAGATGTAGACTGACCACAGTGGTAAATTTCTCTTTCATTATGTTCCTGTGTGAGAGAAAAGATAGCAGCCTGGGACTTTGGGGCAGGAGGGGGCTTCCCTCCTACCCTACACAATCTTACTTCTAGTGTTCCCTGTACTGACTTATCTCCTGCTACCGTTGAGCTGCAGATCAGCCTGCAACATAAGGTGGGAGGTTTCTTGTTTCGGGGTGGGAAATCAGACAAGATCATTGTATGAGGTTAACAAATGTGACAGGGAAAGAAGCTTTTTCAGAAAGGAAGCTAATATGTACTTATCCTTATAATCTAGTTCAGGACCAAGCCTGAAGTTCAGAGTTTGGGGTTGATAGAAGGCTCAAACAACATATAAGAAAATTAGGTCCCCAAAGCCTACAATATTTATTTTCTATACATTTTTGGTTGTTTCCTCCCTTCTACCCACCTTCCCTCTCTATTCATTTGCTTCCAATTATATAGAATGGCAAATGTGAGGCAACAAAGCAATTGCTCAACATTCACATTTGCATGATGAACATCTTTGTAGTGCTGTGAGAAAACTTACAGATCTATCTACAAACGATATTTGTTGAACTGTAGAACTTAATTTCCTGTGTTCCAGGTATTTCATTTACAGTGACCTCCGAGTATCATTCTGACTCAGTGGTGTCAATGAGCTATTTGTGAGTGAGTGCATGCAACAGTCTGTTTCAACCATTCTCTTCTCTGTCAAGAGACTGCAAAGTTTTGGTTTGTTTGTCTAAATCGAACCAATATTCACCTCCCATTTCTGTACACTGAAAGCCAACTTCAGTTTGTCATATCCAGGCAGAGATATGCTTAATGATTCTCCCTTTTGGAATTCCGCACTTTAAATGAAGTTGACATGGTTCTGGGAGAAGTTCACATTGGCTACAGGCAGTGTCAAAGGCAGGTTGTTATTTACCAACTGTACATCAGAAGTGGGGACAATCCATCCATTGGAAGACTGGGACATTTGTCCCAGGAGCTTGCCATGGAGGGGACACAATAAGATGAGCAGCCAGGGAATCTTGCTGGCCTTCCTAGCCTTGCTGACTTACTCTCTCTGAGAGGGTAAGATGTGTGCCTCTGAGAGGCCAACCAGCTCCAGGCAATCTTGGTTAAGACAGGGTTATCAGGATCCATTTCAGTCAGGGTTCTGGCTGGGTTTTGGCACAGAAACAACTTTGGTCACCCTGTACGATTACCTATGTCGGAGAGAGGCGGGGGGAGTGTGGCCCTGTTGATATTCCTGAATCTCTTGGCCAGGTTTTGATACCATTGATCATGGTATCCTTCTGGGGCAACTGTCTGAGCTGGGAGTGGGGGGGAGTACCACATTGCAGTGGTTCTGCTCCTACTTGGATGGCCGGCTCCAGAAGGTGGTGCTTGGGGAATACTGCTCGGCCCCATGGATTCTCCAGCATGGGGTTCCCCAGGGGCTTGTTTTGTCCCCCATACTTTTCAGCATCTACATGAAACTGCTGAGTGGGGTCACCTGGCATTTTGGAGTGCGTTGCTATCAGTATGCTGATGACACGCAGCTCTACTCCTTTTAATCTCCATCAGGTGAGGCTGTGGATGCACTACATCAGCGCCTGGCTCGACAATGGACTGCATGAGGGCTAACAGACCGAAGCTCAATCCAGACAAGACTGAGATGCTGTTAGTGGGTGGTTCTTCTGACTGGATGGAGGTGTTCAACCTGTTCTGGATGGGGTTTCACTCCTTTTGAAGGAGCAGGTTCATAGCTTGGGGGTCCTCCTGGAGCCATCTTTGTCACTTAAGGCTCAGGTGTCCTCAGTGGCATAGAGTGCCTTCTACCAGCTGCAGCTGGTGGCCTAGCTATGCCCCTATCTGAACAGGGATAGCCTGGTTTCAGTAATCTATGTGCTGGTAATCTCCAAGTTAGATTACTGCAATGCCTACATGGAGCTGCTCTTGAAGACTGTTCAGAAGCTGCAGCTTGTGCAAAATGTGACAGCCAGACTAATAGCTGGGACCAGAAGCTCTGAACATACACCAATTCTGGCCCACTTCCATTGGCTGCTTGTGCTTGTGAGCCCAATTCAAGGTGCTGGTTTTAACTTATGAAGCCTTACATGGCTTGGGACCACAATAGCTGACAGAGCACCTTTCCCGACCTGAATCTACCCAGACACTATGATCAACATCTGAGGCCTTCCTCCGAGTGCCATCTCTAAGGGAAGCTGAGAGCATGGCAACAAGGGAGAGGCCCTTCTCAGTGGTGTGTCCCATTCCCCCCCCCCCGATTATTGGAATCATCACCCCACTGAGGCCTGCCTGGTGCCAACTCTGTCATCTTTTCAGTGCCATGTTAAGACTGTCCTCTTCTCCCAGACATTTAATGGCATTTAAAGGTATTGGTATGATGGGGCATTTATGTCAGCTGTTTTTAACAGGTCTAGTTTGTACTAAAATTGTTTTAGCTGTTTATTTTTTTTAATTTTGTATACTGGAAAACTATTATGCTGTTTTTTATTTTATTTGTGCTCTGTGTTTTTATAAATTGTTGTAAACCACCCAGAGTGCTTCAGCTATTGGATGGTATAGAAATGAAATCATCAACAACAATAATAGAGAGGAGTAGGGAAGGGGCAACCTGTAAGTGAAGGAGGAACATAAGGGTGCTGAAGCAATAGGGGGGAAACTAATGCAATGGAGGAGGCAGAAGATAGGGCAGGAATGAAAGTAACGGGAGAGGGAAGAATTGGCGTTCTCCTCTCAAAATATCTCAGCAAGGTCTCACCGACACAATTCCTGCATGGTTTTCTTTGTGATCACTTCTGAAGTTCTTTGCTGGAAGTTGTATTTCCAGAGCTGGCCTTTTAGGTGGGCATACCTCACTTCAATTTCCATCCACTCTCCTAGGCAACCCTCTGCTGAGCTAGTCAGCACCATTGGCTGCTCCTTCAATTCTCCTTCCTTGCAACCCCAAGCTCTCGGTCAGGGCCCATCACCCATTGTGTGCTCACCATCCTTACCTCATTCAGTAGCGTGTTTGTCTGCTGTGAACTCTGCTATAAACACAATGCACAGGGGAAAGTCCCAGAACCCTTCTGGATGTTTATCCTAAATGCATAATTTCTCTGAAGTCAACCTTTCTGACATTGTATTTCAATGTATCTGAAGGTACAGGCATGACCTTTGGAAAGTACACCCATGTCCTTTTAAAACTATTGTGAGAAGCAACCCCAGGTGTCTAAATAATAGCCAAATGGGTGGGGAAATTTGCAAACACTGTCAAGAGTTTTCCCTCATCTGTATTATTATATATAATTAAACTCACATGTGTCTTTATTACATCACTTGGTAAGAATTTTCATCTGCAGGCGTGATATATTCATTGACAGACTTCTGATTATTAAAAAAACAACAAAACTCTGATGTTCAGGGTGCTATCTTATGCATGTTTAGACAGAAAAACCAAGGGATATGCTGGGAGTTTGACTCTCACTAGGCCCTCCAAAGATGACTAGCTGGGCATGCGGAGAACTGTAGAACTTTTCTCTGTCTAAACATGATAGGATTGCGCTCTTAGCCTGCGTTGTCATAATACCAGTGCTGACTCCCAGCCACTTCGTCAGCCCAATTCATAGGTTCTGAAGGGGGGGGGAGAGTTTGGTTGTATTAGGGTGTGGGGCATATTTCAAGGTCAGGAGACCACAAAACCCACTCTTTTCCTTTGCACCTCCCAGGTTGATAGCCACCATATTTATTTCCCTGGAACTTGTGTCATGGCATACCATTACTATGAGGTTCATTCTAGGGGGCAATGGTGGCCCACTACTGACACCACCATCTGAATGGTTGCTGGCATTAAAGGTAGCCATTTTCCTCAGAAAGCCCCTCAGATGGATGCTAGGCTTGCTGGAACCCTGAACAGGAACACTGTTGCTAGGGGCTGTGGATAAACCTCTTTTTCTGTGGCCCACTTGTTCAGTTTAAGTTCAGCTTATGTCTCTAATCCTTTATGCCCCTCTTTTGCCTCCTCATTATATACTTTGCCTCCCACTAGGCCTTCCAAACTTTTATATGGCTTCTGATCACAGTTCTTGGTCTTCCACTTTTTACGTGACAATCTGCAGTACAATACTGAAAGGAGTGCTGGCAAGCTGACCAAAAGATACACACACATAATTTGGAAAGGAAAATACATACTCATAATACTTTAAAACACACGCACACTCATGGGAAGACACTGGCCAAGTCATGTGCGTCTTCAGATGTGGAACTTTACAACAACAAAATTTCTGGAACATGGAGCCCTGATTTCTGGAACAGGAAGACTTGCCAGATAACTTAAATTTAAATAGGTGTGGTTTGATTGGCCAGCAGGACACAGAAAATGCAGAAGTGGGCACTATCGCTATTGCAGAGTTTGCTTGAAAACAAGCTACATTATGGTCATTGCTAGAGCTGCGATTCTGCATAGAGTTATACAAACCAGTCTTACTGAAGTCAGTGGAACTTATGTGCATGTAACAACCATCTGCAGGATTCTGACTGCCATGAATGCAATGCCCCCCCCCCCAACTAACAATGCATCAGTGTGGTCTTAAACACAGAGAAGTGAATTAACCAAAGCTGCTTTTAAAACTTGCTTGTGTGGTTATTTAATTTTTGCTCCCTCTTTTTGTAGCTCCTTCTGTATGCCAAAGGTCAAATAGCACAAAGTGTTTTTTTTAAAAAAAATAAAATAAAATAGAATGCAATAGGAACAATTACTGTTCTTAAACTGCACCCAGTTATTCTATTTTTGTGCCAGGTCCTTGGTAATTCTTTGTGATCTCTCTCTCTCTCTCTCTCTCTCTCTCTCTCTCTCTCTCTCGCATGGGAAGCTTACCCTTGTATAAGAAGGCTAAAACCTTTCTCCTGGGTCATCATTGTAAACATCTATAAACATTCACTCAGGTGGGCAGAGAATGCCTGAAAGTTTACTGTGCTGAATTTCAGAAGAAATAGGTAAGACCAATGCTGCTGTTACAAAACTGAAAACACAGAAGGGGCATGGGGACACAGAGGGCGTGGTCATTTCCTGAGCTATTTGTGTTCTAGTACATTACCATAATACTACCCCACATAATACTACCCCACTCTCTAATTCAGGGGGTGGGGAACATTTTTTGGCCTGAGGGCCAAACTAGCCCCTGGGCCAGGACATCGAGGGCCACATACCTGATGCGCATGGGACCACTGCTGGCATGAAGCACCCACACACACACACTCCCTCTCACAAACACACACACACACCAACCACACTGTTCAACACAAACACACACACCCGCACACCATTTACACACACTTCCCAGCATCCTCCTCAGCTCACCTATGCAGATCAGGTGCATGGTCTTTGTCAGGCCTCCCTCTTCCTACACCTTGTCCAGCCCACCACCTTTACAATTGCCTTAAGAATCGACACTCTCTTTGCTCCTCCGCTGCCACCATCCCTTTCAGGGTAATTTATTCAGACTACTCCTTTTAAGTTTCCATCTGCAGCCAGCTTTTTCCCCTCCCTGGTGGTTCCCTGCTGGACTGGGGCCCTGCCTCTGCAGCAGCCAGGAGGAGCTGCCACCTGGACTGATTGGGGAGTAGTGCCAGCTGCCCCAGCAGAGCCAACATCTACATCTGCCGGCCTGCGGAGCAGGGGTGGTGACGACACCAAAGGGGGAGCCCCTTTGGGGGGTGGCACGAGGGTGAGGGCCTACCCCCCTGTCTGAGCTGGGTTGGGGTTTTAGGGGTTTAGGGGTTGGTTTTAGGGGTGGGTCTCCCGCCTGATCGGTGGAAGCAGGGGGGGCATGTGTTCATCTCAGGGAGATGATAGGGGCAGTTCCAGGGGGCAAAACATACCATTGTTGAGCGGCAGACGCTGGCAGAGTGCTAGGGGCAGGCCATGCCGATTAAGGGGAACAGGGGATCGATGCTTAATATCTATCCCCTGTTCCAGGCCTGCCCAGAGCCAAGGGATAACTGGGGAGGGGGGTGGCTCCTTCCCCACCCTTGCATTTGCTGCTGTGTAATGCCAGGTCCGTTACCCAAAAAACATCTGTAATCCATGACTTGATCCTGGATGAGGGTGCGGACCTGGCATGTATTACGGAAACCTGGCTGGACGAGGCCGCTGCTCCAACTTTGGCGGCCTTGTGTCCGGCTGGTTTCTCGTATGCCCAGCAGCCAAGGGTTGGGGGACGGGGAGGGGGAGTGGCTGTTATCTACCGGGAGTCCTTGGTCCTTACCAGACTCCCTCTCCGGGAGACCAAGTTTATTGAGTGCATGTACTGGAGGTTGGGTCCAAAGGGCAGTCTGGGGATTCTGCTCGTGTACCGTCCACCCCGCTGCACGACAGACTCCCTGGCCGAGGTGCTGGAGGTGGTCTCTGATGTGCGTGTGTTGTCCCCCAGGCTATTGGTGCTGGGGGACTTCAACATGCATTCGGGGGCTGTTCTCACGGGGGCACCTCGGGACTTCATGGAGACCATGGCTTCCTGGGAGCTGCACCCTGTATTAACTGGACCTACCCCTGTAGCCAGGTCATGCACTGGACTTGGTTTTTGTTTCTGGAGAGGGGGGAAATGATCTGGAAATCGGGGGTATATCCACCACCCCGTTGTCATGGTCAGATCACTATCTGGTGGGGTTGGATTTCTCGGTGCCACAACCCCTCTGCAGGGGTGACGGACCTATTAGGATGGTCCGCCCCAGGCGTCTTATGGATCCGGATGGATTCCTGAACGCGCTTGGGGAATTGGAGCACACAAACAGTAGCTCGGTCGAGACCCTGGTGGATGACTGGAATGCTGCAATCACCAGGACATTAGACCGAGTTGCCCCGAAGCGCCCTCTTTGCCTAAACAGAGCTCGCACGGCGCCATGGTTCACTCCTTCGCTGCGAGCTCTGAAACAAGAGGTGAGAAGGCTAGAGCGCCGATGGCGAAATTCCAGCTCCGAAGACGATCAAACACAGGTTAGAGCTGCAGCTTCAGCCTACCGGGTGGCGGTGAAGGCAGCAAAAAAGAATTTCTATGCTGCCTCCATTGCGTCTGCGGAGTGCTGCCCCAGGAGGCTGTTGCTGTTCCAAGTGGTCCAGTCGCTCCAGACCCACTGGAACAGTCAAAAGGCTTTAGCGAAGCACTTCGCAGATAAAATCGATCGGATTAGGAGTGGGATATCGTACGTCGTGGACACAGGGAGTGAGCGGGAGGAGGCCAATGGCAGACCGGTTTTGTGGGATCGGTTCCGGCTTCTTCCTTCTGATGAAGTGGACAAGGTGCTTTCATCTGTGAGGCCGACCACCTGCTTGTTTGATCCTTGCCTGTCCTGGCTCATCATGAGCTGTAGGGAGAGACTGGGTGAGGGGATCAAGGCGGTGGTGAATGCCTCCCTCGAGGAGGGAGTGATGCCATCAGCGCTCAAGGAGGAGTAATAAGACCGCTTCTAAAGAAGCCCTCCTTGGATCCCCAGGATTTAAACAACTTTCGCCCAGTCTCCAATTTACCATTTCTGGGCAAGGTGATCGAACGGGTGGTGGGTGTTCAGTTGAAGGCACACTTGGATGAAGCCGATTATTTAGATCCATGCCAGTCGGGCTTCAGGTCTGGACATGGGACGGAGACGGCCTTGGTCGATGATATGAGGAGGGCTTTGGATAGGGGCGAATGCTCCTTTCTAGTCCTCCTCGATCTCTCGGCGGCTTTTGATACCGTTGACCACGGTATCCTCCTGGACCGTCTGGAGGGGTTGGGCTTGGGAGGCACTGTATTGCAGTGGTTCCGGTCCTTCCTCTCTGGAAGGTATCAGAGGGTAGTTCTCGGGGAGGAGGCTTCGGACCCTCAGCTGCTCACAGGGAGTGCCGCAGGGTTCCATCCTCTCCCCGATGTTATTCAACATCTACCTCAAGCCGCTGGGAGCTATCATCAGGAGGTTTGGGGTGCAGTGTCATCAGTATGCGGATGACACGCAGCTCTACCTCTGTTTTAAGTCCTCACCGAGGTTGGCCGTTGAGACCCTGTCCAAGTGCCTGGAGTCAGTGGCTGGCTGGATGGGAAGGAACATGCTGAAACTGAACCCCGACAAGACTGAGGTACTTCTGGTGGGGGACAAGGGGAGGTTAGGGGATGTTGACCTGGTGCTGAATGGGGTACATCTACCCCTAAAGGACCAGGTCCGCAGCTTGGGGGTCATTCTAGACTCCCAGCTGTCCATGGAGGCTCAGGTGGCAGCTGTGAGCCGGGCGGCGCTGTATCAACTCCATCTGATACGGCAGCTGCACCCCTACCTTCCTAATCACCTGCTTCCATCAGTGGTCTCCTCTCGCCTAGACTACTGTAATGCGCTCTACGTGGGGTTACCCTTGAAGACGGTCCGGAAGCTTCAGCTGGTACAGTACGCGGCGGCTCGCCTGATTAAGGGCGGCCACCGGCGTGATCACATCACGCCAGTGCTTAATGAGTTGCACTGGCTACCAGTTGCTTGCCGAGCCGAATTCAAGGTGTTGGTTTTGACCTTTAAAACCCTACACGGCTCCGGCCCAGTTTATCTCAAGGAGCGCCTCCGGCAACATCAAGTAGGCTGCTCAACAAGGTCTGCCACGGACGGCCTTCTCCTTATCCCATCAGTCAGAGCAGCCAGGCTGGTGGGGACTAGGAAGAGGGCCTTCTCTGTGGCGGCCCCCACATTATGGAACTCCCTCCCTAGTGACCTTCGCCATGCCCCCTCCGTGATGAGCTTCCGCCGTGCATTAAAAACATGGCTGTTCAGGCGGGAATATGGGGTGGGTTAGGTTTTTAAAAGAATTTTTTATATTGTTTTAATTATTATATTTTATTGTATTGTTTTATTGTATTTTAATTGTACATCGCCCAGGGTGGCCGGGTGGCCGGCCAGATGGGCGATTAATAAATATAAGAAATAAATAAATAAATTACAATTAAGGGTAGGCAAATAGATATTAATAGATTCTAAATGTTGAAATCTCTCTCTCTCCTCCCCCAACTCTCCTCTCTCTCTTCAGACTTCCCTCAGACTCCCCCCTCTGAACAGCACCGCCCACAGTTTATATAACACAGGCTTCACCCCCCTTCTCACTCTCTCAGCCAATCAGCAGACATCTCAACATTCCACACTCCTCTCACACTCCCCTCTCCCCTCACATACTTACTGCTATAACGCTTTGCCCATGGGCAGGGGCATGACAGTCTTTTCAGGTCTTCTGGAAAGCTCTGAAGACCCACCTGTATTCACTGGCCTTCCCTTAAGTTGAAGCTGTTTTTTTTTAGTTTTTAACATGTTAATTAGCAATCTGTTTTTATGGATATATTTTTTTTTAATGTATCCACTTTGTGTGGGTTTTTATCTTATATGCTATCTTGAGAGGGTTCCACCCTTAAAGGCAGCCTGAAAATAGTTTTAGATAGATCATCAGACGAGGGAGCGTATTTCTCAGCTCTGAGCAGGGAAAAGGTCTTATCTCCAATCAGCTACTGATTGGAGATGAGAGCTTTTCTCTGACTGGGGAGATGTGGCGAGACCTAGGGAAGAAGCTGGCAGGCTGAATAGGGAACCCATCTGGGCTGGAGATTCCCCATGCCTACTCCAACTCTTCTCACAGGTTTTGCCTCCTGCCACACACGGGCCTTCAGGTTTCCAGAACTCCCTGAACTGTGGGACAGCCTCTCCACACACACACTCCTCCCAACAGGGCCATCCTTACAGATGCACGAAGCATACACGCGGACTTTCTGTTGCAATACAATGATCTGTCAACGCTTCAGCAAAAGAAAAATCCCAACTGGCTGTAAAATAGAAAGTGTCACAGGGAAAGTCTGATATAAAATTGGTTTCCTTTCTGGAACTTGCCAATGGCGTTAGAAATCATTTGCTTCTTTTTAAGTAGCTTCAAAGGAGAAGCCCAATAATGATAGAATTAGGCCTGAAATGAACAAAACGTATGAGAAAGGCTTAAGCAAAACAAAACAAAAGCAGTGCTAAAAGAAGTGCATCGTTTGGGATCCTGTTCTAGTTTTCCCTTGAATCATACCTAGTATGTTGTGATCGTTTCTTCACACATTTTGAGCAAATGTTGATACCTTCCTTTCTCTGTGTGTGTAATGCGGTGCTTCCTGTGGTGTGTCCTGAACTTGCTCTATGTAAGACAGAGCCTTTCAATACAGACCCCACACCCATACAGCCACGGGGCCCAAGTGGTGTGCCATGTGAACTTGTGAGCATCCCTATGAAGCTTCTGGATGCAGTCCAGCATCCTTTACCAGCACAGGTTAATGAGCTGCCTCTTCATTCCCTGCGCTGAGTTGCAAGATGATCTCCTACACATAAAAGTGGTAAGGAACAAACAACAGCAAAAACAAAAACGTGCATGAAACAGCAGGCTTATCACAAATTAGCCAACCAGGTGTCTAGGAACACCATGTTAGCATCGCTGCACGTTCACAGTGACAGCATTGCTTTACAAGGCCACTAACCAGGCAAACATTTATCTGCCACTGACTTGGCAAACCTTATTAGTTCTTTTTTTTATTTAAAGCTGTATTTAACAAATAGTTGACAAATAGAAAAGAAACCTCTAAACCTAAAGGCTTTTGTTGTAAACACCACAGTTGTCCTGCCCTCAGCCCCTGTCTTGCATTAACAATACTGGGGGACTGCAGAAACGGAAAAACTCACCCTTGCTATTCAAGACATTTGAATACTAAGCCAGGATGAGGATGGTGGAGCTCTCCACATGATTCCAACCCCTCAGAGCATTCTTATGTCAGAGGACAGAGCTTGGAACCACTCCAGTTCTCTGTTCTTGGACCTAGGAGTCCCAGCATGAGAACTACAGCACCCTGAGAACTAGCTATCCCTGCACCACCACCACCACCACCACCACCACCACCACCACCCAGCCCTTCTACAAGCCAACTAACCATTCTTTTCCAAGGTTGGCAGTGCCACATCTCCTCCCTCACAATCTTCCTCTGTGTAAGCCATCCTCCTTTTCTCTCCCTTCCCCAATGTTCTTTGCTGCTTATAAAGGTGGAGCTTCCCTTCCTGCCCATCACATGCCTCTGCTTTCCCACCCTTGCCCTTATCCAGTCCACCTGGGCTTAATTCCAACCAGCTGCTGTGTGTGTGTGTGTGTGTGTGTGTGTGTGTGTTTGTGTGTCTGTGTGTTTCAAATCATACATCTCTGATTCACACCCCACCTCACCATTATCTCCACCTCCACCTCCTCTTCTTGGCACAGCAGGTTCTTCAGCTGTTGTTTTCTTTCGGGAAGAGCACTGATTAGATGGATAACCTTCAATTTAGGGATGTGTAAAAAATGCCTTTAAAATCAGGTACATGTTGTTCTTACAAATTTGTCCTTGTTAACATCTTTTTAATAAACAGGTGCGTGCTCTTCCCCAAGTTGTCACTGTTGCTTATCCAGTGTGTACATTTTACAAATCCATGGTAAAGTCTACTGCAGAAAACACCCAACCCTACGAAGGCTTTATGGGTTTATTACACCAGAGCCACCAGTTTAGCATGGCAATGACGAATCCGTAGCCCCGCTGATCTAGTTTGGACAAAGCACTATGGCCATCTACTTTTTAAAGAAAGTGGGGGGGGGGGCAATATCAACAACAACAACAACAAATCACTGTAATTCAGTCCAGTGAGTGCTTGATTTCTAAGAAAGCAAATGCCAGGGTTCCGGTCTGTCTGTGGAAATACCACAGCCTGCTTCAGAAACCCTTCCCCTTAATCTCTGATGTGTGATGACTCCATAGTAGGTCAGTGGCAAGGGAAATACACTCTGCACCTGCTCTGGTGAATTTTTCACCTATTCTTCATCCTAACATAATGTAAGCCCTGAGTAATTGGGAGAAAAGATCTGAAGCAATTATGTTACTGTTGTTCTTTCTTTCTTTCTTTCTTTTTAAGTTAAAACTTTTTTCCTGCTGTCTTTGAAGGGGTGGATCCAAACGTGCCCTTCTGCACATGGCTCCTTCAAAGTGTGGACGGGATGGGATGGGAGGGGATGGGACTGAGGTCCAGCAGAGGCTCCCTGCAGGAGGAAGGCAATTCTCACCCATTTTCCCCTTCTGCCCGCAACCCCCATTGCCACCTGTCATGCTGTTCTGGAGAGTCCCCTGACCCTCTAGAGCAGGGGTAGGGAATGTGATGCTCGCAGGCACCAATGCACCCCTGGACATCTTTCCTGGCACCCACCAAGGTGCCCTACCCTTCCCACTTCTGCTTTTTAAAAAATTAATACATTTTCTTACTGGCAGCTGGGATTGCTGTGAAATAAGTTTCTGCTGGTGCTGAAAACTGTGAGTTCAAAGGAATTGTTTAGTGTGTTGGGCCTCAGACCCCACCTCTGCCTTGTACTCAGTCTTTTGGCTAGGTTATTTGCTCTTTACCATGCCTCCGGTGGCAGCATTTTGTGGTGGTGCATAATTGCCAAATGTGCTCACAGCCCCAAAAGGTTGCCTACCCCTGAGAAGATTCCTGAGTGGCACTGAATGCTTCAATAGTTTTCACACCATTAAAGGAAAGCTTATACCGTAATATGGTGTTGGGGTTAGAGATGGAAACTCAAGCCATCGTCTCCCAGCCTAAACTTCTTTACAGAGTTCCTTTGAGGCTATGACCTCTCTCTCTTTTGTTGTTGTTGTTGAAAGGATGTGATATAAATAAAAAAGATAATGGGCTGGATTTAGGCACATACAACTGGGTTGGTGGAAGTGGACTTCCTCACCCCCTCCTGCCCCTCTAATCACCTAAAAATGATATACAGATGGGCAGGGGGATCCTGCCAAATGGGGTGAGCTATGGTGTGGAAAGGAAGGGGGATCCACCAAAATGGGGTGGATCTCCCATAATCAGGCAGAGGTGCCTTCTGTGACTGGAGCCCTTCTGTCCATTGAAGGGGGATCCTGGTTTCAGCCCAATAGGTAAAAGGAAATCTGTGCATTTAGTTACGTATATGAACAGAGGCTGTGGGAAGACTATCAGTTTTGCTCCTGTTTAGAAAGGAATTTTAATGCCCAAGCTGCATGTTACTTTGAAGACGTAGCTAGCAGCCAGCTACATCTTTCTTACTGTAGAGGATCACATTTTAGCAATGAAAGGATCACATTTTGGCAATGAAAATTACAGATGCAGGCCACCAATTCAGATTGGGACCACAGCAGGAGGCAAATGGGTTAAAGCCCCCCTAGCCCGGAGCTATGGTCCCAAACCAGACTGGGCCCTCTGCACTTGCTAGAGTAAGAAAGGCACAGAGCTGCAAGCTACAGTGCCTTGCAGAAGTACAGTATTCACCTCCTTTTGACTTTTTCACATTTTGTTGTGTTACAACCTGGAATTGAAATGGATTTAATTGGCATTGTTACCACTTGAGGTACGCAAGATACTCAACACTGTCAAGGTGCAAAATATTTTTTTTATTATGGTACAAAAACAAACTGGCACTTGTTGGCTGCATAAATATTGGCAGCAATGACAGCTGTGAGTCTTCTTGGGTAAGTCTCCTATCAGCTTTGTGCATCTGGACCCTGCAGTGTTTGCCCAGGCTTCCTGGCAAAATTGCTCCAGCTCTGTCAGGTCGGATGGGGACCATTGGTGAACAGCAACTTTCAACTCTTGCCACAGATTCTCAATTGAATTGAAGTCTGGACTTTGACTGGGCCATTTTAAGACTTTCAGGTTCTTGTTTATAAATGACTCCACTCCAGTGTTACCTTGGCTGTGTGTTTAGGGTCATTATTCTGCTGGAAGGTGAACCTCCGCTCCAGTCCCAGGTGTCTTGCGGACTGAAACAGGTTTTCCTCTAGAATTGCCCTTTATTTGCCTCCATCCATCTTGACCTCAATCCTGACCAGTTTCCCAGTCCCTGCTGAGGAAAAGCATCCCCGCAACATGATGCTGCCAGCCTGTGGCTCACACTGGCTCAGCTTGTCTGAGCGTGGAAAGCTAAGCAGGGTCAGGCCTGGTTATTACTTGGATGGGAGACCCCTCCTCTAGTTTCCTGCATTGAGCAGGGGGTTGGACTTGATGGCCTGGTAGGCCCCTTCCAATAGTAATCCTACTGCCATGCTTCACCGTGGGGATGGTGTTCTCAGGGCAATGAGCAGTGCTGGCTTTGTGCCACACATAGCATTTTGCGGCAAGGCCAAAAAGTTCAATTTTGGTCTCACCAGACCAGAGAACCTTTCCCCATGTTTGCTGTGCCTCCCACATGTTTTTTTTACAACTCCAGATGGGCTTTGATATGGGTTTGTTTCAGCAATGGTTTTCTTCTTGCCACTCTTCCATAAAGCCCAGCTTTGTGGAGCATCTGGATGATAGTTGTCCCATGGTGGAACATGTTTCTCCCATCTCAGCTGCAGTTTTTTCCTGCTCCTTCAGAGTTACCTTTGTCCCCTTGGTTGCTTGTCTGACTAAAGCCCTCCTTACCCAGTCAGTGAGTTCTGGTGGATGGCCTTCTCTAGGCAGTCACAGTTGAGCCATATTCTTTACATTTTGTAATGGATTTAATGGTGCTTTGGGGAATGTTCATAGTTTGGGATATATATTTTTTGTTTATAACCCAACCCTGACTGGTGCTTCTGCACAACTTTATCCTGAAGTTGTTTTAATAGCTCCTTGGTCTTCATGATGCTGTTTGCTTAGATATGCTCTCCAGCAAACTCTGGGGCCTTCCAGAAACAGGTGTATTTAATCTGAGATCACGTGGCACTGGAATTGCACACAGGTGGACCCTATTCAACTACTTACAGTACATGGGTTGTACCAGAGCTTATTTAAGCATATCATAGAAAAGGGGGTGAATACTTATGCAACCAACAAGTGCGTTTTTTTTTTTTTTTTAACAATAAAAATATTTTGCACCTTCAGTGTTGAGTATCTTGTGTACATCAAGTGGTAACCATGCCAATTAAATCCATTTCAATTCCAGGTTTTATTTGTAACAAAAACAAAATGTGGAAAAGTCAAAGGGGGATGAATACTTCTGCAAGGCACTGTACATCTCCAAAATAAAGTGTAGCTTGGGTCTAGGTATGTGCATAAGGCAGGGATGGTGAACCTGTAGCCCTCTATATGTTATTGGACTACAACTCCCATTATCACTAACCACTGGCTATGCTGGCTGGTGCTGATGGGAGTTAAGAGTCCAACAAGATCTGGAAGATCAAAGGTCCCCCACCCCCTGGCATAAAGACAATATCTTACACAACATTTTGTACTTGTACATTGACAATTATTTACCACTAGCTTTTTTTACCTGGCGTTGCACGGGTCGTCATTTTCCTATAGGCACTATTTGACTGAAATTCCTTAAGGTAGCTGACCGCTGTTTTGAATCGCTCCATAGGAAAGGTCCCCCGGGACTACATAATGGAATCCCAGCTCCCCCGGGACTACCAGCTCCCCCGGGACTGCACAATGAAATCCCTGCTACCCCCCCCGGGACTACACAATGAAAATCCCTGCTTCCCTCCCTGGACTACCACAATGAAATCCCTGCTCCCCCAGGACTACATAGTGAAATCCCTGCTTCACCCCCGCGGGGACTGCCACAATGACATCCCTGACTCCCCCACAAGGACTGCAACAATGAAATCCCTGCTCCCCCCCCCTGGGGGGGGGGGACTGCACAATGAAGATCCCTGCCTCCCCCCCAGGACTACACAATCAATCTATGCCCCCCCGGGACTAAACAATGAAATCCCAGCTCTCCCCCGGGACTACAAAACAATGAAATCCCTGCCCTCCCCCCCGGGACTACACAATGAAATCCCCTGCTCTCCCCCCCCCCCCCCCGGGACTACACAACAATGAAATCCAGCCCCCCCCCCCCATGTAGACCCCGGCTGCAGTTAATATGAACATTCTGATTTGACATAGGAGAGGTTTGCATATCCACTCCTGATTGGGCCCCTGTGGCAGTTCATAAATACCTGACAGAAATATCTGATCTTAAAGAAAAATCAGGTTAATCCTGAGAGTCTACAGGTGATGAAGAGTGATCGTGCCAAGTTTGGGGTAGATCCGTCAAAACGTGATGGAGCCTATGCGACGACGCCCCACACAACAGTCATTCAGTCATTTAAAAAGTTTCCCTCCCTTTTCACCCCCTCAGAGAACATTCTAAATGGCCTAGGGGAGATTTGCATACCCAGCCCTAATGGCCCCTGCAGGAATTCATATGAACATTCTAAGTGTTGTATGGGCTATTTGCATAACTGCTCCTATTGGCTCCTGCAGCAATTATGAGGTGAGGCCAATTTGCATAACTGCTCCCCTGTTGTTTTGCCCATAGGAGATATGAAATGAAATAAATGAAATGAAATATGAGAGTGGGGCAATTCCCCCCTTTTTTACCCCCTTAGGGACGGAATTTCCAAAAATCCTTCCTTAGTGGGTGTCTACATCATAAAAACTATGTTCCTTTCAAAATTTCACGCTCCTAAATTAAATGGTTTGAGCTGGGCGTTGATGAGTCAGTCAGTCAGTCCTTCTTTTATATATATAGATTATACTTCTAAATTGCATGGAAGCGGTATTTGGGAAAGGAACAAATAATACAACTGATGTGGCCTTCACCTGTCTCTACAAGAAGAAAATGTTGTCTGAGAACCACCTGTGCTTTTCTGTATCAGAACGAAGTGTGCTTAAACTTCCTGAAGTATCAATTCCTCAGTGAGGGGCAAGATCCATGAGACAGACTTAATCGATAATTAAATTACTGATAGTTAAATAGGTAAATATGTCAGTGGTTCATTAATAACTGTATTTTTCCCATTCTCGTGAGCTTACAAGTCAGATCACCAGAGATCAGGTATTTCTGGTTGTCCAATCTTGAATTGGTAACCCTAATTGAAACAAGCAGAAAATTGTTACAAGTAATATCATGGGAAGATACAATGTTTAATGTTTAATTATTATTTTTTTAACTGATTGTACTAGAAGGGCTATTATAATAGCCCTTGAGATTGATAGACCTACATTTATGTACTCAAAAGTTACATGACTATCCGGTTTTCTAAACTGCAGGAGTAGAAGACTGAGGTTACAGAAGGACCTGAGAAAAGGTGATTGGGCTACACTGGAGATGCCAAACAGGCCGGATAACATCAGGGGGTGAGGGTGGGACTCTGCTTCCAAATCTCCTCCCCTCTCTGACCTCTTCTGATCCTGCTGGACGTCCTGCTCTGCTCCCAAATCTGCTCCCTTCCCTGACCTCATCCAGTACCACCCCCACCTGCTGTGCTCCTCTCTGTGCATAGAGAGGCACGGAGCTCTTTGCATGGAGAAGAGGGCTCAGCCAGCATGCAGAGGAATGGCTAATCTGAGTGCCAGCCGGATCCCTGGCTTTGTCATCAGGTAGGATGCCTCTGCCCTTTGATTGTTTCCGGCCAGGGATGTTGAAGAGTCCTTGGTCTCGAGTCACGAGTCGAGTCACGAGTCTTTGGACCCGAGTCTCGAGTCTGAGTCCGAGTCCTTGATCCAAAATGGTGACTCACGAGTCACGAGTCACTCCCAAAGCTGACTCCACGAGTCCCTATTAAAATCAATGGGGGGTTTTCCCAATAAAATAAGGCTACTTCAGATGTGTGGTTTAAATAAATTCTAGGCACAAGTGTGCCTTTTTATTTCAAAACTCTGCAACTCATTTTGGCAAGAACAGACCAGGCAGAAAAACCCAAAATAACCAGGCAGACAGAGCAGGCAGGGAACCCCAAAGCAGGCAGGGAGAGGCAGCCAAACCCAAAATGTCTGAAAGGTTGCATTTTAGAAACATGATTTTAAAAAATAAACTTGCTGTACTTCCTAAAACGTATCCATGTTGCATTTGAGGAACATGATTTTTTCTAGATGTTTGGCCCCCATTCTGGAACGGTGAGATCTCATCACAATTCCACCCTCACTGAACACCAGCTCCACTGGTGATGAACTTGCTGGAACCAGAAACACACTCAGAGCAGCCACACAGAGTAATCTCAGGTCCTTCTTCTGCCTCTCCCAAGTACGCAACACATCAATCAAAATAAATCTTGACACACTGTTGGGGCTGCACTCCTGGTAGCCGTCCATAGTGGCCGAGCAGCGGCACACCTCGCTTCCATGCGCTCTTCACCGGCAATCACGCTCCTCTCCACTCCTTCTGGCACAGCCCAGGGATGTTGACGAGTCCTTGGTCTCGAGTCCCGAGTCGAGTCCCATTAAAAATATTGGGACTCGAGTCCGAGTCAAGTCAGAGGGGGGACTCAGTCCGACTCACCAGTCAAGTCCTCGAGTCCGAGTCCCCATCCCTGTTTCCGGCTAAGGAATATTCTCCCTACAGAAGTTTGTGTGGCACCAACTTTAGTCTTTTCAATGTCGGGGGGGGGGGAGAACCTCATTTACTGCAGCATTTCAATCTGTTGGAAGTGAATGGATTTTATTCATTGCTTTATTATTGTATTTTTGTTATTGTTTATTGTATACTGCCTGTGCATCCCAAAAAGGATGAAGGGTGGTATACTTTTCTTTTAAAAAATAATTAAGAGTATCTACTAAGCATTTTGATTGGCTGAAAATTAAGTAGATAATTAAGAGTATCTACTAAGCATTTTGATTGCTTCCAATTGATCAGGCAGCAGATTTTTAATTTTTTTTAAAAAAATATACAAGTATTTATTTAAAAAATGGAGAATGCAAGTGCCACAATAGGACATTCTCTCTTGCATGAGGGGAGAATGCCTCTTCTGACAGAATGCTTGCTATGACAGGACAGGAGTGCATCATCTACAAAGTATACTTTTTCCTTTAGAACTATTGTTTCTTCTCCTATGGCAGAGTATACCAATTGGCAGAGTAATTCTATGTCGTTACTGGTTGTGAAATTCCATGGCAGAGAAGTGGAGATGGGCTTTCTATGTTGTATTTTCTATTTCTTCCTCCTATTGACCACCATGGGAAGGAATTAACTACACCAGTTCCAGGCCTGGCATAGTTTTCAGGGCCTCATGGGGAAACAAAGAGGCTTAGGATCCTGTTGATCCACAGCCTCCTGACACACCACTGGAAGGTCATTTTAGCTCACACTATTTAACCCAATAACTTTAAGTCATATATACAAAACAACATCACCAAACTGTTGGAGAGGGGGTGCAATACATTAGGTACATATCATCATATGTGGTGGGAATGTGGAAAAATACATAGCTTTTGGAGTGAGGTTTTTCAAGAATGTAGTAATATAATCGGAGGGGAGGTACACATGGATCCGAGGTTGATACTATTATCTATCTTTAGTGGCCCCAATGAACATTTACCAGTCAAAGAAATGCTGACCTCTAATAGCAAAGAACTGGAAGGAATCTGCTGATTTGTCAATAGTCATGTGGTATAATTATCTCTGGAACATTATGTTAACTGAAAAATTAACTAAACAGATAAGGGCACAAAGGCAGCAAAAAGAATCTGACACCTTCTATACAATTTGGCAGAAATTTATTGACTTTATTAACAAACAAGGTTCCCAGAGAAAACCACCAGCATGTTATGGACAGATATGGAAAGATAATTACAAACTAAATCTTAAACCCCTGATGAACTTCCCTGGATAAATATAAAGTTTTTAATATATTGAACTTCTTGTGATTATTAACTGTAATTTGATTTTTATGTACTTGTTTTGCTAGCTGAAAAAGTTGTAATATTTTCTATATACTCATTGATTATATTGAAAATGTGATTTAAAACACACACACAAACACACCCCACTTGTAGGACAGACAGCTGTGGAGCTTTCAAAAGCTGCACTGGAAGGACTTCTAGAGGCAGACATGCTGCCCCATTGGTGGACCACCCTCTTCACTGGCAGAGCAGCACTTCTGCCCCATCCTGTGGCCCCTCAGCTGCCCTCCCAGGGAGCTTCCTTCATTGATTTAGGGAGCAATCCTATGCATGTTTAGGCAGCAAAAAGCCCTGCAACTCCCAGCATTTCCCAGCCAGCATTTTATTTATTTATTTATTATATTTATACTCCGCCTTTTTCCCCGCAAGGAACCCAAGGCAGCTTACAGAATCCTCCTCTCCATTTTATCCTCACAACAACCCTGTGAGGTAGGTTAGGCTGAGAGTCAGTGACTGGCCCAAAGTCACCCAGTGAGTTTCATGGCTGAGCGGGGACTAGAACCCGGATCTCCCGAGTCCCAGTCCAACACACTCACCACTACGCCACATTGGCATGGTTGGCTGGGGCATGCTAAGAGTTGTAGGACTTCTTTCTGTCTAAACATGCATAAGATTGCACCCTTATTAAAACTCAGATTGACTAACATTTGTTTAATAAGGTGACAGCCCTAATAGAAAGTAGGGTTGCCAAGTAATTTTTTTTTTGTTTTGCTGATTAAATATTTAGATGATCATTTTAGCAGATTATTCAACTGATGGATCATAGTTGAATATCAAATATAATCTTCTAACTTAATTAATGTAGGCCAGGGGTCCCCAACCTTTTTGGACCTGTGGGCACATTTGGGAATTTGAGAAACTGCTGTGGGCACCACCACAAAATGGCTCCCATGGTGGATGTCACTAGTCACATACTGGCTGCTGTGGGGTCTGGCTAGGCAAAAGTAAGCTAAAGAGATGGTGGTGGGGGAGATGCTAGAGGCTGGGAGAAAGGGGGAAATAGGAAGGCAAAGGCATAGTGGGGAGAGAAAGGCCAAGGCTAAAGACTAGAAAGGAAAGAAGACTGTCCTAACATTTTCCAAGGCTTTTCTTAAAACATTTTTTAAGGGGGCAGGGGAGGGCTTTGTGGGCACCACTGGAAGTCCCCATGGGAAGTCCCCACGTTGGTGATCCCTGAGTAGGCTGCATCCCTTACATGTCTACTCAGCTGAAAGCCCCACTGACTTCAACATGACTTATTCCCAGGTGTGCATAGGACTGCAGTCTTAACAAATTATATATACCTTGATTTACATTTTGATGAAAACTTCACCTATGTACAATTACCTTTTTGTGGACACTGAAGGACAGTATTTCTCTTACATGTGAAATATTCCCTAATACAGCAACACAGTCAACCTGGCTTTTAAAAAATAAACAAATTCAAATCCCACCCATATAGAAGGCATAATGACATTGATTTCAACTTCTTTCCTATGGGTCTTATTGCTAAATGAAACCACAAGGGGTTTCTCTCGGAAAATGAAGCAACATTTCTGCTATCTCTGGGTATGAAGTGGAAGCCTATTCTTACATTTCTTCATCAAATCTGACACAAAGTGAAGGAAGCTAGCTGACCCATCTGTGCTACCTATATGATGGTGAGCCTTTCAGTCACAACCCCACTGTTTAATCATGGTGCAGACTTAAATCTGTGACTAAAGCTTTAGTTGATTAATCATCCAGTTAAAGGGATTAAAACTTTAAGCTCTAACTGAAAGTAGCATAGCACATACTGTACTACAATGTATGGTCACGGTGTGCTGACATATTAAGTTATGCACCACCCCTATTGCCCTATCTTGAAATGAAAGAGCAGAACTGAGGCGCAATTAAAATTTTACAGCCTACCATGTGAAGGTGCCCCGAAGCCTTTTTGCTTTCTGGTGTTCCACACAACGGGTGTAACATTTAAAAGCTCCATATTGTATGTATTGCCCCAGGCATGTGCAGTGCAAAGGGGCTGGGCTGTAGCTTAGTGGTAGAGCACATGCTTTGCATGCAGAGGGGCTGTTCACACATAATGGTGACAAATCGTGGGTTAATCAACCCACAATTTGCTGTGGTGCGTGCCAGGCACGTTCTGCAGCCTTTTTGAATAGTCAACCCCTGATTGTTGCTACAGGATTTGTTTATTTATTTATTTAATATATTTATTCACCGTCCATCAGCCAAAAGGCTCCCTGGGCGGTTTACATGATGTCCAAACCCAGGCAGTATAGGTTCATTGTGGGTTAAACAACCCATAGTTAACCTAACTACTAATGTCACTTTGCAACCCTCAATTGGCCCAATCAGGGGTTGAACATGCAAAGTGGCTGTGGAACGTGCTCAGCACGCCCAGGTTATAATTAACCCACAATTTGCTGCACTTACAGGCAAGTAAGACTGGGACTTGGGAGATCCGGGTTCTAGTCCCCACTTGACCATGAAACTCACTGGGTGACCTTGGGCCAGTTACTGACTCTCAGCCTAACCTACCTCACAGGGTTGTTGTGAGGATAAAATGGAGAGGAGGAGGAGGATTATGTAAGCCGCCTTGGGTTCCTTTCAGGAAAAAAGGCAGGGTATAAATATAATAAATAAATAAATAAATAAATAATCGCTCTATTCCCAACAAAGAAGTGCTGGAAGAAGCCCTTCCGTCTTTTTATAAAGCAAAGTCCTTCTCTCCCCTCCCCCCACAGTTTGGGGAGGCTCTCATTTTTCAAAGTAGCTTGGAAACAAGAGTGGGAATAAGCGATCTGTGGCTGGGAAAAGAGAAAATACGAAGAACGAGCGGATGAAACCCTTTGGAAAGGCACAGATGACGACAGGCAACTTTGGATTCTCAACTCCACCTACCTACCTATACCTGCCTTCCCACCCTCTCGTTCTAACAGGCCTGGCCGGCTCCTCAGCCCCGCCTTTTGCTTCAGCTCTGCCGCATCCCTCTCAATTGTAGAGCAGAAAAGGAGAATGGAAGAAACCGGCTCACCTTCGCACTCTGTAAGCTGCCTTGGGTTCCTTGCAGGAAAAAAGGCGGGGTATAAATATAATAAAAAAATAAAAATAAAACTGGGTCAATAAGTCCCAAGTTCAATTCCTGGCATCTCCAGGTAGGGCTACGAAAGAATCCTGCTTGAAACCCTGGTTGACAATACCCAACTAGATGGACCAATGGTCTGATTCCCTATAAGGCAGCTTCTTATGTTCTTATGAATGTCTGCATGCCAGTACCACCATTACCAGAGATATTTCTGCATGGTGTACGATTTTAATTTTTTAAACATTACAAGTGAGGTTTGAATTGCTGTGACAAGGCAAGTTTTTCCCCCTCAGTGGTCTCTCTGCATAATGCTTAAATTAGCCCTGAGAGCATTAACAAGGAGGGCAGCACAAGTGATTAAAAGGTATGAAAATATATTTTTTAAACTTCTGCAAGACTTTTCAGTTCAGAAAGCAGATAACTGACAGATATATCATAGCACAAATTGTGTGGAAATGGAAAATTGAATAGTGTTACTTAATCTTTCCCAGAATATAGGAAGTAAAACTGGAATTAGGTTTCAAGCAATAACAAAAACATTTTTTCATGGAATACACGTTGACCTATAACACACAATAGCATGATGCATTATACGGGTTATCCTTAAATGCATCTTTATTCTCAGGGTTTCCACACACCTCTTACTGACAGAAGCTGGAGTGAATAGATTCTATAATATATATATATATATATATAGAGAGAGAGAGAGAGAGAGAGAGATAAAAAGCAATTCCAGAATTGCTTTTTATCTTGTATATATGTCCCTCAAAACATCCAGTACTGTGATTATCTGTGACAAGATAGTTGACCAACTACACTGTATGTCTATCTGAACATGGCCTTAACATCTAAAGGTGAATGACTATGCTGTTCTCCTTTAGGTTACTGGAAGTTCCTAATTTTTAAAGGAGCAGTTATTCTCCCAAAGCTTCACTGCTCTACAGAATAGTAGTGTCACTGACTGGGTTAGCATGGCTGTATATGTCCCTGTTAAAAAACATCCATTGCCCTGTCAAAACCCCATTTTAAAAGGGACCCTGAGTTTCCCCAAGGAAGGGGGTGGATGCACTTTTGCACTTTCTTGAACAGCTAGAGTCAGGGGGGAAAGTGCAAAATGTGCAGTACTGTGTGGACAGTCAAGGCAAAAAATAAAAAGATGAGGGGCTTGCTGCAAAGGGAGTGTAAATCTCACCACCTCCTTTTCGCAAGCAAAGAACCCTCGTGCATTTGCTTTCCCTTGACAGCTTGCCTTTTGACAGCTGTCGAGAGAAAGCAAAGCAAACCCCTATCTGGAGTATCTTTGGGTCAATGTCCAGGGTTGGTAACTGCTGCACTTTGACAGCAGGTATGCCCCAAGACATTGCCCAGCCGAGGCTTCCCATTTCTGCAGTTGTTGAACTGTGCACTTCCACAATTTCACAAGTGTGGCTAATTTTTTTTTGTTTAAAAAAATCCAAAAATATTTATGCACATTGTGGGTGCAATTTTTTTAAAAAAAATAGTTTGCCAACCATTGACAGCCCCTCCAATGTGCTACTTGGGCACTTTGAAGGGGCTATCACTGGCTGTCAAAACGGAGATCATGAAAACTGGCAGTCAAGCTGGAGATTGCGATCTCTGGGGTGGGGGTGGGGGAAAGGTGGAAGAGGCAAAAAAAAAACCACAATGAGCAAAAAAGGACTTGTGATGACGGTGGCGGAAGCAGCCAAGTTGGTCCTGCTGCGGAGTCCCCTGGCATACCCACGGGAAGGCTGAAGGGGAAGAACAACCCACTGTGAGCCTGATTGTCAGTTGAGTGCAATATGAGTTGTTTGGCCAACAACCAACCCATTGTGGCTTATTGCCAGGATGGGTTGTCATGACATGTGAACTTGCCCAATGTCTGAAACAAGAACTCTGGGTTGTGGGACAAACAACCCAGAGTTTTAATCCATGGTTTGTTGTTGGGTTAAAACTCTTGGTTGCTTGTCCGGCTCAACCCTGCCAATTCATGGTTAAACAACCCATGAAGTGGTGTTACGTGTGAACCAGTTCTCTGTCTGAGCCCAACCTGTGTGACATCAGAGCAGGTAAGCCAGTGGTAGTCAGAGGGGGCATGGCTCACCTGCCAATATAGGCCTGCTGTATAACATCAAAGCAGATCAGCCAATGGCATCAAAAATAGCAAGCAGGGAAAACAGAAGAAAACAAGGAAATAGCAACAGTGAGGGATATTCAGAACCAACATGACGGAGGTCTGATGATGTGGCCCGTCATATCCTAGATCTCTAAGTGACAAAAGCCTCAAGTCCTGGGTGCCTTGTTATGGTTGAAATGCTCAACATGCTGCAGTAGGCCAAGAAATAACTGAACACTTTACTCTGTCTCACTTCCCATCACCATTGCTCTTTAGGGGAGAATACCCACCTCAGAGCAGCATGGCTGGATTTAGGACAGATCCGGTGCTTTGCTATGAAAAAAGTACAGAAAGCACTCATTAGAGGGAAACTTATTAGACCAGGAAAATAGTTAATCCCTGTCACACAGTGGTAAAATGTTGCCAACCTAAAACTCTAAATCAAAAGCACTTTCTGAGTGCAAGAGGAGTGATTCCTTTCTGCAGCTTCCTTGGTACCATCCCTCTGCCATAATGCTGTAGCCTTTTGCTTTCTTTGAATTCAGGGTCCAACTAATTACTGGCAGGAAGTGCCATTTTTATTTCATTGGTATGCAAATTAACAGAAGTGGAAAAATATTCTAAAGAAACTGTTACAATATCTGTCTACAGCCTGATGGCCAATTAGAAAATGGTATTGTATCCACAGGACCCCAAGAGAAGCTTATGGCCACAAACTGTTCTCACTTGAATACCCAAAGTTGAATTTTCATGGGAGCTGTAGCTATTAGGCCTCTGAACATAAGGCAGAAGGTGCCTCAAATGAGGAATTAAAATTAACAAACATTTCCGATAAAACTAATTTTTTTTTTAAAAAAGCCAACTCAAAGACCATTTAAAATAATAATAATAATAATAATAATAATAATAATAATAATAATAATAATATACATTTCATTGAGATTTTACCTTTCTTGTATCACTTTATCATCAGTAAACTTTGCAAAAAGATACTTGGTTAACTCACAGAGTACTCTGAGGAGTAATGGCCAGAATAGTGTCATGCTTACAGAAAATTTTATTCAGTGGGCACAATCCAGTCAAATGAGACTGAAAACCACTGGGCAAAGGTATGCTAAGATTTCTCTGGATTGTGTCTAATGTGTGATTTTCCAGTGGGGTAAATAGTACAGAGAAAGCTTATCAGTTTTAGGATGAACAGTTGTCAAGGGCTATACAGTGAATACAATTATTCTCATACGATTATTGAATACTTCCTGCTTCTACTTAAAAATATGTAGGAACTCCCAGTCATGTGATATTTTGGCACTTCCACTTCTAGATTATAGTAGGAAGCATAGAAGCACATGAGTATGAGAAATAATAATAAAAAGCTTCTTCCCCAAACCAAAGGGTGATGGGGGTGGAGAATAGCTTGAGGTAGTTTTAATACTTATTTTGTCTCCTGTTGCCGCAGTAATACATGCATATAATCCAAAACATTTAACCCTGAATGAAGAGAGACCTTGTGGAAACAGGAATTCTCCCAGTAGTTTTATACGGCAGTAATGAAAGAGTAAGACCGAGATTCCAAGGCAAATATTCTACTTCTGTCATACAGAACTGCAAGTCTCATGAGCATTACTCACTAGGTCATTGCAAATAACAAAGGATCCTGTGACACCATAAAGACTAACACATTGATTCTGTTGTGGCATACGCTTTCATGGGATAGAGTCCACTTCATCAGATGCAGGTAGGAAACACAGGGTATGTGTGTTTGACTGCTGGAGAGATCAGGAGCACAGATTCAAACACAGGGAACATTTCAGCAACATCAGTTTGTTGCCACAAAGGGACGTGGCCCATCACACAGATGTCACAGGCTCCAGACAATAGATCCCTGTGATATTTTCATGGCCATCTTCCTCAGACTTTAGCCTGTGAAAGAGTTGGGCCTGCTGGAAACACAATTTTATTATTAGCAACTACAGCTAGCAGTTTGAGGGCTAGTAAAGAGCATTCCCTTTGCAAGGGCAGCATATAATGGCTACGATGATAGTCTTACTACAGGGGGAGTAGCCTGTGATTACACTTCTAAGCAGGGTAGTGATGGCTGTGGTGGTCCCAATATTAAAAATAGCAGCCCCTGGAAAGATCCACATTGTCCCAGTACTCAAAACATTTTATCCCCCACCCCCACCTTACAATTGCCTTGGATAATATAATTGTCTGAATACCATGGGCACAAAGTGGATAGTTCCATTAACATAACTAGTGACAAGCAATGTGCTTCCCACACTATATCAGCTTTGTCACAGTGCAATCCTATACATGCCTGCTTAGAAGCAAGCCCTATCATTTTCAATGGGGCTTACTCCCAGGTAAGCATGTCTAGGATTATTTTATTTTATTTATTTATTATATTTTTAAATCGCCCATCTGGCCGGTCACCCTTGGCGATGTACAATCAAGATAAAATACAATAAAACACAATTAAAACAATATAAGAGGTTTGTTTTTTTTTAAAAAAATCCTAACCCACCCCATATTCCCGCCTGAAAAGCCATGTTTTTAAAGCCCGGCGGAAGTTCATCAAAGGAGGGGCATGGTGAAGGTCACTGGGGAGGGAGTTCCATAACTTGGGGGCTACCACAGAAGCCCTCTTCCTAGTCCCCACCAGCCTGGCTGCTCTGGCTGATGGGACAAGAAGACCGTCCGTGGCAGATCTTGTTGTTGAGCAGCCTACTTGATGTTGTGGGAGGCGCTCCTTGAGATAAGCTGGACCGGACCCATATAGGGTTTTAAAGGTCAAAACCAACACCTTGAATTCGGCCCGCAAGCAACTGGTAGCCAGTGCAACTCCTTGAGCACTGGTGATGATCTCGCCGGCAGCTGCCTTTAACCAGGCGAGTTGCCACGTTCTGTACCAGCTGTAGCTTCCGAACCATTTTCCAGGGTAACCTCATGTAGAGCGCATTACAGTAGTCTAGGCGAGAGGAGACCAAGGCATGAACCACCGATGGGAGCAGATGATTAGGAAGGTAGGGGCGCAGCTGCCGTATCCGATGGAGTTGATACAGCGCTGCCCGGCTCACAGCTGACACTTGAGCCTCCCTGGACAGCTGGGAGTCTAGAATGACTCCCAAGCTGCGGACCTGGTCTTTCAGGGGTCTATGTACCCCATTTAGAACCAGGTCAACATCCTCTAAACTCCCCTTGTCTCCCACCAGAAGTACCTCGGTCTTGTCGGGGTTCAGCTTCAGCATGTTCCTTCCCATCCAGCCACCCACTGACTCCAGGCACTTGGACAGGGTCTCAACAGCCAACCTCGGTGAGGACTTGGAGAGGTAGAGCTGCGTGTCATCCACATATTAATGACAGCGCACCCCAAACCTCCTGATGATAGCTCCCAGCGGCTTTAGGTAGATGTTAATAACATTGGGGAGAGGATGGAACCCTGCAGTACCCCACAAGTGAGCGGCCGAGGGTCTGAGGCCTCCTTCCCGAGAACCACCCTCTGGTACCTTCCAGAGAGGAAGGACCGGAACCACTGCAATACAGTGCCTCCCATGCCCAACCCCTCCAGACGGTCCAGGAGGATACCGTGGTCAATGGTATCAAAAGCCGCTGAGAATGAGGACTAGAAAAGAGCATTCGCCCCTGTCCAAAGCCCTCCTCATATAATCTACTAAGGCGACCAAGGCTGTTTCCGTCCCATGTCCAGGCCTGAAGCCCAACTGGCACAGATCTAAATAATCGGCTTCATCCAAGTGTGCCTTCAACTGAGCCCCCACCAGGTGATCTCTTACTATACGCTGAATAGTATTGGGAAAGCCTTTTTGTGAAGGATCAGCAACCGGATCCTTTGCGTGAGTTCGGCAACTCTAGGGTTAACCGGCACAGCGCTAAGGCTCGTATCGGCTCTCGAGTACAAGAGGAAAAGCCACCAGTCTTTGTATGCCCAAATAAGGCTTTTATTTGTTTATACAGCAATCAAATCGGAACTAGCAGTCTTCTAAGAACACGTTTACAGTCAACATAACCTTAGCTGACTCGCGTCTTACCCAATGAGCGGGCTCCGTGGCTAGCGGGTTACATTCAGGTCACTCTCCTTACATCAGAGACAACACGTCTAGTCAGTTTCAGCCCAGCTCCCGATCGGCGCTTCCTAGCGGAGAACGGTATGCCTGGGCGGCTGTTGCTTAGGAGGATCTGGCCCCGTGGTTCCCAACAACCCAAACCGGAACGGGAGAGGGGTTTTCTACCCCGGATTCCCCGCTCTCCCCCCGCCCCCCTAGGTCAGATGGGGGCTTATGCCTGCCCCTTCGTGTAGATGGGCTTATTCCTGCCCGGGAAGAAGGTGACGTAGGGAAACCTTTGCAGCTCTTCGAGGCTGCCCTGTTTGCTGATGGTCCTTGATGGCCCTTCCTGGACGTTTGTGGATCTCTGCCGAGGTCTTCCTTTGTTGGGGCTGATGACTTGTCTGGCTACTCCCTGGTGACCTCATCCCTCCTCCCCTTGCCCCCTCCTTTGGGGAAAGATGTGTGTGCGTGTGTGTACTGAGTTTTGGGCTTTCTCCACACTTTTAAAGTGGCCGGTGTCAGCAAGGTTCCTTCTCCTTGCCCTGATGTTTTGTAAACTCTTTAAAAATAACAATAATTCGAGGATGTGTGCTTCACCTTTCCACTGAACAGGCTACCCCTCGTCTATTCCCATAGCCATTAAGTGTAGCCAGAATATTATACTATTGCAGCTGATTTGGAACTGGTGCAGCTATGACGCTGAGATGAGCAACCCCATTCACAGTCACCAGCCAATTCACAAATGATTTTCTCTGCAGCCTGCTCCCTGTATCATTTCCTACAAACAGCTCCATCTTTCCCCCACACATAATGCACTAAGGGCACGATCAAATGCCCTCTGCCCTCAACGCACGCAAGCCTCCGAACATGGAGGGTTGCATGCCTCCAATGCAAGGCGCAGCGGCGATTTCTGCCACCCCGCGTCCTGTATTTCATCTAGACAGCCATTTTCAGCTGTCTAGATGAAGCACCATGGAGGGGGAGGGAACAAGGCTGGTGTGCCATTTGGATACTGCGAAAGCCATTAGCCCCAGCCTCCGCCCCCTGGCACACCCCTTTTGCCCTCTCCGAGGCTGCTTTCCGAGCTTGAAGAGGCAGCCAGCATGCTTCTTTCCATGCTGGCTGTGAGGGGGGTGGGGACTCCGCATTTAGAGTCCCAGCTCTGCACTTGGAGGATGTTGGAGCTGGGACTCCAAATAATCCTATGGCTCCCTAGACAATGTCAGGAGGCCATAGGGCTGTGTCCTCAGTTTCTTTCAACTTCTGAATAGTTGGAATGTTCATAAACATTCCATAACATCTCAAAAGTTGAACCAATGGCTAGGGAAGTCTCATTCCAATCTACAAAAGCTACAGCTCTTACAGATAATAGTCACTAGGTTTTTAAAATCTGCAGTCTGCATTTACTTCACCGTTTTCTCCCCTTTTGTCGGGTTTATTGGGAGAGGGGTGTTTAAACAGGCAAAACCTTTTTGCCACACAAATCTACATGTTCCATTATTTAATTTGATACCCCATTAATCTCTTTATGACTATGTTATTATCCAATGCTGGGTTTGACTTTGGAAATAGATAATATGTGAATCAGAAACCCAGCCCATAAGGTAGCATTTTTGCTATTTTAGCAAGCAGACCTTAACAAGGGGGCATAATGGAGCTAATCTGACCATGTAGCTACAGGAGTTGTGCACTTATAAGTGTCATCTCAGAAATTCTGCTTAGGCCAGAGATGGGCAGACTTCAGGCTTGCAGGATCTTTTTTTTTTTTTTTTTTACTAGAACCCTGAGATTCACCAACTGGAGCCTAGTGCAAAATACATCCATCTAGAATTAAAGAATTCTGACCCCAGGAATTTATTCTGAATACCAGAACTGAATGGAGCTTACAGTCCTTCCACACAAATTTCACTCTTCATTACTCCGATATTTCTTCATTTCAGCAGTATAATTTATGGTGGAGCCAAGTCATCTTCTTGCTGTTATTGGACATGAGTTAAGGTGGTTCAGGAAGGAAGGGAAGGGGTTTTCTTTCTCTGAGGGGAAAGGCCAGAGGGATCTCCGATGTAAATGAGAGAGATTAAATATAAATATTTTTAATAACAACAACAACAACAACAACAACAACTTGGGAATAGAGAAGAAGGGAATGGGAGGGAAACTGTTATAGTAGAAAGTAAATGTAAAAGCTGCAGGAGGGAGGGATGAAATAAACCGGCAGTTTGCAGGGGTGGGTACAAGTTAATTGTGAAAACAGGACATGAGTAAAAAAAAAAAAAAATGCTTTGAAAGGCATGTGGGGAGGAGCATAAAATATAAACTCTTCTCCATTTAGAGCAGAGGTGCCAAACATCATGCCTATAGGCCAAATCCTGCACATATGGGGTCCCAAACTGGCCCTCCAGGGTTCCTCAGATGGCCACACCCCATCACCAACTGTTTAGTGGTTTCCCAGCTTTTGCATGTTTTTTTCACCATTCTAAAAGGTTGAAATGAATCTCCTAAGTTTTAATTACTGGCAGTAAGAGCTTTCAGTTAAAATACACTGGTATATTGGCGCCAACTTCCCCTGGAACTCAGCCCCTGAAAGCTTCTCTAAAACTGAATTCAGCCTTTGTCCTGAAAGAGGCTTGACACCCCTGACTTAAGAGCCTCTGGATCAGCAAATTCTGCCTAAAATGGGGAAGTTGAGTCATGATACTTCCAAGATATTTAACCTGTATCCCACCCTTGTAAACTGCCAGTTTATTTCATCCCTCCCTCCTGCGGCTTTTACATTTACTTTCTACTACAACAGTTTCCCTCTCATTTCTTTCCTCTCTACTCCCAGTTTTTTTATTATTATTATTATTATTATTATTATTATTATTAAAAATATTAATCTGTACCTATGCCTGTACTAAATAAGAGGAAAGCTGTACCTATGCCGGTACTTAATAAGAGGAAAGCTGAACTAAGGAACTCCTGCCAGAAGGAAATCACGACGGCAAAGAATTTAGCCATTTTTAGATTTCAATAGAAAATTCTATCGGTAATTACCGGCTGATTATGTCAAACACCACCTTTATCTGCCACCATTTTATGACTATCACTGCCCCTGCTAGTGGCCCTCACTGATTTTCAGTTCTTTCAAGTGGGCCCTGCAGGTAGAAAGTCTGAGAAGCCATGTTAGAGGTTCACTGGGAGTTCCTGATCATAAGGGTATTGCCAACTCTTCACAATGGACCACTGATGAGAGAAACCGTATCTCCAAAATGTCCACAGTGGTCCCAATCTGATCCATCCTGACATATGGGGCCCATAGAACACAGTGGGATTTACTCCTGAGAAAACATGTATAGGATTTTGTTGTAAGTATTCATCCTACCATATGAAGGCTCTTCACTAGCTGGGGTGTCTTTTCTACAGAACTCTAAAGATATTGTGATATTGATACCTATTCCATAGAGCTAAAACTTTACATATAAGTCTGATACATGTTTTATGACAGTGGTGGGCAGAAAGTAGATCTCTAGATATTTTGAACTTCAACCCCTGCCCAGTAAGGTCAATGGTCAGGAATGCTGGAAGTTCTGGAGATCTACTTTCTGCCCACCACTACTTGGTGCTGATTCTCCCTATCAACACCAATGCATGAAGGGGAGTTGGGGGTCCATAAATACACAGGGACATGCACTGGGGTAGCCAAAGTCAATTGTGGCATCTAACTTGCTCCTACAGGCCTACCACATGCATCCATAACTTTACCGTATGAATAATAATAATAATAATAATAATAATTTTATTTATTACCCGCCTCTCCATCTAGATCGAGGCGGGGAATAGCAGAAAATATAAAATACATAAACTAAACACAACACATACTATTAAAACATCTTAAAAACATCTTAAAAACATATTTAAAACATCTTAAAGGCATCCTAAAATTCCGCCGGGTAGGCCTGCCGGAAGAGATCAGTCTTTATGGCTTTTTTAAATTCCAAAAGACTGGTAAGTTGACGAATCTCCTCCGGCAGGCCATTCCATAATCTGGGAGCAGCAGAAGAGAATGTTATCCATAACATAATGGCTGCAATCTTCTTCACACTTACCTGGGACTAATTTCCATGTCAACATGAATATACAGGCAGTCCCCGAGTTAAGAATGTCCGACTTACAGGCAACCCATACTTAAGAACAGACTTCTGTTCCCTGGCGCTACGTCATTTATATAGAATACATAGCGTAGTATACTACGCAATTTGCGTAAATGCTGATTTTAATGTATAGAACGCTATGCTGTTTTGACTTACATACAAATTCGACTTAAAGACATTCTTAAGAACGGAACTTGTTTGTAACCTGGGGACTGCCTGTAGTCAGACTCTAAGGCATTCAGTTCAACAGGAGTTACACATTGTAGAAGCATGAGTCTGTCCTTAAGGGATAGCTATGCTTTTGAAGGTGGTTGTTTGCGGTGGTGGTGGTGGGGACAAAGACTGGACTGTAAAGAAGTATAATAGGATCTTCCTAATCAAGTTCACATAACAGTTACCCCCAACACACAATATTCCAGTTTGTATGCATTAGTAATTATGACAGAGCCAAAGGGATGGCAGGTCTTGTGTCTCCTCTCCCACGGTACTGCACTCATTTCATTAATATGGAGAAATCTTGTGTAAGCATTTTGTGGTTATTCCAATTTAAATAGTCTTCCATAAACTAACAGTATGATCTTGGGTTGTGATCCATGGGTCTGAGGGAAATGGCAAACCTAAACTAAAAAGATCAATAAAGCAGTTTCAGTTCTGAAGCATGCTATGCCAGCCTTCCTCAGCTGGTGCGCTCCAGATGTTGTGGACTACAACTCCCAGCATTCTTGACCTTTGGCCATGCTGGATTGTGCAGATAGGCGCTGAAGTCCAAAATATCTGGAGGGCATCAGGTTGGGAAGGCGGCACTACGAGCTTTTCTAGTGCATTAGTTCCAAATCTCCATGCCTTTTTTTTTTTTAAGCTAAACGTACTTAAGTTACCTGAAAGTAAATTCCACTGAAAGCAACGGGACTTACTTCTGAGTAAGCATAGCTAGCAAAGGCTCAGGGAAGCAGGCTACTTACTCACCAACCTTTTTGGGGGGGGGAGGAAGGTTGCATCTGATGAAGAGGACAACAGTCCACGAAAACGTATGCCAGAGTAAATGTGTTAGTCTTTAAGGTGCCATAAGAAGGCTCTTTGTTGTTGTGGGAGGAGGGGGAGTGAAGAAGCAAAGCAGGCAGCGCGTAAGGCTTCTGCAACGCGGTTTGCCCCGAACAGCCACGGCGCGCGCAAGAGAGAAAAGCGGCGCTGCACCCAGCTCTCCCTTCCGCGTCGGGGCGAAGAGCGAGAGGGAGGAGCCGGGAAGCCAGCGCGTCGCTCCTGCCGGCCTCCAAGAGGAACCAACAAGGAGGAGGTGAGTTTCCCCTCTGGGTGGGGTAAAGAGCCAGGGCCGCGCAAAGAGCCAAGCTGGGCGGCGGGCGGGCGGGGAAGGCTCCGTGCGCGGGGAGGACGCAGGGCACGCTTGCCAGCTCGGCGCCGCAGGTCGGAGGATCTGGCCGGCGAGAAGGAGGAGAAGGAGAAGACGAGCAGGCCTAGTTAGCTAGCGAGCAAGCGCGCCCGTCCCCCCGCCCAGGCAGCTGGCCACAACAGCAGGCCGGGCCAAGTGGGGTGGGGACGGGGACGCAAGCTCCCGCTGTGGGAGCTTTAGCAAAGCGCAGTTCGCCTCGGTGCGGCGAGGAAGGAATGGACGGATTCGAGGCGGGGGAGGTTGTGGCGCGGCCTCCGCCTTTAGCTCCGCGCGAGCGGGAAGAGGCGGCCGCTGATGCACCGCGGTGTGTCCGTAAAGGCAGGCGCGCGCTGCGGGACAAGGCAGCTCCTTCCGGGCCCCCTGTCGTCAGGCGTTGTGGTCGCTGCTCTTTCCCCAGGCCCGACCGCTTCTGGCGGGACGACACAGGCCGCTGTAGTGCTCGGAAGTCTTCTAGGCAAGCGTCTCTCCCTCGGCGGGCGTTCCCCCATTGTAACGCCCTATAATTACTTGGGCTTGCGGGGCTTGGACGTGAGCCCCAAATCTGTTGCTAGGGCTGAGTTCTGGTGAAGGTGACGTTATAATAGTTATAATAAAGAAGAGTATCCCGGAGCACGTGCAGAGTGCCTTTCACTGTAAAATACCAACCCACCAGACCCGGTATTTACTGCAAAGGCTTCCAGGTCAGAGGGCATGGCTTCCTGGCAGGCTTGGCTCCTGTCAATCGCTCATTTCAGAAAGAAAAGCACTGCGGAAGGAAGAGATTTGAGGGACAGAAATAAATCTGTTGTCTTCTTGGCAAGGGTTAACTAGTCTCTCCAGTAAACTCCTCTGCTCTTGTGGCAAGAGAAGGTGGTGGGTCTTTTTTGTGGGGGGGATGGTTGCTCATGAGTAGAGCATCTGCTTTTGTTCAGTCCCTTAAATCTCCACTTAGAAGATCCATCATCAGGTAGCAGGTGATGGGAAAGACCTCTTTCTAAGACGCTAGAGAGCAGTTGCCAGTCAGAGTAGACATTTCTGGGTTTGGTGGACAAATAGTCTGACCTGCTACAAGACAGCTTCCTACTTGCTGTTTATGTAGTAGAAATTAAACATTGCAGCCTGCATCTTTCATATATCAGGGCCTCTCAGGACACATTAGAGGGTCATTTTGTTCTGGCTGCAGCTTCCTAAGTTGTGGGGATTCATATATTAGGCAGTATCCAATGCAACATGAGAGCTAATGAGAGTGTGCTAGCACAAGGGGCCTCTAGTGCAACACCAACAGTGTTCGCTAATATGGCGGGTTTTCGGGAGAATCCATTGTACCTGCTAATGCTATTGCTGTTGCACTAGAGGCCTCTTATGCTGGTGCAGTGTGATTTACATTAGTGCTTGTGTCACGTTGGATACTTCCCCTTATTTTACCATTACCTGTCATGATTCCTCAATTGATGGTATCATGAGTTGCAGTAGCGGGGATACAAAACTTCTGTAGGGCAGTTCAAAGTGGTACAGTGGTAGAACTTAGTGCAGTTCTAAAGCTCCCATTTCATCAAGAATGATTCGTGCAATAGAAAGTGGGATGTGGATCCTTTCAGTATTCTGCATATGCTGAAGCAGTCATAGCTAGCTTGCAACTCAGCCCATGTTTTATCAACACAACAAAGCTGCTGAAGGTGAATTGTGAGGTGGGTCAGTGCATGTGTAATTTGACTTGCAAGCTTAAAGTATGCTGATACAGTCCAGTGTTACCTTGAACAAACATCAAATGCACAAATCTGTTGGATCCACAGTTGCAACATGCACCTTCTCAGTTGAGTTGTCCTGATTCAGAGCTTGTAATACCGCTTCCTATGTTACCTTTGTTTTTTTAAAAGACCCCTATGTAAACTCGGGATTGGCATACATAAGATTTGTCATTGCATATTCTTGGATAATTAATAAATAAATCACGGGGTGAGCCTTCAGAACTGGATCTGGAATCCAGTATTTTCATGATAAATGAGCAAATCACCCTAAGAGATGGAAGAAGCAGCTTTTAGAAGCAAAACTAACAGGCTGTTGACTCCAAAGGGGATTGATCAACAGTGTAAGCCCTGCTCATGTCACATATCTAGTATGTGTTGGTCAGGAGTGGGATTGTGACCACTGGCTCCATCCTTACATTCCTGTAAAGCTGTACCAGATGAATTGGGAGTGGGGCCAGCGGACACAATCCATTCCCCCCACCTGGGATATGCAGTATGAATAAGGCTGTGTTACATTTGTAATGCTTCTTTTAAAGAAAATGGAAGAAAGTCTGAAAATGATCCAAGATGGATTGTACAGTCATGTCTTGGATTGAGAGCATAATTCGTTCCGGAAACGTGCTTGTAATCCAAAACACTCTTATATCAAAACGAAATCCCCCCCCAAAAAAATTTGTACAGAGATTTTTAATTTAAGCCGTACTACAGTACTTGTATTGCAAGACGACGCTTGTATATCAATTAAATAAATAAATAAATATTAAAAATTTTGCTTGTCTTGCAAAACGCTCTCAAACCAAGTTACTTGTAATCCAAGGTATTACTGTACTCAGGATTTTAGTGATTGTGAAATGTAGATGGATTTTTCTAAAAGGGAAAGAGAAAATCTTTGGGAAACAGTGTGTAGAATGAATTGGTTCTCCTGTTTTCTGATATGGAGATAAATTATCATCTCTTAGGCTGCAATACCTCATGTGTGAGTGAGTTCCATTGAACTCAAGGGGACTTCCTTCTGAGTAGACCTGTATTGTATTGCACTGTTAAGCCATGTATTGTAGACATAATGCTTATATGAGTTACGTTTTGGTCCCAAGATACATATTGAGAGCTGATACCCTCACTGTTTTGCCTTTGGCACAAGTAATAATGTCTGAAGTAATGTGAAGATCAGCCCTCTAAGTTCAGTTTGTTCATGTTGAGGAAGGAGAAGAGAGAGGCTTGATCTGGGAAGAGTCTACTGCTGATACTCAGGAAAGTTACAGTCATGTGAAAAAGAAAGTACACACTTCTCGAGTTCCAAGGTTCCATGTATCAGGACAGAAGAAAAATCATCAGGCCCGTAGCAGGTCTCAAAATTAGGTAAAGACAACCTCAGATGAACAACAACATATGACAGAGTACACCGTGGCATTATTTATTGTACAGAAATACAGCCAAAATGGAGAAGCCATGTGGGAAAAACTAAGCACACCTTATGATTCAATAGCTGGTAGAACCACCTTTAGCAGCAATAACTTGAAGTAATAGTTTTCGGTATGACGTGATCAGTCTCTCACATCCGTTGTGGAGGAATTTTGGCCTGCCCTTCTTTACAACATTGCTTCAGTTCATTGCGGTTTGCGGGCATTTGTTTATGCACAGCTCTCTTAAGGTCCCGCCACAGCATTTCAATCGGGTTGGGTCTGGACTTTGACTGGGCCATTGCAGCACCTTGATTCTTTTCCTTGTCAGTCATTCTGTTGTAGATTTGCTGGTATGCTTGGGATCATTGTCCTGTTGCATGACCCAATTTCGGCCAAGTTTTAGCTGCCGGACAGATGTCCTCACATAAAGAGGAGGTCATGGTCGACTCAATGACTGCAAGGTGCCCAGGTCCTCCGGCTGCAAAACAAGCCCAAATCATCACCCCTCCACCACCGTGCTTGACAGTTGGTCTGAGATGTTTGTGCTGATATGCTGTGTTTGTTTTTTTGCCAAACGTGGCGCTGTGCATTATGGCCAAACAGCTCCACTTTGGTCTCGTCTGTCCAAAGGACATTGTTCCAGAAGGCTTGTGATTTGTTCAGATGCAACTTTGCAAACCCAAGCCATGCTGCCATGTTCTTTTTAGAGAGAAGAGGCTTTCTCCTGGCAACCCTTCCATACAAACCATACTTGTTCAGTCTTTTTCTAATTGTACTGTCATGAACTTTAACGTTGCACCTGCTGACTGTGGCCTGTAGCGCCTGAGATGTAACACTTAGATGTTTTGCAATTTCTCTGAGCATTGCACGGTCTGCCCTTGGGGTGAATTTGCTGGGACATCCACTCCTGGGAAGATTGGCAACTGTCTTGAATGTTTTCCACTTGTGAATAATCTTCCTCACTGTGATGATGGACTTTAAATTGTTTGGAAATGGCCTTATAACCCTTCCCGGATTGATGGGCAGCAGCAATTGCTTCCCTAAGGTCATTGCTGATGTCTTCTCTCCTTGGCATTGTAGTAACACACACCTGACTGCTGGAGACCAGCAAACTCCTGACACTTCAGCTTTTATAGAGGTGGTCACACTTGCTGATGATCAATTCATCAAGGGCATTTGCTTAGCAGCACCTGGCTGCTCCTTAGCCTCTTCATATCTATGGCAGCAGTAAGGGTGTACTTAGTTTTTCCCACATGGCTTCTCCATTTTGGCTGTATTTCTGTACAATAAATAATGCCACGGTGTACTCTGTCATGTATTGTTGTTCATCTGAGGTTGTCTTTACCTAATTTTGAGACCTGCTATGGGCCCAATGATTTTTCTTCTGTCCTGATACCATGGAACCATGGAACTCGAGAAGTGTGTACTTTCTTTTTCACATGACTGTATATGGTGTGTTTGAGCAACTAGGCATAAATCTGTTAGGCCCCCCAGCCATGGTTAAGGCATACAGTAATTATTATACTGCAAGCACACAAAATATTAAGGCTTATTTAATAAGTATAAAGTAGAATATGCATTTATGTAAGTGTGTAGTGAGATAATTTTATAACAAGCATGGCTTAAAATGAAATTTTAAAAAGCTTCTTGGGTTTAAGGCTGTACATAAAAGCCTTCATGGATAGGAGGCTGATGCTAAATGAAATTTAAAAAAACCCATCTTAAAATGAATCCATATTGAGGGGAGTGTCCCTGTTTCAACTGAGTGATACTTGGCAAGTGTGCACAGATCTGTTAACACATAACACTGTGACAATGGGAATAGCAGACTGGAGGGAAATATTTGAGGTGTAAATATATGCACTTTCTTCAAGGGAAGAGGGGTGACGTTTGGAAGTTTCTATCCTACACATAAATAGTTCTTGGATGCGAACCACACATTGTTGGCTTAAATCTTAGTGCAGTGGTCAGGAATAAAGAAGAAGCAGATTGCAGTCTGGTGTATTACAGTGGCTTGGTATAATTCAATAGAGCTGTTTTATTGGACTCTATTAACCTGGTTAACCTTAAGCCTTAGCCATGACAGGAGTTTCATATAAGAACCCATATGTAAAGTGCAATATTGAATTTTAATTAGAGCTTTCAAGACGTGAAGTGGAATGAATTCCCCCCAATTCTTCTCCTCCCTTCTAATGTACATTTCTTTCCTTAGAAGCTTAGACTTGATAAAACTGTGTGATGGGGAGAAAGTATATTTTCACATGTCAGTATAATCTTAGCTAGTTTTGAAAAGCATAATGAGAATAAATTCAGATGTAAAAGTTTATCTTAGATGTATGTTCCATCTCAATTTGTGATTTAAATCACTCTTAAATTTTTACCAGTCTAACATTCACTGTGGTCATCACTAATATTGATCAGGATTCTTGTGCAAATTTGTTTTTTGTTCACCCTTCCTAGTTCTAGTTTTAATAATAGAATCATATATCTAAAACTTTTAATAATGTCTTGGAATTTAAGCATACCAACATTGTAGAGACATTTGTTAGAAGTCCAGTTTTTGAGTGTCTAAAGGTATTTCAAACATACTGCTACGGTATATACTGTAATCTGAAAATGATTAGTATCAACTTAATACAATCTGCCATGATGCAGATTGGAGTATGCTTGGTGTTGCTGTTGAAGCATCCAAATTGTCAATGTGATGCATAGGAGCATGTGACTCCCTAGTTCAGGGGTGGACAGAAGGTAGCACTTCAGGTATTTTGGACTTCAGCTCCTAGAAGCCCTTACCAGCATAGCCAATGGTCAGGAATGCTGGGAGTTGAAGTCCAAAACTTCTGTAGATCTACCTTCTGCTCACCCCCTGCTGTAGTTGACATAACTTCGTATTTGTTTCCCAGTGCAATTAAAAGTGGTGGTGGTGGTGGTGACCCTTAAAGTCCTGAATATTTTAGGACCAGGATGTCTGAAGGACCACCTTTTCCCATACTAGCCAGCTTACCTATTGGAATCCTTTTCAGAGGCTCTCTTGTATGTCCCCAAAGCCCCAGATATATGCTTAGTTGGGGCTAGAGAGGTGGCCTTTTCGGTTGTTATGCCAAGGCTCTCCAAGCTCCCTTCTAAGAGAGGCCTGTATCACTTCCTCATTAATGACCTTCTGGAAGCTGCTAAAGATCTTCCTTTCCTCTGTCCCCTATTTTGCCTCATGAAGAGTACTGGGGAACTTGAGAGTTTGCATGATTTTGTGGAATTTTGGTTGGTCCTAATAAAGGTATTGCCCAACTGTAGATCTGGATTTTCTTCCTTTTTAAGAAGGCATTTAGAATGTAATTTTAACTTGCTGTTTTAATCTGTCCCTGTTTTTTCTAAAATATTTTAAATATTTTCATTGGTGTTGTGGTGTTCTTTTCTGCTGTTCTTTTCATGTTTGTGTTTATGTTGTAAATTGAAAATATGTTTTTAATTGTAAAATGTTTGATTTTTTTGTAAACTGTCATGAAATCCCAGGAGATGTGTTTTAAAATAAAATAAAAATAAATATTGTCAATCCCATTTTGTCATGTTCTCCTTTATGCTCCCATCTGATTTGCTGCATTTAATTAGTGCAATTGCTTTGATTCTGATCTGCTTCATTGGTGCCATCAGCATGATGCCATCCTTGCGCCTTATCCTATCTACATTTTGACTTGCAAATGACTCAGCTCTTATTGTGAGATATTTTGGGATCTAAAGTTTTTAGGGCTCGTCGTTGGATTTATATTCCTTAATTTGCAGTGTGCGCATCAGATTGAAAGGGTGAAACGTCCTGTAGTAGTAGATGAACCCTTTGTACAGATCTTGCCTCCATACTCCAGAGAGCTGGACACAATTTAGGTAACGCTAAGACACGAGCAAGAAGCAGACAAGGTGTACCATTCAGGAAAGCCTATCTGCAAGAATAATACATATCTAGAAAAACAACAATCTGTTTTCACATCTGGGGGGCCTGCTATAAAATACACTTCTTAGGTTAAAGTGCTGACTACTCATGCCTTATACCAGGGTTCTCCAACCTTGGGTCCCCAGATGCTGCTGGACTACAGCTCTACAGCTCCCAGAATCCCTTGCCATTAGCCATGCTGGCTGGGTATGCTGGGAGCTGTAGGCCAGCAACATCTGGGGACCCAAGGTTGGAGAACCCTGCCTTATACTAACAGCACAATGTCAAGATATATTGTATGCTGCTTTCTCAGCTGCTTTCTCTCTAGAGGACGTTTGAGTCGGGCTCTTCCTTGTGGTTTTCGTGCCTCAGTTCATGCCCAAGCATACAGTTCAACAAGATTTTGTTGCGCTAGTTTGTGCATCAGCTGTTGAGAAGGGAGTTCAAAATATCATTGACTTTAGAGCTTGGTAGTTTGCTAATAAAAAGTCAACAGACTTGGCTCTTGTGCCTTGACAGTTCTGGGATAACTTCCATCCAACTACTCCAAAAAACAAAGAGCTGATCACCCATTAATGTGGCTAGCTGAGCAGTTATTTACACACCCACCTCTTCTAGAAACCTGTCCAAGCATGGCACAATAGAAATGATCAGATGTTTAACTGTTTTGAACTTTTCTTATATTGGGTTGTTATTGATAGATTTATTTGCCTTCAAGTGTTACTTGCCCTCTTACAAGGGGTTCTAGTAGGTTGTAGCATCTGTATATAGATGAGACAGATGGGAGCTATGAAAATCTAGCTCTTGAGTTGGGGCAAAGATTTTTGGCTTCTCTTGAAAACCTGGCTCACTGAGAATTTTATATTTGTGTTTCATTTTATCTAGTAAAATATAACTTGTTTACAAATGTATGCAAAACCATATATTACAGATGTGCTTGACTATAATGTCCTAATGCTAGCAGCTTGAGATCGTACTATATAATAATAATGATCTTGATAAAACAACCCTTGCGAGGGAAGTACAGAGTTCCCAATGTAATGCTAATACAACTTCAATGCTAATACAACTTCAGGGGATATTTGCAAGGGAAAATCAGCAGGTATGGTTTAAGTGCCCATCCCACTTGCTGATACTCACCTGTAAGTACCCCCCCTCCCCATTTGCTGTGGGTTGGAATCCCATGTTTGCCAAGATAAACATCTAGTTTGGATCTGAGTTTAGGATTGTCTGGAAACTGATCTTGCCAATGGCATACTTTCTAATATTAGACTAGCAAAAGGACCTGACTTTGCACAGGATGGAATAGCCCTTAATTTGATACAGCGAGGTCTTGAAGCAAACTTACGCAGCTGTAAGAGTTGGAAACATTGTGCCTACCTTGTCTGACTGAAGCCATGCCACTGGCACCTATAGACATGGACCCTGCTATGGTGCACCCCTATAGCCCACTGAGGTCATAGATTTCATAGGTCATAGAGTTGGAAGGAGCCTACAAGGCTATCGAGTCCAACCCCCTGCTCAATGCAGGAAACTAGAGGAGGGGTCTCCCATCCAAGTAATAACCAGGCTTGACCCTGCTTAGCTTTCCACACTCAGACAACTGAGCCAGCATAAGCCACAGTCTATCGACTCCATCCCTCTGACGGGGGCTACCCCACAGCAGGGGGAGGGACAGGGATATAACTTCTCCCTCAGCCTACTAATCTTCCATAGCTTCAGACTATATGGGCTGCAAAGTTATGTGCTGGTTAAGGAAGTCTGCCCCTAGTGGCTGAAGAAGTTAGTGCAGGCTTCAACCACGGGGACACATTTAAATTAAAATTAATTAATGCATTTAAAAAACCAAATAACTCAGGTGCACACCCCTAGGATCCCCTTAGTATGCATGTCAAATTTCAGATGTGCTATGGTGCTGATGGATGGAAACACATCTTTTATTATTATAGATGATTTGGGGCTGGAGGGTTAAGGGAGCATGAGAGAAGATTATTCTTTTTTGGTTTCTTGATTCTTCATATGAGGCCTGAAAAAAACATAACAAGATTCCGTGAATACAGTCAGTGCTGATCATACACAGCTTTACTGCAATAAATACAGAACTTTTAGTGTTGCTTCAGTAGATATGTCTCAAAGTAAGCATCTTAAATATACGCATTAACCATATTGCTGCAGATGAGATGTGAAAATAAAAATAAATGTGTGAATATCCAACAGACTGACACGGATTGCTTCACATTTTACAGCATTGCATGTCCTGACTGCTATCCTGAAAATATAAATGTATATATACACAATGTGTATATTTCATACGAAATTATAAGCTGGAAAAGGAGAGATACAGATCTTCTAGTGTGGAATCCACTGTTTTCTCAGGTTTCATGTTAATATAGTCATGTGGGGGCACTGAATGCTCCCAGGTATAAAAGGTTCTACAGCTCTCTTCCCAACAACTGTATAAGGGAGATCACTGTGTTTTCCCCCCTAGGCAAACTGAGTTTGAGAGAGAGTGATTTGCTCAAGGCCACCCAGTGAGTGAACTTGGCCCATCAACAGAAATCTCAGGTCCAAGTCCAGTACCCTTGTTGGACCCCACCAGGGGCTTTATAGGAAGATTTAAAGCAGCCTTGGTCTGCTGTTTTGACCGAACAACATGTAAAAAGTTCTAAATTAATATCCTTCAACACACTCTGTCTTGCATGTTTTGTTTTATATGGTTTATATGCTGTGGAGTTGGGTTCCCCAAGGGAAAATCTTAGCCATATTTTGTGAAATACAAAGGCTTGAGGTCTTTCTAACATAAACTTTCAGAAAATTTGTTTTTGACCTTGGTTGTCTACTGGACTTCAATTTAATGCAGTGACCTTCTCATTCCAACCTTGCACATAGTTTAAGGTAAATCAGAGTTTTCCCAAATAAACAATTACATGATATTTCAGCTTAACAAGAACAATTTCCTGTCTTGATCTTGCACTTAACCTCCCTCCTCCCCTTTAAAGGAAAAAATGCTTCTGTTGTCATAAATTCCTTTTGTTTTTGGATATAATTTATCGTTGTGAGGTTACATGGCCCTGATCACTGTTGCTGGCAATGCTTTAAAAATTAGTCTCACTTCTGCATAAAACTATTAGCGTTCTTTTTAATTTAATCTACTGGCTTCTTATAAAACAGATGGTCACGTTAGATGTTTTAACTGCAAAAACTTCTAATTAAGAGACTGTATTTGAATGTTCGGTATTCTCATAACTGGGCTGGACACATTTTAATTGAATTGTTTAGGAAGAATATAATCATTCAGTTATTTTGACACTGGGACCTTACTGGCTAACTTACACGTGTCCTTCATTCCTACATAATGAGTGCTTAAAGCATTCATAAAGAAAAGTTAAAGCCTGCACAATATCTGAGAAAGAATGTATGTATGCTGGCTGGGTAATGCTGGGAGTTGTAGGACATTTTTCTGTCTAAACATGCATAGGATTGTGCCCTAAACCTTCCATGCATCTTTTAGAATTCTCTGTGTAACAGTGTTTGCTGTTGTCATGCTGTTTGTGGTCTCCAACCTATATCAACATCAGTTTCATATCCTCTATCCTTTCATACCTATGTGCATAACTGGGTGGGATAAGGGGCAGAATCTAGCATAGTGGTGTGGCCTGATAGACTCAAATGTACTACAAGCAAAAAGCAAAGAAAGCCACAGACTACACTGTAAGTTAAGTACATAATAAACATCATTTAGAGGTCCCATTTTATAGCTGAGGAGCAATAGCTAAAGATCATTCTGAATTCATGACAGAAAATTCTTGAGCTGAAATGTAAAATACTAATTTCTTCTGAGTACAGGCAGAGTGCCTTTTCCTCACAATGAACAATTACAGTCATCTACCTCTTCACATACTTACACCCAATTTGCATATCATGCAAATTCCTGGGATATTTAACCCAGGAATGAGGCGGGGGAGATGTGATAGCAAGCAAGCGTGCTGACTCCCACACACTTGTGCCTGCTTTCAGTCAGCTCTAATGAACAATCCAGGAAGGCTTGGTTCCTGGGTTATTGTGATAATAATAAACATTTATTTATAACGCCCCTTATACCAAAGGGCGGGACAAATAACATATACAGTAAACATAACAATACAATAAAATAACCAACACCAACCACTTACTATGCAGTATCAAATCCCAGCAACCACCACATTAGCCCAACCACTCATTCTGGCTGACTAAAAAGATAAGTCTTTAATCCCGTTCGAAAGCGGGAAAGATCCTCCTCCAATCGGAGGTCCATGGGAAGCCTGTTCCACAAAAGTGGAACCAGGTCCTGAAAGGTTCGCAGCCTTGACAAGGCAGAGCGTGTCGGTGGGACCACTAATAATCCCTGGCCCACTGATCTTAAATTCCTACCAGGAACATACCAGGAAAGCCTAGATGATAAGTAATGAGGGACATTAGAGCGCAAAGCCTTGAAGGCAAGAACCAATAATTTAAATTGGGCCCTAGTCCGAATGGGTAGCCAATGAAGATTCCTACGGGCCATAGTAATATGGGAGTATCGGGGCAAGTTCAGAACAACACGAACAGCGCTGTTCTGAACCAGAACCAGTGGAAGAAGCACAGAAGAGGGCAAGCCAGCTATTAAGCTATTACAATAGTCCAAGCGGGATACCACCAAAGCCTGAACAAGCAGATGGGCTGTTTCAGGAGACAAAAACTTGCGAATCCTGCGAATGTTCAAAAGGTGAAAATTACATGCCTTAGCAGTCCTATTAATAAAAGGACGCAAGGACAAATGATCATCCAGCAAAACACCAAGGCTCTTGGCAGCTGAAACCGGGGCCACCACTGAGCCCTGGATATGCAAAGAAGGACATAATAAGGGAGCTGACACACGATCAGGTTGAAATACCAGAATTTCAGTCTTATCCATGTTCAATTTCAGATGATGTGCGGTCATCCATGAGGAAACGCCTGACAGGCATTCCGTCACGGACTGCCACACTGCAGTATCAATGGATGCAAAGCTTCTGTGTATCATCTGCATAGGTGTGATACTGAAAACCCCAATCAGAAACCAAATGTCCAAGAGGACAAGTATACAATGAAAAAAGAAGAGGACCCAAGACTGAACCCTGTGGAACTCCCACTAATAACGGGAAAACATCTGAAACTGAACCCTGAAACAAAACAGAACAAGAGCGATTAGAAAGGAAGGAACCAAACCAAGATAAAGCATTGCCCTTGATTCCCAGTGATGCCAACCTTGAAAGCAGAATATGGTGGTCGAGTGTGTCAAAAGCTGCCGTAAGATCCAGCAGAATCAACACAGATGTTTGACGCTGAGCTTTCGCCACTAAGATATCATTCATCACATAAGTTAAGGCTGTTTCTGTGGAGTGGCCTGAACGAAACCCTGATTGAAAAGAATCTAGGAGATTAAATCTAATTAAATAAGTCATCAATTGGGAGAGAACTACTCTTTCTAAAATCTTAGAAAGAAAAGGAAGAAGTGAAATAGGGCGGTAATTAACACAAGCTGAAGGGTCTAAATTAGGCTTTTTTAACAAGGGGCATACAGAAGCATGCTTGAAACATTCCGGAAAAATACCCAGTGAAAGTGAAGAATTCACCAGATAAGTTATATGAGGCAAAAACAAAGGTAAAAGCGCCAAATAAAGAAAGGACGTTTGATGTCCAAACCCAGAACTCTGGGCTGTTTAGGGGTTAAACAACCCAGAGTTAATCCAACAAAAAAGACCATGGGCAATTGTTGGGTTAACTCTGGGTTGTTTAACCCCTAAACAACTCAGGGTTCTGGGTTTGGATGTCATGATAACCCAGGAAAGGGGCCTTCCTGCGTTGTTCATTACAGTTGATTGAAAGCGGAAGCGATGAGTGCATGGGAGGCAGTGTGTTCACTTGCTGCCGTGTGGCTATGACTGACTGGGTTAAAAAAACCATAGTTAGCCATTATATGCAAACTGCGTCTGTGTATTCACAAGCATGTTATGACCAAGCACACGCTTATCCCAGGTTTTTCAGTGAAAAGACTTAAGACCACAGTCATTTTCAGTCCTGCCATCCTTTCATTCCAGCAGCACAATTCTACAAATAAAAAATGTATTTTAATTTTTTTTTAACCAAACAACTTTCCAGCAGAGTGGAAGAAGGTACTTTGTTAATTTTCTTCTCTTGGCTGATGTAGTTTACCAATTAGGGAACGGGTAGAAGGTTGAACCTAGCTTTTTCCTTGCCCCAACTCTTCCTCTTCCATTTTTTACCCTTCAAACTTTAGTTGGAGCGCACAGTTTTTCCTGCTTTAACCAGCAGCCAATCTCATTCTCTCTTCTCAGTCTCTTCCTTTCTTCTATTTCAGCAGTTTGGTAGAAGCAGAGAGAACTAGCCAATAGTAAAAGCATTTAATTTGCAGCTTGAGAAGACGGTTTTTTTGGAGTGTGAGTGTTGGTGTGGGTGGGGAAATAAGCATGTACCGGTACATTTAAAATACTGTTTTATGCTAGTTTCTCTGTTTGACCTCTGTGAGTGTATAATGTGATTAAAAAATTACAGTCTGTAGCATCATAATGTAAAGGATATGAAGAATATAGCGTCTATATACAACTTTGTTGGGCACGTTTGTTGTGATGCTTACTCCTTGGACCTTCAGTATTGGCCAACATAGGCATGTATAGTTTTTTTGTGTTTTTTTTTACGTAGCAGCTTCTTTATAATTGGAGGATTGTTGACTGGAGTTTTCCTTGGGACAGGACTCTGAAAATTTGACACTGTTTTGGCTAAAACAGGACAGTTGGAGGTTAAGGTAGATCTGACATCACAGTGTTCCTGAATGTGTTTAATTCCATGGAGAAATTATATTGTGTTTTTCTTGGAACAAGCAGACAGTACAAAACTTCCACTGAACGATATATATATGCCCTAAGAGATTTCATATGAAATTATATTAAGAGGCTTTGGCTGCATTCCTATGCACACTTACTTAAGAGTAAATCCCATTTTGCTTAGTGAATCTTCCTTCCAAGTAAACATGCATAGATTTTGGCTGCATGTCTATGTATTTTTCCTTTCATGTTACTAGAACTTTAACTCCTGATTGTAGTAAAAGGTTAAGCTTATATGTACTAATACATAAAGTTAGAGTTAAGGTGTCATTGGTACCCAAAGTTGCTCAGTATTTTTTTCTTGGGTATTAGCTGAATTCCAAGTGACTTTCATGCCATGTCCTTTTGATGATTTGCAGCGAAGGAGATGAAATGAACAGCTGTTTTTATCTAAATCTAGTTATAATCCACCTTTGGAAAAAAGACAGAAAAGGTCTAGCAGCAGTTTTTTGTCTGTCGTTTTACTTTTTAACTGCTTTGCTTGTTTTGAGCAAAAGAAAAAAAAATGGCAACAGATATTCCTAATAGCAAATAATTTTCCACATTCCACTCCTATTTATTTATTTTACCTTTTGGGGGCTATGTTGGCAGAGTGCCCTGGTAGCAGCATCAACAAAAAAAATGTGGGGCAGTTTCTAATATGTTGGGGTTGCTTCAAATGAAGGCAAAGAGCTGTATGATATACATGTTGCAAATCTAGACTTGCTGGACCAAGGATCAAGAAACCTGCAGTGATGGAACTTAAATTGCGAAAGGCTTTCCAAAGAGTGCCCAATTTCAAGTGTCTAAGGGTCACTTCCTGTATTACTGTTTTATGTTTCAGAGTAATCCTCATGTAGCAAAGAAGAGTCCATGTGTTATATTATTTGAATAGTGGTGTAAAATGTTTTTGTGCCAGGTTCTCTGATTAGGCAAGCAGCTTATACAAGCCGTATTGTAACCCCTAAAGTTATGTGTCTTTGGAGTTTTTAAATAGTGTACCAGAATCCTTCTTTGTAATCCATTGTGAACTCTTGACATCTTTTGTGTTTAACAAAATGGCAGTCGAGTTTCTCTCCCCTGCTCCCTCCCTGAATAGTGCTTATTTTGTAACTTCGCTATATTTAAGTACTTCGATGGTGTTCATATTTTTTTCTGTCTAAATGGTTTAATGAGAGATTATCTTTTGTATACTTGTTAAAATGAATAATCAGTACAAGAAAACATTGCACAAATAAACAAGAAATGGCTGGAGTTGGCTCTGTTTAACTGAGAGAAGTTATTTCATCCATCTTCAGCGTTCCTTAGCAACCCAGAGTAGTCTTACCCAGGGCACTTTCACATCTTTCTTCAAATATAGCTTTGGTAATGTTTTATATGACCTGAAGTTCGTCCATCTGTCCTGAAGCTCCCAATGTTTTTCCATTGCTTCCAATGATCAAATGATCTTACATACCTTCATTCAGCTTAAAAATGCACAAGTTGACTATGTCAGGTTTTTCAAGGGTTCTGGGAAATAACTTGCTGTGGTGTATAGCAAAGCTAAAAGTTATTGAAAATGTGTTACAATTTCATAATAAAAGGGGTAGAAAAAATATTGGCTTGGAAACGAGCTAAATATTTTCTGATAGCCCCTAGCCTCAAGGGGGATTCTAGCATCGCTTGTAATAAAGGATAATTTTGATATCTTTTGGAGAATTGACTAGGACTCTGTTTAGATCATAATTTATGAAAATGCTAGCGTCATACAGAATGTTACATTATCAAATTGTTTGGGTGTAAAAATTGTGTTTATGTACAGTCAACATTCCCATCGTTCATATCTTCATAGGTTAGGAAACCATTGTTTTCTGAGTGTTCATTCTGACAGATCTGAGGCTACTCTAAACAGACTAGGATCCTGTTTCTGCTTCATGCATGTTTTTTTAATGTAAGTAAAATTGATTCTGATACTTGCACTTGTGTGTCTCTGAGTAACAGTGGCTAAACCCAGCTTCTTTAACTGCATAATGAAGTATTTATGTGCGAGACTATGGTGGGAAGTAGCAGTGGTGGTGTTCCTTGTGAGGAAGGGTGGGGTATAAATCAGATAATAAATAATAATGCCATGTAAGTACTATCTGAAATTGCTCTCCAAGGTGGCCATCTCGACACAGCAACTGTTGCCAAACTCCAAAACAAAGGTTTATTTATTTATTTTATTTTATTTATGACAAAAACAAAATTTTCTGATCTGTGTGGCAAGCACCAATGACTGCATGGAAATAGCCCCATTATGTACAGCGCTTTAAATTTTTCTTTCACCTTGCAGCCATTTTGTACGCACTGACCCCTTACCAGCTCCACGTGGTTGCCATGTACAGCAGAATGGTGGAATTCTGAGGTGGTAGAATAAATTGTACAACTGTAGACTGTAGGTTGGGGATTTGTCTTTGAAATTCTCCATTGTGTAGTAGCTCCCTCTAAGAACAACACTAACACAGTAAGGAGCAGACTGATAGTGATAGTCTAGACTTTTCTTTTCAGGGAGTCTGTCTTTGTGGGAGCATATTAAAAAAGATAACATCCCCCATCTGCAGCAGTGCAGTGTACTCTCCCACTTCAGGATTGTATCACCTTATTCCATTTCATGTGTAGATGCGGCCTTAGGAAGTGGTTATTATAAAATGGAGGGGAAATTATTGTTCCACTATTGTAGTATCAATAATTCAACTGGCTATCTAATTATCTAATTGTGAATAATCATCACCAGCCACAGTTAAGGATGTTAGCAGCAGAAAGGTATGCTATCTGTGCCATCTGTCTCTATGATGCCCATCTCCCACAGGTCTATGCTGATTCAAACATGCAGGATCTGATGTGGTACAACCCACTCAAACTTCTTCTTTTTTTGTATTTGTAGGTTGCTTATTTGAAGTACTTCTTATTTGAACACTGTGTTACGTTTGAACTTGCCATCTCAGGGAGAAGGTTTACCTTGTTTCAGGCCTGTATCCTGTGAGGCAGAGGTAAGATACGACAAATCCCATCTGATCTCAAAAACTGAAGGCATGTCCATGTGGCAGTTTCTATACAGGTCCTTTTCATAAAGAATGTGAAGTGCTGTCAAATCAGTTCACTATATTTCATATGGTAGTTCATGTGTTAGAGAAGCAATCAGAAACACTGAGCTCCAGAACATATTTATTGACAGACTTATCATCATCATCATCAGGCGATCACTCGTGACCGAGTAAGATTGTCTTCCGAGATAAAAGGAGGAAATTCTAAAGAAGATTGTGTAGACTCTAGCGATGGGTCCGTAAGTGACTGTGGAGGCCAATTCTAGATCCACACAGCTTCCCACAGTGAGGACACAGATTACCAGATAGAAGATGGTCCTGTAAAGGATTCATTTGACGTGCTTTTCGCTTAGCACGTTTCTCCCTTTCACCTTGCATTCGGGCTTTTTCAAAGTCCATGGAACCTTTGTGAAAGGCCAACCTCCATTTAGATCGTTCATGGGCCAGAGCTTCCCAGTTTTCGATGTTTATATTGCATTTTTTTAGATTAGCCTTATGAACATCTTTAAACCTCTTATATTGACCACCGATATTCCGCTTTCCATCCTTGAGTTGGGAGTAAAGTAACTGCTTTGGGAGACGGCAGTCAGGCATTCGAACAACATGACCGGTCCACTGAAGTTGGCGTTGAAGGATCATTTTTTCAATGCTAGTAGTCTTTGCTTCTTCCAGTACATTGACATTTGTTCGCCTATCTTCCCAAGTAATTTGCAGGATTTTCCGGAGACAACGTTGATGAAACCTTTCAAGGAGGTGGAAGTGACGTTTATAGTTACTCCATCCCCCCCATGCACTAGCATAGGCGGCTACCTTCCATACATTCCATTGCCAATTTAGAAACCAATTACTGCTATTGTGAAACTGTTGGAAGCATTTCCCTATTCCTGGCCTGGAGAATTTGGGTTCTTTTGTATTGAGATTATTGGGACTTCCCTGTCTGGGTTGCTGTGGGAGGGCACCTATAAGTCATTCCCTTAAACAACTACTGTTTCTTTCCTCTTTTCAAACTATTTGTAATATTTTATTAATCTCATCAAGTAATCTGGAAAATATTTTCCTGTAGCTAGTAAACTGGAACATAGTTTTGTCTGGCTTTGTACTTAAGTTTTTTGTTGAATCAGTTAATTGTGTTAGTGTACACTGCTTGTGCAGCTGTTATGGAAAAGCAGTATATAAGTTTTAAAATAAAAATAAATATTGCAAGCTTCCTTTTGAGTGAAAGAGATATGACTCCTCATTCAACAGCTATGCTGGTTATTATTGTGTTATTCTATTGTGTTTCATCAGTATACTCTTCATAGATTATAGATATAAGTTTACAGCTCGAGTCAACTCGCTCGATGCAGACTTCTCCAAAATAACCAGCTTGCTGCTTTCCACGCTCAACGTCATTGGTGCCTGAAGAAGTATCTCATGTAGTTATTTCTACTACATAGAAATATGTAGTACTACCAAAAAAAATCTATTCTCTTTTATGTACTGGTTGTTGTCCTGTATACCCTACTTTTGGTAGGCAACCTGGTACTCTCCAGATGTTTTAGACTACAATTCCCATCAGTCCCAACCTGCATGGTCAATGATAAGGGATTATGGGAGTCCAAAACTTCTGTAGTCCAAAACTTTTGGAGTGCACCGGGTTGCCTAATCTTGCTTTCATTATAATTAATGACAAACATTCTCAGACTATTGGAAGCAAAATTACTGGTTTTAAAAGGTAATAAATATTTGTTAATCCTGGGCAATGGTGACTAGACTTCTATATGCAATGAATTTTGAGTGGGTAGGAATCCCATATTAGTGACATAGATGATGTGGAGGTTATATGAAAAATAGTATCTGCATATTTATGTTGATGAGTCTCAGTCTTGAGCAAAGTACAATCATCTTTAGTTTCTTTTTAATGTTGTGCCTGCTAGAACCAAAGGTTAAACTTTCAGATTGAGACCATCTTTGCTTTGGAATGTGTTTGGGAATCATTCACACCTAACTCTTTGATGCTAGCCAGCTGGGTGTTTCCTGGCAGACAGGACCCTGCAGGGAACTTGTGGATTCCACCTGTCTACTTCCCCTTGCCTGCTGTCCAGTTGGGATCAAATCTCTTTATGAGGAGATTTGAATGTAGTATTTCTGAAGAAAGTGAATGGTAGGGATGGGGGTGGGGGGAACTGCATTAAGAAAGGAAGAGATGTTTAGATTTCATGTCAATTCCAGGTGCTACTGTTAAGTGTTAACCAACTATCTACCTGATTATAAATATGTAATTGAGTATTGAAAGTATAACCCATTTTAACCCATTTTGAAAGCTGGCTAATTTAGGATTAGTTTGGGCTTGTGGTGCTACCCAGTTTTCCTTGGGGTTCACGTTTGCCCACTTTTTGCAATTATGGGATACACTGAAAGGACAGCTGCAATTGCAGCAATCATGACAGTAACATGTTGTGTACTACTTCCTTTATGGAAAGGGCATGTGTGGGTAAGAAATTCACTGTCTCTGGCAAGTTCAGGAATTGACAACCAGATTTTCTGGCCACAGGGGCAAGGAGCTGATTCCCTTAACCTTTCCTCTTGGGGCATTGCTGCCCCTTATTTAGTTGCTCATGTCAATCTTCTCATGGCTGGCTAAGGTGGGAAGCTCTAGACTTCTTGTTTAGAAGGGAGCTGTCGAAGGAGGTCCAGGAAATAACAGGTAGCTTTTCTTCCTCTCATAACAGATTTCCTTCTCTCTCATAGCAAAGTGTAAAAAAGATTGTGAGTCTAAAAGGTTCATGTAAGTGCCTAGAAAGGCATAGGTTACTCAATGGGCAGTTATCTTTGGGTGGAAGGTGATGCAATTCATGGACCATCAGTTGTGTACTACTGATCTATCCGTATATCTATCATCTAAAATTATTTCTAGGCCGCCTTTAAGGAACCCTCCCAATGCTGCTTATGGGGAGCAATGAAAACCACTTATGAGTTAGTTGGCCAGGACTTCATTAGTTAATGTGATTTCCAGGTTTTGCTGTGCTTTGTAGTGGAATCATATCAAACATGTCACTAAAAAATGGGTGTATTTTATTTGTCATTTGCTGTTTTTAGACCCTTATTCTTTTTCTTCTGTAATGGGCATTAATTTAGATTTACCTTTAATATAGGTAACTTCTGCATTTGATAATAACAATTCTGTGTATGTTTTATGACCAGGGAGTCATATTGTCATAGCTATTTAAAATGGAGAGGGGAAATTTATATTTATTTAACATATTTTTAGGGTGCTTTTTAGGGCAAACACCCTCACAAGGTGGCTTCCGTAAGCAATAACAATACTGTATACGTAATCAAACATACAAACAAAAAATACCAAATCATATGTATTAGGTTCATAGTACAGTAACACCTTGGATTGCAAGTAACTTGGTTTGAGAGCGTTTTGCAAGACAAGCAAATTTTTAAATATTTATTTATTTATTTTTGACTTGATATACAAGCGACATCTTGCAATACAAGTACTGTAGTACGGCTTAAATTAAAAATCTCTGTACAAATTTTTTTGGGGGGGTTTCGTTTTGATATAAGAGTGTTTTGGATTACAAGCACGTTTCTGGAACAAATTATGCTCTCAATCCAAGGCATGACTGTATTTTAAAAAATAAGGCTACAGTCTCATCCATCTCCTGTTTTAAAATCTTGAAGAAATGATCAGGCAGCTGTTCAACCTATCCCACCACACCCTGGACTTGTAAAGTGTTATAGTTCCATTTTGTTTCGGTGGTTACAAGCTTATGCGAAAATATAACAGACTAGTTTACAAATAGTTAATGAATTTGATTCACAAATGAAGTTCTGAGCTGAAGAACTGCCTACCGTAGTTAATCTTTAGGCCTCATTTTTGATAATGCCCTTGGCTGCTGTTTCCAAATATGAGCTTGAAATATTAGAGGTAACAACATTCTGTGTTGTTTTCTATCTTAATAAATGAAGGGATACTATGGTTGCTCCATTGTTCAAGAGTCTGCCCAATCTCATCAAATTTGAGTTGTTTACTGTTAGGTAACTCCATGATCTTAAACTCATTTACACAGAATTAGGCCTTGCTAAGTACATTTAGGAATGCTGCCTAAAATCAAAACTTCACTTTGAAATTGGGCCCAAACGTTATTTCACCAAAACGTGTTACTTGTTACTTTCTGGCTTTTAAAGAATGCTGCATAATAAATGGATAATGATATTGCATATGTAGTTAATCCTGCCTTTTAATTACCCAGGAAAGTGATCTAACTGCTCTGATTGGATCATGAAGCCACACTGACATCCAGGCCTGTGGCTTACGCTGGCTCAGCTTGTCTGAGCGTGGAAAGCTAAGCAGGGTCAGGCCTGGTTATTACTTGGATGGGAGACCCCTTCTCTAGTTTCCTGCATTGAGCAGGGGGTTGGACTTGATAGCCTTGTAGGTTCCTTCCAACTCTATGAGCTATGAAATCTATGAAATCTATTTATTTTAAGAACTCCTTTTATTGTGGGGTTTGGGCTCACGTAGATTACCTTTAAACCCAGCTTGATTATTTGTGATAAGCAGCATTTCCCCCAAATGATCCTATTTCACTCTTTATTATTTATTTATTTATTATATTTATATCCCACCTTTTTTCCTGCAAGGAACCCAAGGTGGCTTACATGATCCTCCTCCTCTCCATTTTATCCTCACAACAACCCTGTGAGGTAGGTTAGGCTGAGAGTCAGTGACTGGCCCAAAGTCTCCCAGTGAGCTTCCTGGCCGAATGGAGACTAGGTAGATCCCAGGTCTCCCGAGTCTCAGTCCAACACTCTAACCACTACACCACACTGGCTTTCACCCACACTGGCTCTCACTCAGTTTAGGTGACTCCAGGTTTCTTAAGTAAAATATCTGGTGAAAGAGTAACAGAAGTGTGAGATTCCAAGGCCAGTGAGGCAGGTCCTTATCTCACCCAAATGTGCTTAATTTTATTTATTTCAATCATTTATACTCTGCGCTTTAGTACCGGTATTTCCTCCCAGGGTTGGGAATTTGGATGGCTTGTTGCTTGTTTCCCTTCAGCATAGTGCAATACCCTTAATGGTTTTGAGTCTAAGAGGTTAGTTTGTCTGCAAACCCATTGTGAGGGCTAGAGAGCCTTAGACTCCGTGGCCCTTCAGGTCCAATCCTCCCCCCCAAAATATTATTTTAGCAGTTTAAAGGATTGTGGAAAGGAGGCGATTGCGCTCAGAAGACATGTGCCTTCTGAACCCACTTCTCCTTTCCCCCATGGTGTATTTGTCAATGGTGGCTGGGCCAATCAGTACTGGGGTGGTGGTCACGGTTTACCTCCTGACTGCATCACTGTCCCCAAATGCCGATTTCATTGCCAGGCAATAATTTTCAGTGTTTTCAGACCTGCACCCCAACTTTAGCCCAAACATAATTTTTGGTTACTACTTTCTTCTAGCCTTGTCACTCTGGAATGGCTGAAAAGGAACCACCAATAAGGTTCAACCGTGGATTGAAATTAAGTTCTGGGAAATTTTTGCAAGAATGCACTGGCAAAAAAATATATGCTTTTTAATGCTTAGTTACCATTTCTGCTTCTGGCTTTGAGGCAGAGGCACATGTCCAGAATTGCACATATGTGAAAGTTGCAGCCTTTACTGTTATTGTCACTTTCCTGAACAGTGGATAAGCTTCTGGTTTTTCGAAATGACAAGAGAACTTTTAATCAGTCATTGAGCTTAAAAAAAACCTAATAATTATACATTTTCCTATTTAATGTTAGAAACATGATTCCTAAGACACTGGATATTTAATAGGCTAAATATACCCTGGGAAATGTTGGAAGTTAGTAATGTTCAAATAATCATGTCATCTGGAACATACATGCCTGTTGCTCACACTTCTTCAAAAAGTTTTTTTGCTCCTGACCTGCATTCTCCAATTTCCAGAACTTCCTAGGTGTTTCTAAAATTCAAAAATAATTCCAAAAATTAGGCACAAGAGCACCAACAAAGGATAATGCCACTGATGTATGTGGCATTCTCCCCAAAGTTTCCTTTTACCACGGTGTCATGCTAATTTTAAGCTGGTTTTTGAATGGAGAGTTTTATAAGTAGTTTGGTTAGGTATGTAACATATGTTGGAAGGGACAATTTCTTAGAGGAAAACTTAATGAAAAAATAAAGGTGTTAATGGTTCGCCTGTATGTTTGCATTACAGTAACCTGATTCAGAAAATGACCCCTTATTGAAATTAACTGGGTTTTAACGTTGCATTTTAATAGAGTTCTTGACATGATTGAGATATCCTCATGATGGAAGATTCATATATACAAAGTTGTATAATTTGAGAATATGGATGAAAGCAAAATACAGTCTTTGCTTTTCTGTTCTGTAGTTCATTCTACTTTGGTGGTTAAAATATATTGATTTAAAATCTTGTAGAAATTGCTTTTTGGAAACTTTAAAATACTCTTTTGCGCAAGCAGAATCAAAAACAGTGTTTCATATGTCAAAGGTAAGGTGTTTTTGAATCATTTTGAAACATGTGGTTGCAACTTCTAAAGTACTTTCAAGATTGAAAGTAGAACACAGGTTAGCATTTCCATCTTCGTACCTGCAATTTGCATCATCTCTAGAAAGAAAGCATTTACTGTCCACGTGTAAGGCGTATATCGAAAGCACATGAGTTAAATGTCATGCCACATGTCAGTTTTAGTTTAGGTGTGGGAGAATCTTCTGCTTATTTTTTTCTTCTTTTTTTCACCTCCCAAGAGGTGCAACATTGGGTTTCCCCATTTCAAAGTAAAACAGCTGTATATAGCACATGTGGGTGCTTTTCTCTAGATGGGGGGGGGGGGGTTTCTTGACATGTTAAATTTAGAATTTCATTTGAGCAATGTCTATAGGAAATGTTTGTAAATAGATTTAGTTGACTTCCATATCTGCTCATTATCATTTTTTTCCTTATGAAAAAAAATTCTTACTAGTTCTGAATAACCTTTCATCATTGAACAAATTCTGAACATGTTAAAACAAACTGGTGTCAGATCAATTGCTCTAACCAGCAGTTCTCTGTACGCATAGGAGCTCTACGCATGCTGACATTCTGAAATATTTAAGTGCTTCTGTGGAGCCAATTCCTTTGCACCCATGATGCTACCTCAGTGAAGTGAATGAGGAAGCCCAGTCATATGGGATCTAAGAATTGTACACAATGTTAGTAGGTGACCTGTATGACAGTATGAATTATTGAAAATTGGGAGAAGTCATCCAGAGGTTTGGGCTCCAGTGTCATCCATATGCAGATGACATGCAGCTCTACCTCTGTTTTCCACCTACTAATCTTTGGGAGGCTATGGAGCTCTTGAACCAGTGTCTGGAGATGGTTTGGGGATGGATGAAAGCAAACAAGCTGAAGCTTATCCTGATAAGACAGAGGTACTGTGGGTAGGGAAACAGGCCAATATGGATGGAGGGTTGCAACCAGTCTTGCTTAGGGTTGTATTTAACCTGATGGACTATGTTAGCTGCTTGGGGGCTCTCCTGGATTTGGCACTATCTGCAAATGCACAGGTGGTTTGATGGCAAGGAGTACCTTTTACTAGCTTAGGTTGGTATGCCAACTGTAGTCCTATGTAGAGAAAGTGGACCTGGCCTCAGATGCCCTTGCACTAGTGACATCCAAACTAGACTAATGTAATATTCTCTACATGGGCTGCCTTCAAAGACTGTTTGGAAACTTCAACAGGTTCAGAATGGGGTTGCCCAGATGCTTGCTGGGGCCTGGCTCTGCTAGTTGGGTGTAGGCGGCAGAGTGATATGGTAGTTCTGCTTCACCTGCAGGGTCAGTTTAAGAAAGTAGCAGTGTGGGTGTGTGTTCTTTTTGACTCGTTTTGTGGGGTCCTGCAAGATTCCATCTTATCCCCCATGCTAACAATTACGTAATAGATGTTAATCTCTATGAAGACACTTGGTGTCAGAGGGTCTGGAGTGACGTTTCATCAGTATATTGATATACAGATCTATTACTCTCTGTCATCTCAGTCACGTGAGGGTGTACAGATACTGAACCAGTGTCTGGATTTGGTAATGAGCTGGATGAGCCAATAAACTAGAATCCTGGCAAGATGGAAGTACTAAGGATAGGTGATTCTGAAGTCTGGGAAATTGCTGGACAGGGTTGCACTCCCCCTGAAAGAGCAGGTACATAGCTTGAGGGTACTCCTTGATCCACAGTTGTCCACGTGAGAACCACGTAGCCTTGGTGATACAGAATTCCTTTCACCATCTTTGGCAGGTTCACCAGTTATTACCTTTCCTGTACCTGGCCATGGTGATCCATGCTCCGGTGACCTCCGGTTGGATTACTGCAATGTGTTATATGTGGCACTGCCCTTGAAGATGACCCTGAAGCTTCTGTTAGTGCAGAATTTGGCTGCCAGAATTTTAATGGGTACAGCCAGGTAAATTTATATTATACCTGAATAATTCTGGTATAATTCCAAAAGAGTTACTTTGGTTGTCTATTTGCTTCTGAGACTGATTCAAGTTGATAGTTTTAAAGCCCTAAACTGCTTGAGACTGAATTACCTGAAGGAGTGCTTCATCCTGTATCAGCCTGCTCATCTCGTAAGAACATAAGTTGAGATCCTTCTCAGAGTGCCCTCCCCACTGAGGTATGACTGGTGCTGAAATTGCAATCTTTTCGGCATCAGGTCAAAACGTTCTTATTTGCCCAGGCATTTTAAATGGTTATGTTGTTTAGTCTGCTAATCACTAATCACAATTAATTAAACCCAGCATAGCTGTTGAATGAGGAGTCACTCAAAAGGGAGCCTACAATATTTATTTTTATTTTAAAACTTATATAAATAAAAAGAAATGTTTCACCAGTATTGTACCGGTTGTACTTGCTGCCAATGTGCTTTTACAGGGCTAGTTTAAGGTGCCTGGCTTTAAGAATTTAAATAGATTGGGGCCAGGTTATCCGAAGGACCACCTTCACCCATATGAATCTTCATGGGCCTTGAGATTGGCCTCAGAGGCCCTGCTCATTGGCACACCTTTAAGATCTTTAATAATGTTGGGCAATAGAGACAGGGACTTTTTCGTGGTGACCCCATATCTGTGGAACTCCCTCCCAAGGACATATGTTTGGCCTCTTCAGTGCTAGCTTTAAAATGGGCCTTGAAAACACATTTATTCCAGACTGCTTCTAAATCAAATGCTAAACTTTTTAATGTTGCAGTTGCTGTTGGTTTTAAATGTTCCTGTTTGCAGTTTTAATTGGCATGAGGGTTGTGCTGGCTTTGGAAATGTTTTAGCTGCTATTTAAACCTTTATTGTATTTTATAAGAATAATGTTTTATATAAGCTGCCTTGTAAGAGCTTTGCCCTAAAATACACCCTAGATCTTTTAAGATAAATTTTAAAAATTCAATTATCCCACTAATGTACAACTGCCTGACTAACTTTTCTGGATCACCCCAAGTACCTCGTATACAGCTGATCTATTGGAACAGGGGTCCTCAAACTAAGGCCCGTGGGCCACATCTGGCCCGCCTTGCCTTTTTATCCGGCCCGGTGGCCGATTGGCAGAAGCAGACTTTTTTTTAACTCTTTCGCTTCGAACAACGGTTGAAGCTGATTCTTTTGTCAGCATTCCACATCCAGCGTAATTACATAATTTCCTGCAGATACTCAGCTCTCTCCCTTTCTCTCTCTCTCATTCCCCCTCTCCCCTTTTCCCTCCCCCTTTCTCTGGACCCGGATGCTGACTCGTGGCGGAGAGCTTTGGCTATTGGGCGGTATAAAAATGAAATGAAATAAATAAATAAATAAAAATAACTTTCCATTTACAGGGGGAAAATTCACCCCTATCAAGTAAAAAAAAAAAGGACCCGGGTCCTTTTTTTTTACTTGATCCATTCGTTCATATTTTTTTCAAACTATAGTCCGGCCCCCCAACAGTATGAGGGACAATGAACTGGCCCCCTGTTTAAAAAGTTTGAGGACCCCTGTATTGGAAGATCAAGTTGAAGATTTCAACTTTGAAATTAACCCCATATGTTCAGGATTAAGAGAAGGTAATAGGTGGCTATCTAGTGTTTTCACATCATGAGCGGAAGGAGAGATCACAGATAGGGATGAACGCATCAGTCAATTTCACTCAGTTTCTTATTTTTACAATATTAAGTTCCATTCATCCTTAATTTTGATAATTTCCACAGTCTTAAATTTGGTTTGTCCTGAACTTTGAGATTTTTTTTTTGCATGAAAATCCATAAATTTCTTGCAATACATGCATTTTTGTATGCCTCTTTGCTTAAAATAAAGTTTGCAAGCAATTTTCCTAATACAATACATTTTGTAATGTTATGCACCCTAATATACACATTTTTGTTCACTTTTTTATTGGACAAGATTGCAAAATTCGAATTTCAAAGGATAAAGTGTCGGTTCACATAGTGGTTCGAAACTGCAAAATTAGGTAGTGAACAAATTTCTCTCCCGTTCTTAAGAAGGACTCCTTCCATGAGTGCAACTCTCATTCAGTGAATGGAAGCTCCTTCCATTCACAGAGTGAAAACATTCAGTGCCTCCCAGTGTTCTTTTGGAAAATGGACATACAGAAAAGCTTGTATTCCTGAATATGCTATTAACAAAAATACAAGGTGTTTTTTTTAAATCAAGTTTAAGGGATGTGACAGAAATGAAGGAAATTTTGATGAATGCCAATTATAGTTTCAGAATTAGAAAAATCTGTCAACAAATTATTCTTGTTCGTTTTATTTATTTATTTATATTATGAAATGTTTATACCGACCCTCATCACATCTGATGTCAGGTTGGGGCACAATAATCAAATAAAAATGGATTCGATTGAGAAAAAAGGCAAAATTGAGTGCCATTTGGCATGTGTTTGGGGGCGAGGACTCTATATACATAATGTTGTTGTCTATAAAGTGCATGCTCTGGCAACGGGAATATAATATAATAATAATCTTTATTATGCGGTCACAGACCCAACACAACTCATGTAAACATATAAAACAATTTAACCAATTTGTACAGTTACATATCCTAAAAGCAATTTTAAAATTTTAAATCAGACACAAGAATCGACCTACGCGTTTTCTGTGCAGAAAAAAGGAACTTAGCCACTAGCTCTGTGATGGACTTGTTTGTATCAGTTAAAAAATATTTTAAATACCATCCCTAGGACCTTCCAGGGAATTTTCTCATTTCTGGGCAAATAAGTCTTGTACGCTCGTCCCTGTAGAAATTACATACAAAAAGAATATGCTCCAGAGTTTCAATTTCTTGTTCATTACAGGGACATAATCGGTTTTTGTATGGAACGCCATAATAGCGCCCATCTAAAACTGCAGATGGTAAGCAATTAAATCTGGCTCTTGAAAAGACCTGCCGATATTTTGAGATGGACAGATTACTCAGATATCTAGCACTTTTGGGAAATTCAAAATTGAGACCAAGATGCAAGGGTGAGCAAGTTTTACGGGCATTTGATATAGAATATTGAAAATCAAGATCCTCAATCCGATTTTCTACAGTAAAACTTGCTACCCTGACATCATAGGCGTTAAGAAAATCCATAGACAAACCCAGTGAGTGCAATTTGATGGCAAAAGATTTAGCCCAGGAGCTGGTATAGACATCTTTCTGAAGAAGGTGTAAATATCCTACAGAAGAATCTGCATATACTACTTTAGTCCAGTATCTAAAAGTGTATCGCCAGGCGGAGCATTCTAATGATGCAATGCCTACCTCAAGTCTCAATCCTGCTGCAGGAACACATCTTGGCATTCCAAGAATAGATCTTTAAAAAATTGAGAGAACGCTCTCAATACTTGGATGGAAACCATGGATCCAAATTGGGATTCCATACAGCAGTTGAGGTAAGATCTTAAGCTTAAATACCTGGACAGCAGCAGGTACAAATTGGCCCCCTTTGGTAAAAAAAAAAAGCGAGAAATGACCTTAGTGGTATTCTGAGCTGCCTGTATAGTTGCCTTTCTATGGGCAGCCCAAGAAAGATTATAGCGAAACGTAATACCCAAATATTTTAACTGTTTAACTTGGTCGATATACTGGCCATTGATTTTCCACTTGCTTAATGATGCATGCCGCGCAAAGACCATGATTTTTGTTTTATCAAAGTTTATGGTCAATTGATTGGTCGGCAACGGGAATATATACCCTCCTTTGAGAAACTGTCATGGTAAAACTTTTGCAGTTCTGACAGTTAGGGCTGCCCTTCTGGTACAGTAATACCTTGTATTGCAAGTAACTTGGTTTGAGAGCATTTTGCAAGACAAGCAAATTTTTAAATATTTATTTAATTTTTTTTGACTTGATATACAAGCGACGTCTTGCAATACAAGTACTGTAGTATGGCTTAAATTAAAAATCTCTGTACACATTTTTTTGGGGGGATTTTGTTTTGATATATGAGTGTGTGGCTCACGCTGGCTCAGCTTGTCTGAGCGTGGAAAGCTAAGCAGGGTCAGGCCTGGTTATTACTTGGATGGGAGACCCCTCCTCTAGTTTCCTGCACTGAGCAGGGGGTTGGACTCGATAGCCTTGTAGGCTCCTTCCAACTCTATGATCTATGAAATCTATAAGCACGTTTCCGGAACGAATTATGCTCTCAATCCAAGGCATGACTGTATTTGATACTTGCTGGGTTCCTCATAAAAATCAAAACCCATAAACACTATGGAGGAAGATTTGGTAGGATTCTAATAATACATTTTAAAAGGTTGTTTTGTTTTTTCTTCTAAAAAAGCTCTGTTTATAGACCTGTGCAGGAGATATGACTACAATCCTGCACCCAAGTAAGGGTGCAGAGGTTCCATTAATTTCATTGAGGTCTCAAGCACATATAAATAAACTTGGGGTAGCAGCTGCTGTGTTGAATTTCTGTAATACACCATAGGCCAAGTATGCCTCATGGTATTTTGATAATTTTAGAATGGATTGCCATGTCTATGCTTTTACTGCTTTTGAAACAGAGTATGTAAATATCATCAGCTGTATTCTGGTTCTAAACCTGCTGAGAAATGTGTGTTGTATCTCATGACAACTTAGCTGCAATGGAAGTTTTCTCTTTCTGTGTAAGTATTCAGCATCCAATTTCTGTATGACTTTGTATTTCTACACTGTTTATGTTTTTTTTTTTTTTTAAAAGAACAGTCGATACAGGGAAAAATGTGTGCATAGAGGTCATCATAAAGTAAGTTAACTTCTATTATGTATTTGTTGTTTCCTAACATACTTCTTAATTACGTTGCAAAATTAAGCAAAGTACTGGTTACTTCTTTTTCATAATCAAGAAGACAGATTTTCTATTGCTGTGATAAAGTTTCAAAATGCCTGAGAGAATAAAGATTCTACTTAAGTTGTCATAGGTGACGAAAATTGAGAACTTGTCACATAGAATAGTTTTGCTAACTTTAAAAAAGACATTCTGTATGTATATAGATAGATTGATAGATAGATACACACTGCATTTATTTCAGGTAGTGCTGAGTCACGATGCAACTTCTCACATTTGGGTAAAGCTACAAGCACATTTAAGGAGCTTGCTCAACTGTCTGCAGTTAAAACTATGGCTACAATCCCAAACCTTCTACATAAACTCACCAGCCTATGACTTCCTTCTGCTGCGTTTGAATGCATTAGAACAGGGCTCTCCAACTTTGGGTCCCTAGATGTTGCTGGCCTACAGCTCCCAGCATACCCAGCCAGTGTGACTAATGGCAAGGGATTCTGGAAGCTGTAGTCCAGCAACATCTGGGGACCCAAGGTTGGAGAGCCCTGCATTAGAAGGTAACAACTGTAACAGCAGTGCCCATGTTTATTTCAATGTGCGGGTATCCTGGTGTAGTTGTTACCTTCTGTGCACAGTGAGGGAGGCAAGGGAAGGGGGCAGACAAGGCCAGGATCCATTCCCAATATGAAAATGCAAATAGGAACTTAAGGAGTTACCTTCTGCCAGATCAGCTTATTTGTCCATCTAGCCCATATTGCCTACTCTGCCTGACAGCAGCATTGCAAGAAGAGGTATTCCTCATCACCTGTTAGCTGATGCTTTTAACTGGAGGTGACAGGAATTGAACCTGGGACATTTTGAATGCAAAGGATAGTTGTCACCACTGAGCTATGACCCTTCCCCGATGGATGGCATGTGAAAGGCCCATTATTTTCATATTATCCCAAACACCATGTTTTTTTAGTGGAATCAGATAATATGTTTTGCTGCAATTTGAGTAATAGATAAACAGCTAATTGTTAAGTGTTGACATGCATGCATGGGGACTTGAGGTAGACCATGAACTCCCACTTTGTAAAGCCTTACACAGGTGAATACTACCGTCAGTGAGACCACTTTTTTGTTTTGTTAGTAGCATGAGTGTGTTCGAACTGGACCTGAGCAGAGTGTGTGCGGGTTGGGAGATTTATAATCCTTGTCTGTGTGCTAGCAGACGCCTGTACATTCCACACACAGATCTTCCAGATCTCACCTCTCTCCTCCCGCATGCAGCGTGCAGCGTGTGTGCCAGTGAACCAACAAAGCTTCTCCGTTGCAGATTAATGCATGGAGTCAGGAAACACTCTGTAAACACCACAGGTCTAATTCTACCTGTTTATTCACTTAGCAAGTAAAGTTCTACAGAGTATACATTTCCTAATTACAGTCCATGTGCAGAGTATAAATGAATAGCAAGCATTACATCCAGTGGAGTAAGTTGAGCTCACTCCACTTCAGCAAAGACGTTACATTGTAGCAGTAACAAGTCCAGCAAGCTGTACCATGAAGAAGAAGAAGAAGAAGAAGAAGAAGAAGAAGAAGAAGAAGAAAGAAAGCAGTTCAGCTTCTCTCTAAAATGGCTTCAGACAGAAAACAAGTTAACACGACATCAGAAAATACAAACCACGTGACTAGCTCATATTGCTCTCACACTCTAGTAACCCCTGCGAAAACACGAGATTCTAGAAAGACATAATAAACCTGTTTACCCCGCCATTCTGTCCCTTCCATGTGTAAACAATGTGCCACAGCTGGTAATGTGATACATATCACAACATCCCCCTTACTAGCTGAGTACATATTGTTTACCTTTGCTCAATGAGGCCTAGCGCTGTCATTAGCTTCCTGTGTCTTACTACAGGCAATGGTTTTGTGAAAAGATCTGCCACCATGTCCCCTGTTGCACAGTATTTGAGTGTTACCCATCCTTTCTGCACACAGTCCTTTACATGAGAGTAACGAACATCAATGTGCTTGGTTCTGCATACAGTCCTTTACATGAGAGTAACGAACATCAATGTGCTTGGTTCTTGGCCTACATTTTTCATTTTGTGCCATGCTTATGCAAGCCTGGTTGTCTTCAAAAATTGTTGTTTGAACCATTCAATCTCATTGCATGCTTGAGATAAACTGATGAATTCAGATTCTGCACTAGATAAAGCCACACAAGATTGTTTTCGTGTATACCAGTCAATTAAACTTTTATCATACATGATCACAGTCCCACTTGTAGACTTTCTATCTGTGGCAGCTCCCCAATCAGCATCAGTGTACACACAAAAACCTCCCTCTGTGTGTGATGACAATTTCAGTTTGCAATTCATGGAACCTTTTAAATATCTTAACACACGTTTCACAGCTAGCCAATCATACATAGAAGGATTTTGCGTTTTCCTGCTAAGTATGTTCACAGCATTGCTGATGTCTGGCCTACTCATATTTGCCAAATATAGCAGGCTTCTAATAACACTTTGATATTTCCCAATATCTTCAAATTCAGTGTTATCTGTGTGTTTTTGATATTCAAGAGTCATTGGAGTGGTAACTGGGTTACAATTCTCCAATCCATGAATTTCCAGCAATTTCTGAATTTTTCCACTTTGTTCAACCAAGAAAGAACCTTCCTCATCCTGGGATAATTGCATTCCAAGATAGTGTTGTACCAAACCTAGATCTTTCAGTTCAAAGTGTGCTTGCAATTCTTTTGCAATTGTCTTTTTGACTTACTGATTCTGTTTACAGCAATATATCATCAACAAAGACTAACAAATACACCCAATGTCCCTATTCTGTGTGACATGTGTACAGACAGTGATCAGCCTTGCTTTGTTTGAATCCCAAACTAATCAAAACTCTGTCTAATTTTTGGTTCCAGCACCTTGCTGCTTGCTTCAGCCCATATATGGATTTGTGTAAACGACATACAAGACTGGGATTTTCTACAAAACCTTTTGGTTGCATCATGTAGATTTCCTCTTGTAAATCACCATATAGGAAAGCAGTTTTTACATCAAAATGAAATGCCATCATTTTCTTTGTGCTGCCAATTTCAACAACAATCTTACAGTTGCATACCTTGTTGTTGGTGCAAACACGGAATCAAAATCTATCCCATGTTTTTGTGCAAATCCTCTTGCCACGAGTCTTGCCCTGTACCTTTCCACCTGCCCCTGGTGATTTGTTTTCACCTTGTACACCCATTTACAGGTGATGGCCTTGCGCCCTACAGGTAAAGATACCAGACTCCATATTTTGTTGACATGCATTGCATTGATTTCATCCTGCATGGCTTCAAACCAATCATTTCTCACTGCTGGTTCCATGCCCTGGATTTCCTCAAAACTTTGAGGTTCTAAAGCTATTTTGAAAGCTTTATGTACAACAGTTTTGCCACTTTGGAATTCATCCTGATATCTAACAGGTGTTTTGCGTTCTCGGGTTGAACGCCTTAGAGATTGTTCACCTCCCTCCTGTTCCCCAGATATCTGCCCAGTGGTTTGTTCTGTTTCAGAAACTTCCTGCTGTGTTTCAGCCACTGAATGCATTGGCAATTCCACCAGCTGTTTCTCATAATGTGTTTGCTCATGAAAAATCACATCTCTGCTTAGAATTACCTTTCTGTGTTGTGGTGACCATAACCTGTAACCTTTGGCTTCCTCCCATGAAACATTTCATATGGAGTTTTCCCAGTTGCGGTGTTAGGTAATCTTTTCAGCAGATAATTGGCATTTGAAAGTGCATCCCCCCAGAAATGGTTTCCCACCTTTGAGTCAGCTAATTGAGCCCTCATCATTTCCAAGAATTTCTTAAATTTTGTACTCATGTACTCTCCCCCACCATCTGTGAGCAATTCACCTATGGCGTATTGTTTGAATCTGTTACCAGCCCATTTCACAAATGATTCAAATCTCTCTTGTACCTGAGACTTATGCTTCAGAAGATAAACAAATCCAAATCTAGAAAAATCATCAATGAGAGTCATGTAGTACCTATTTCCCCCATAGCTTTCCTCAAATGGCCCAGCAACATCAGAGTGTACCAGCTCAAATATTCTTGTGCTCACTCTATCACTGTGTTTCTGAATGTTAGTTCTGTGCGACTTTGCCTTACTGCATACTTCACATTCCACATAATTTGAACAAGGTTTTATTTTCATGCCCTCACACAGACCCGGCATCTTCTCGATGCTCCTGTAATTAGCATGCGCAAAACGTTTGTGGAATAAATGTAAACAATTATCATGTGGTTTACAATTTGCATACTTCACAATCTCATCATTTGTTACAAATGGATTTATAACATACAGAGAATTCTGCAAATCACCTTTTGCACAGACTGTCCCTTCACATGAAATCACACATTTGCTGTCTGAAAAACACATTTCATAGCCATTTTGAGCTAATTGGGAAATACTTATCAGATTTGTGTCCAGTTCCAGAACAAACAATGCTCTCTGTTGACCCAAAGTAGCAAATTCAATTGTTCCTGCTGCTGAAACATCTATTCGTTTCCCGTCAGCTAATTCCACATGCTGACCTGTACATCCATTTTCTTCCAGAGATTGGAACAAGTTCCTGGAGTTAGTCATGTGATGAGAAGCTCCAGAGTCCAAAATCCAAACGTTATTTGCAACCCCCACCCTTGCAATCAAACTTTTGCCCGTTTTAACTGCCTCCTCAGGTGTGCTCGTTGTTTCCTGTTTGGTTTTTTTCTTTTTCTGTTTGACCCTACAGTCTTTTTTCAGATGAGATGTACGGTAGATCCGCAACTGAAGCATTTTTTCACTTTTAAAGCAGCGGCCTGGGTTACTCCCAGCTTGTTATTGCTTGCAGCTTGGCTGTTTGCCCCGTCAGCCTGGCCTTCTGCAAATTTACGGCCAGAGTTGTTTTTCTTTCCTTGTCGCTTTTCCCACTCAGAAAGAAGTTAGCCTGACACATATTCCATGGTCAGATTCTGATCCGGCTGGCCTTCCATCAATGTTACAATTGTGTCATATGATGGATCCAGACTTGATAACAAAATAGAGACCTGATTCAATGGATCAATAGTCATCCCTTGAGCTCTCAGTCTGTTAAACAAGCCTCTCATGGTGCTCAAATGCTCCGGCATAGAGCCACCTGGTTGCAAGCTTAATTTGTACAGCTTACGTGCTAGCAGAATTCTACTGCCCGCTGTTTGCATCTGGTACGTATTCTGTAACACATCCCAGATTTCTTTTGCAGTGTTTTGTAATTGGATAAATGGCACCTGTGAGCTTTCAACAGATAAACAAAGAATTGCTTTTGCTTTATCGTCTCGCTCCTTCCATTCATTGTATGCCTGGTCCCCTACTGCAATTGGATCCTGTGTTACTACAGTCCAGAGTCCCGCATGGGTTAAATAATGCTGCATTTGGAAATTCCACAGCACATAGTTCTGACCAGACTACTTTTCCACGATTTGTGGATTCAGGGATGGTGCAGCCGCCATTTCTCTGACCGGGGGATTTTCTCCCTCCTCCTCAGAAATTTCAGCTTAGCTGTCTCCCTCCAAGCTGTCAGCCTTGACTATGTCAGCCAGCCGATATCTCCCCCTTTCTTCCCCCTCCTTACCGGTCTACGGGCCAGGAGAGATTTTTTCTTCCTTGATGTCTTCCTCCTCTGCCATTAATCACTGCAATCTCCGGAGTCGAAGCTGTTGCCAAACAGGTCCCGGTTTTGACACCGACCCGCTCTGGTTCTGGTTCTGGTCCAGTCTGGTTCCGCTGGTTCTGGTCTGGGCCCATAACCCTGTTCGAACTGGACCTGAGCAGAGTGTGTGCGGGTTGGGAGATTTATAATCCTTGTCTGTGTGCTAGCAGACGCCTGTACTATTCCACACACAGATCTTCCAGATCTCACCTCTCTCCTCCCGCATGCAGCGTGCAGCGTGTGTGCCAGTGAACCAACAAAGCTTCTCCGTTGCAGATTAATCCATGGAGTCAGGAAACACTCTGTAAACACCACAGGTCTAATTCTCCCTGTTTATTCACTTAGCAAGTAAAGTTCTACAGAGTATACATTTCCTAGTTACAGTCCATGTGCAGAGTATAAATGCATAGCAAGCATTACATCCAGTGGAGTAAGTTGAGCTCACTCCACTTCAGCAAAGACGTTACATTGTAGCAGTAACAAAGTCCAGCAAGCTGTACCATGAAGAAGAAGAAGAAGAAGAAAGAAAGCAGTTCAGCTTCTCTCTAAAATGGCTTCAGACAGAAAACAAGTTAACATGTCATCAGAAAATACAAACCACGTGACTAGCTCATATTGCTCTCACACTCTAGTAACCCCTGCGAAAACACGAGATTCTAGAAAGACATAATAAACCTGTTTACCCCGCCATTCTGTCCCTTCCATGTGTAAACAATGTGCCACTGCTGGTAATGTGATACATATCACAACAGAGTGTGTGTGTAGACATTAGGATCTTGGTAGTTCTATCCACAGATTCATTATATGGTGTCATCTTTGCTCTTTCCAATTCAAAAACTCTTTATGTAAGATTATTTAAATGTTCATGACTTCTGAAAAGCTATGTGTGTAAATTCTACCTCCTGCTTAATAATAGTTTTCCATAACTAAACCAAAACACAGGAGCTGCAATTCAGAGATCTTCTATAGTTGTTTTTTTCTCTCACTCTTGCAGCAGCAGCTACTTGTACTGCATGGAAAACTGTTTTCAGATTTACCCCAGCTTCCAAAAGCATATTGTCAAAAGGTGGGACAGCTGTAGGGAAAAAAGGACTCCCAGAACCCAACTTTCCATCTTCTAGGTTGAAGTCAGAAATTTAGTCATTCAGTGAAGAATTGAATAATAGAAACTGCAAAAATAATACATATTACTGTATTGGGAAAGTTTGCGATACCCAAATTTGTGTTGTTTCACTCTTAGTAATATTGAAACTGCTGCTTCATGACCAGATCAACCTTGCTCCATCAATTGTAAACTATGTATACCAAATAAATACTTTGGATATTTAAAAACCGAATGTCCATGTATATTATGTACTTTAGGCTGCAATCCTATGCATCCTTTTGTGGAATTAAGTCCCATTGAACACAGTGGGACTGACTTCTGAGTAATTATGCATAGCATTGTGCTGTGGTTTTAGTACTCATTTAAACTGGGGATAAGCAATAGGTTGTGAGAAATTGTAAACTTGATCCCACTTATGTGTGTGTGATTTCCCTTAAAATTAGTGGGACTTGGATTCCTTGGTACAAAATTGCAACATCTAACCTGTTTTTTAATTATTTTTCACCTGAAGTACCCCAAGGGCTGACTAGCAATATTATAACATCAAGCAAGCAGCTGTGACTAGTCACCCTAGTCACTAGGGTGACTAGCAATATTAAAATCAATTTCAATAAAGCATCTATTATTGAATACCTAGAATACGATATCAGAATTATTTTTTAAAATGAACTTATGTCTGTTATAATTCCTGCTCATTAAAAGCGAGGATGCTTAGCAGTGTATTTGAAAATAACCATGTTCTGGCTTTGGCAGATCTTTAGGAAAAGGAGTTCTATATCTGTGAAAAAGCCACTGGAATTTCCTTTCTTTGTCCCTTACTAGTATGAATTTGGCACACACAGGTTAAAAGTAACAGGCCTATCTCAGTTGATTGCAAACAGTACAGTAGAACATAAGGGAGAAACATACATAAGATATGTAGCGACCCAGCTGTTTAGCGTGTTATCAGTCAAAATTGGTACTTTATACATACTCTTAAGATAAGAAGGCAGTGTAGATGCTGGAGCACTGGTGTAAATCACCACCTTGTACTATAGAGGAAGCTTTGGAACCGTTATTCAAAATGGACATACCAGCCTGAATGATGACAGCTGCTTGATGTTACAGTGCAGTCCTCTACATGTCTACTCAGAGGTTTGGTTCATTGAGTTTAACCGAGCTTACTCCCAAGTAAATAGGTCTAGGATGGCAGCCTAACACTGCAATCTTATACATGTCTACTCAGAAGTAAGCCCTATTGAGTTCAATGCTACTTACATTCAGGTAGGTGTATAAGATTGCAGCCTAAATCAGATTAAAATGACTGATTTCTTGAAATGTAGAGTTGGGAAAAATGCCAGACTACTGCTTCCTTGTGAGCTTCTATGATGAGCAATGAATCCAAGGCCAAGGGAAGTTAAAAAAAAAATAAGTCACTTTTATTGTGGATGTTTCCGTGCTCTGCAAGTTACAAGCATTCCCAACCCATCATGTTTTGTCTGGTTAAAATGTTAACATTTTGAAGATTAACATTTTCTTAGGGCGCAATCCTATGCATGTTTAAAAAAAAAAAAGTCTTAAAACTTCCAGCATGTGGCAGCCAGCCATGCTGGCTGCTGCTGCTGAGAGTTGTAGGATTTTTTTTCTGTCTAAACCCGCATAGGATTACACCCTTAAAGTCTTAACTCTCTGCCCCACTTGATACTTCCTGAACATATTGCCAAGCGCCCAGTCACAAAGGTTGCTGGATAACGGCAAGTACTTAGAATATGCACACGCATGCCATTATGGACTAGTGTAGCACCATAAACATATGAATGTAAGAGTCCTGCCATATCAGATGAGCAATCCAATATCTAGCCTGAATCCCTGGAGACCTGCTGCCAGTCAGTGTGGACACTGTTGTCCACACTGATACCAGTGTGATACCAATGATCTCATTTGGTATAAGCCAGCTTCCTGTGTTTCTATAATGAAGAGCATGTGAAAGTGAGGTTCATTTAAAGTTTCACTTTAAGGTTTACTTACTCATTTAAATTGTCTTTGATCTTACTTGCTGTTAGTGACACAATCATGGTGCCAAATGTTTCTGCTCTGATTTAAATTTCCATTTTCACAAGGAGTGCTCCTTCTCCTTCAATAAAGGCAGGGTTTTTTGTTTTCTTTTTTAGCATTACTGAGAATATTTGCAAAAAGCAGTGTGGCTTAGTCAGCGCAGATCTAGATCACAAAGCAAGCAGTTTTATGCCTCATGGAGCTTGGATGGAAAATCCTTGGTGTTGATGACTGGATAGATTGCTCAGTTTGTATCTCGGATCAATTGGGAATCAGTGGTCTGCAGTCCACTTACAATGGGCTTGTTCGCACGACACGGGAACCGCAAGTCCCCCGCGGTTCCCGTGTTGTGTGAACGCCGACCTGGGGTGCCCCCGTGGGACAGCCTCGGGCGGGACACACGCAAAGTGACCATGGTCGGTAGAGGGGGTAAGCCCCTACCGCATGTGGTCACCGTGCCGTGCGAACAGCGGCCATCTGTCCCGCGGGGTCCCCACAGAGGCGGCAGCCCAGAGTGGCCGGAGCTGCCGCCGCTCCAGCCTGTAGGGGCAAACGGCCCTTCTGGGCTTCCCGGGGCCCCGCCCCCTAGCGTTGGGAGGCCTGCACTGCGGTGCGGGGACTACGGGGTCTGCGGGGTCTGCCCACGCACGCGGGGTGCAGGTCGTCTGTGGCGCCGCGCCGGACCCCGTGGGCGGCCCCGTGGTGCCTCCCCCGCCCTCAGCCTGGGTCGTGCGACAGCCCAACCTCTCCTCTCTCATTGAAGGTGCAGTTTCCCCGAGTCATAACAAAAGTCCTGTAATGATCAGTGAGAGAAGATTAAGAGTGATTGCTCTCCAAATAATAAGCTGTTTAATAACACTGTATCTCTACTCTACTTGTATGTGGTTTCAAAATGCTGTGGCATTTTTCTCACTTCTGTCTTAATCAGCTATGGGAGTTTCCCCCCCTCCTTTTAAATTATGAAGCTACCTGCTCATTTTCATTTCAGCTGTGGCTTCCACATTAGAACTCTGCAAAATAAGCATGCAGTAAAAAGTCCCATCCTATTCAGAATAGTTTGAAGAGGAGTTGTAAATGCTGGCCATTAGTAGTATTAGCAACAAAACCCCTTTTAACCACAAAGTATCCAGGAATTGACTTATTACCAAAATAAAAACCATTGCATACCCCAGCTGCTGCTTCCCTTCTTAATTTCCAGCAATTAATTTATTACCAAAATAAAAGCACTACACACCCCAGCTTTTTCTCCCCAATTAATTTATTAGCCAAATAAAATCAGTGAACACCTCAGCTATTTCTCCCTTCTCAAAATCTAGCAATTCATTTATTAACAGGAAAGCATTGCACACCCACCAGCCCTTTCTTTTTTTCCCTTCTTCATTTCCAGTACAGTAATTAATTTCCTATAACAAGTTTATTTATAATTTCTATTGCTTTTTTTTAATTAGTGAGCTGCATTTTTTACCCCATTAATACTTGAGAGCCACGGTGGAAAAGTGCCTAGAGAGTTGGTCTTAGATGTGTTAAATTCAGGTTCAGATCTGAGCTTGGACATGACTCGTAGGGATGAGCAAACATGTGTTGTTCGAGCTTGTTGAAGTTCTCTGAATTCATCCTTGAGGCTTGGTTCACCTTGTTTGCATTCCCAAACGTGAGCATCTTTTTTTCCGATTGGGAAAAATGTGCATTTTTGATTGGGGAAAATGTACATCTTTTAAAGTGTGCACCCAAAATGCACACTTCCTCTCCATAGGCTAAAGCATGAAAATGTGGATTTTGGGGGGAATTGTGCAAGCGTACACTTGCAAATTTCAAACATGAACACAAGCTTAGGAAATTGTGAAAATTTCCTGAGAATTGTGCTCCTGTTCAGGTTTGCGCTCAGGGTTGTGAATGGGAAGTGTTTGCGTGTGTGAAGGACTGCAACCGGTCCTTTATCTCAAGACGAGAGATCAAAGGTGCAAAACTGCCAGCCTTGGCTCTGCCGTCTTGACACTGATTCTCTCAGGGCTTTGCCCTTGGTCTATACACTGGATTTGAGCATTGAACCACAGAGGAACTACACACACCGTGTGGGGTAGAACCAGGAAAGTTTATTTAAGGTAAACCGATTACAATAAAAGGTGGGAAATGAGGGAAGGGGAAAAAGTGGGGAGACACTTTGGTATACACAAGTAGAGCTACAAAACAACAAAACTAGTTCCTTTACTATATAAACACCCCAAGCACTTACTCTTTGCCTAGGGGGTTGGTCTTCTTAGGGCCTGCCTCAGCAAAAGCCCTACTCCGCGCTCCTTCGCGTCCAGACAACAAGAAAACCCAAAAGCTACGGCTGGCGGTATCAATCCCCCCCCCGCCCCTCCTTTCAGTAGCCCGGCTGTCCTTGGCCAATCAGGATGAATTTCATCTGGGCTAGGCAGGGGAGGGGTGACTCCTAGGTGTCGGAGGGGTGAACTCTTGACCATGACTAGAGTGCTTGGGGAACATTTGCATGCAAATACATGGGAGACTGAGGCGGCACAGGGCCATCAAAGGAAACTATGTCCTTTTGCATGAGGTTCCAGCCTGTAGCTGGGGTTACACTTGTTTACACGTGTGTGGTGGAGAGTCTGCTTTTCTTCACAGCGTGATTTGTGAACAGGAATGAAATTCTCGTACATTCCTAAAAGCTACTGGATGGCCTTGGGCAAGTAATCTCTTGTGCAGAGCTTTATCAGCCTACCCTACCTAACAGAGCTGATAGAGCAGGCCTGTGGCTTACACTGGCTCAGCTTGTCTGAGTGTGGAAAGCTAAGCAGGGTCAGGCCTGGTTATTACTTGGATGGGAGACCCCTCCTCTAGTTTCCTGCATTGAGCAGGAGGTTGGACTCGATAGCCTTGTAGGCTACTTCCAACTCTATGATCTATGAGACCTATAAGGCTAACATTGGTAGAGGGATTTAATACGATATAATAAAGCATAGCCATAGTGTGAGGGTATTTCGGTGGTATGCTGAAGTCACCCAGAGTATGTCTTAGCCAAGGGAGGGGGGGGGGTAAGAATGTGGCCAACATCCTATGCCAACACAGTATTCATTACATCACACTGGTCTTTATACACCATTACATCTCCGTGTCTTATGTGCAGTGAGGAATTTATATCTCCTGCTTTCAGCAAAGAAAGGTTCTAGGGTTGGAAGAATGGAATTGGCAAATACTGTTAATCAAAACCAAGTGAATAATGGCTGCTATAGGTACTGTGTATTCCTATTATAGGTATTTGTGTATTTCTTTCTTTTCGTGCCCGTCTCCTGGAAGTTGACACTCTGTTTTGGGAGCGCATTCCAGCTGACTATTACCTTGACAGAAGCTAGCAGGGAGAAACGTGGCTGTTAGCTAGCTTTACCTGTGCTGACACTTAGCTAGGGTGAATTTTCTCTGTGTGCCTCCCAGCTGAAGTTCACACACAGGTGACCTTCTGATCTAAGCTTTGAAGGCACATGGGCAGTTTTACATGGTTCCAGCCTGGCAAAGTGAAAGCAGAACACTGATCAGCAGGATATAATCAAAAGGATTTAAAAAATGTGGTGGTGGTGTGCAGGGAGGACTCTGGTTTGTATGTGTGTTTGAATAAGGTAAAATACCAATCAGGCAAACATGCTCAAAACCACAGGGATTGCCTGGTCAAGCACAAAAGATTTTCCCCATTCTAAATTCCATGGGGAAGTTTGTAGCTGCTCATTGAAGGATCACAACCTACAGTTCATAAATCATTTTCTTCGATGTCATGTGTTTAGTTTTCTATCACTTTTTCGAAAGAGCTTCCACATCCTACCAAAGAGATAACAGTATTGGAATAATTCCTCAGAGTGGATATAGATAAGCATGAACTGCAATTCTGTGTGTACCGAATGTTATGCAGATTGTAGTAAGAGGTGTAGAATTTGGTTTCCCCAAAAGCTCCTCTTTGATTTTTGCCTTGGTAAGTGTTTTATATGTTTGTGAAAATCAATGTGAAAAAGTATTTGAAAGGTTTATATAAAAGGCTTGTTTGTTCAGGTAGCAGAGCCTCTGTGTTCTCTCTGCATGGTCCTCTGTCTGTCCCTTATGACTTCCAGTCATCTTCCTATATAAAGTTATCTTTACTGTTCTTTCCTTTTTTGGCAATCATGAACGAAGAAAATCCCAAACAATGTTGAAAAACTGAAATGCTGCAGGAGTGGGGGTTGCAAACTGAAGAAAGATGTTAATGCAAAAAAAGCTCTTTTTATTTGGAAAATTTTGTTTTGGAAACAAAATTTGTGTTTTGTGGCACAAAATCTTAAGACTTCTCTACGCAAGGCATTTATTGTGCGCTCGTGATTCCTCATGGTAGTTTGCGGGTGCTTTAGGTGACGTCATCATCCTCCAGGCCTCTCCTGTTTTTTGCAACCATTTCCATGGCTTTTTTTAGATTGAGGAATGTGTGGTATTATCTGGATATGGCAGAATGACCTGGAATAAGACCCTCGTGTGTTTGCGCAATTCTGCTATACTGCAGTGCCACCTTGTGGTTGTGTAATGGAACATATAGAAAGGCAGACAAAGAAAACCCCTGGCAAAAAAACAAATTTAAAGTACCGGTAGCAGATCTTAGTCCTGCAAAGAATCAGGAAGCAGAAGCCTTGGTAAAGTGGTGGGTTAAAAGCCTCATGTAGAGAAGCCCTTACTCTCTTTTTTTAGTATAAACATACCATAGTCTATTAGTGCGTATCCTTTCTAATAATCCAAATGCTAACATGGCATAATTTTCTGAGTTTGTGATAATGCCTTGATGACAGCTGGTTTACAAACAGCTTTGGTGGTGTGTGATGGAAAGGGAAAGAGATTTAGGAATGTGCATGGGAAGATATACTGTAGGGTTCCCCTACCTGGTGCCCTCCAGATGTGTTGGACTACAACTCCAATCATCCTCAACCATTGGCCATGCTGGCTCGGGATGATGGGAGTTATAGTCTATCACATTTGGAAGGCACCAGGTTGGGGAAACCTGACATACTGTGCCTTCAATTGTCTCCTGTTAAGTTTGCATTTCACTCTTACCAGCAATCACAGATCCCTTTCCTTGGTAACAGGCATTTCTCCCTCTCCTTTCCTATTTGCTTTGTCTGTCAAAATGTAGAATTCAGTAGTCTTTTGAAATGTGCTTCTTTGGATATGATGAGTCAGCCTTAAGATAGGGGTGACGTTTCAATGCACAGGGCTGGAGGAGATTGGAAGGGGCCTGTGAAAGAAGCCTGTGAACTGGGTGGAGAAGCCCTGCAGCTCAGATCCGGCCCACAAGCTGGAGGTTCCTGATACTTGTTCTAGCATCTTAGATTTTCATAGATCATAGAGTTGGAAGGAGCCTACAAGGCCATCGAGTCCAACCCCCCCCTGCTCAATGCAGGAAACTAGAGGAGGGGGTCTCCCATCCAAGTAATAACCAGGCCTGACCCTGCTTAGCTTTCCACACTCAGACTAGGAAGAAACACCTTTTTCAGACATGGCCAAATGGCCTGATTCATAGTTCATTAAGTTCCTCTCTTTCATTCCTCATCCTACTGAGAAAACCACTCTGAACAGCGATCACCTTTGTTCAAGTGGAAGGTTTGGCTTATATAGCCACCTCACTTGTATATCAAGCTTTCATTTAATGTATATTAATTCATGAATGATAGGCTCATCCTCCCCTAGCTTTAAGACAGCCCCGCTTCCTGCTCATGTGTTCTTTTAACCAGCCTTTATAGCAACTGACGTAGGGCTGTAGAATTAAAGAATTCTGAACCCAGGAATTTGTTTTGAGTACCAGAACTAAATGGAACTCACAATTCTTCCACACAAAAATCAACTCCTAAGTTTTCTCTATTTCAACGGTAAATATGGAGGGAGAGAGCCATTTTGTTGCTGCTATTGTTAAATAATTGGGAGTCAGAACTCCTTGCTGATCTATTGCAAATCACCCAGAGATCTTCCAGTAGATCCAGACCCACCTCCTCTCCACCCCTGACATAGGAGGTGAGATAAATAACATTGTCCTCCAGGTTTGTACAGTTTAGAGCATGTGGCTTGCAGGGGTTCCTCATCCAGCCAGAGGCGTAGCGTGGGGGGTGCAGGGGGGGCCGGCCGCACCGGGCGCAACATCTGGGGGGGGCGCGCTCGCGGGCCAGGTGAGCAGGGAGGGCTCACGAGAGGACACGTGTCAGCCACGGCGCGTCGGAAGCTCCCGACCCACGAGCGCGGCTGCCGCTGCTGGGGCCGCAGGGGGACCTCGCGCCCTCAGTCAGGGGCTTTGCTGGGAGGGAAGGAGAGAAGGGAGGAGCCGCCGCCGCCGCCGCCCAGGGAAGGCTCGCGCGCCTGGGGCTGCGAGCCGCCCGCGATGCCGGCAAGCTCCGAGCGAGCCGCCCGCGTCGCCCTCCCCTTGGCCCGGCCGGCCAGCCGGCCGGCATCCCCAGACCCCTGCGGGAAGCCGCCAGATCCTCTGGGCAGAGGTTCCTCGCCGCCGCCGTCCAGAAGCTGGGTGAGGGTCGCCGTTCCCCAGGCTGCCCTTTGCGCCCGGGAAGGGGCCCGGAGGAGCCGTCCGCGATCCCAAGCGCCGAACGGACGGAGGGGGGCGGGGGGCTGCGGAGGGGCTTGTGTTGCCCCCCCCCCGCCCCGTGAGTCGGCCAAAGCGCCCTGGAGGTAAAGAACGCCCCCCCGCTCCGGCATCCATCTCCCCTGGAGCATGGACCCCCGCCAGGCGGAGAATATCTTCCAGCCAGTGGGGTGGTCATCAAGATGGGAGCGGAGGAGGGGAGGCAGCCGCCCGAAGGGGGAAGCTGCCTGCCCCCGCCCCACTGCAACAGGCTCTTATCCTGCTAGCGAGATCCCAAACTTTTGGCCGGGAGGGGCGGGCTGTCAGTGTCCAGCGGGGGAGGTGGGCTTTTACACCTTCTCGGCTTTACCCCCAGCCGGAGGGGGAGGCCGTGCCTCCCCCCCCCGTAGCTTGGGAGCTTCCCGGGGATCCTCTTGAGAGCAAGACACTGGGCTGGAGGGACAGCGCTGGGGCTGCTCTCGCCTCTTGACACGCAGAAGAGCGTCCCCTCCGTAGCCGGCTCAGCGATGGTTGAAAATGTGGAGAATGTGTAATGCATGTTCGCACTCAATAAAGTGTTTGAAAATAAACTTGTATTTAGATGCATTTTACTTTAATTACATCAGTATTTTCATAACAAACAATACATGTGCTTAGGGGGTAAGGGTTTCTTTAACTAATCTAGTGGAAGAGACTCGAGTGCTAAAATCCACGGGTTAGGGGGCGCAGAATTACTTGCCTTGCCCCGGGTGGTGACAACCCACGCTACGCCACTGCATCCAGCCTGCCAACTTTTTCTCCAGGCCCTGACTTGCCCCCTCTCCTGGGAGGGAAAAGCGCTTATCTCTGATCATCTGCTTTAAGAAATATTTTGAGGGAAGCCGTTAATATGAGTATACAAACACTTGCCTTTATCACAGAAACGTTATTAGGAAAAGTAAGTACTCTTGGTTTCCATGCAAGGGCAGATTTTGATACTGTGGCAGTATTCGGCTTCTAGAGTTACAGCAATTCTGCAGAATAAAATGGGATTTGGGGGGAAATGTTACTTCCACTTCAAACCACAAGATAAATGTTAAGGGCAATATTTTCTAACTGAAATCAAAGACTGCAGTTGTTCACTATAATAACAAATAGTTATTTATGATTTGTCTGTTTTTTTCTGTTTATGGAATACCAACTTTTTCATTACAGGCACAGACACACTGTATTTAGGAGGAACAGTACAATTTAATTCAACTTGTAGAAGTAATTTTGTTCACCATTCACTTGTAAAGCATTCACTGTATTCTCAGCTGCTGCTTCTTTTTAGGAAATATCTTTTCAGAAGTTATAGTGCATTTCTTTCTGAATATAAAGTAGTTCCAGCATACTTGGAATGCTTTGGAGTAGATCAGCAAGTCGTTATAGCAAAAGCTTTCAAGAGGCAATACATTAGGAAAAAAGCAGCAGTAGAGATACCTGTAGAGAGCACCAGGCGTGCCCTAAAGCAATAGACAATAATTAGTTGCCTTATTCCCATGCAAACTCTCCCAAGTGTTGATGTTTATGAAAATCAGAGATCAGTGGAATATCTCAAGCTCTGCCTGCTGAAGTTGTTTATGCCCATTCAATTTTTAATGCACCTATAAGATGCTTTGATGAGGGCACTTAGCCCAAAGAGACTTGCATGCTTCATCACACCTCTAGTGATTTTTTTTCCACAGCACAAAAAGTAGGGGTAGTTGATCAGAGTATTCAAAGTTCTGACTTGAACTTCAGAATTAATAACAACGTATTAACAAAGTGATTCCCAGGGTTTCATCTCCCAGTTTCAATGACTGAATATGATCTTTGTAGTTTCCAGTGTGGCTGGATTGTAAAGTTCCTGCTGGCAGCAATATCTGAAGTGGTAACAGTTACCCACTGCTTGTGGACACCTGATTTGTTAATCATTAGATTCTGGCTTCCACTGAAGAAAAAGATCCCAGGGCCTTTCATGCAATTTGACATCCTATAGCAGTATATTGCCATTCGTGTAATTTGCTAACTATGGTTGGTAAGAACATATAAATAAGTTATGAATTACCTCTGCACCGCATATTGCTTGAAAGGATGTGTTTTAATTTTTTCAGATATGTTTTCTTTCTACTTTGTAAACTCATTTTTAATTCTGGTTGTTCCTATTCAGTTTTGCTGGGTGGACATGTGACTGTGGAGGCCAACTTTTTGCCAGTGTCACTGCACACACAGAAAGCACAGGAAGGGGCTGCAGCTTGAACCTAAATCTGTCTTCAAGGAAGCAGCAACCTTGGCTGGTGTGGCAAGACACAAGACTGCTACTCACAGTAAGTGGGAGGCCCATTAGAAGATTCAAAGGGGGCACTTGAAAACTCAAAAGAGTTGAGGAGGATTTTTTTTTCCATGTAAAATGTCAAAGTGCTAAACTATAAACCTTCAATACCCTGAGTTCAGGTGATCCCTAAACCAGTATGACTGAGCATCCACTCATTCTCATCCGATTGTCAAGACTGTCTCCAGGTATTCTTCTGAGATGCAAGTGAGCTTCTCCCAGGCCATTACCAGCTTGGCCTTTACTCTCTGGGAAACCCTAGCACTGCTGTCCCCAAACTCAAACCCCTTTGTAGAAGGAATAGCATGTCAAAGTTCCCCGCCCTTCAAGCAACACTTCAAGCCACACTTCAAGCCAACTCATACTAAAGGAGGACAATTCTAGTTGCAGTTTTTGTCTAGTCATATGCATACTAGTGGAAGTGCAGCATGGGAAGTTTTGTATCTTCCCGTGATTTATGACAGCAGTAGGTAGGGAGAGCTTCTTGGACATTGCTAAGGCATTGGAAAGCAATGTAAAGTACCAATCATTCATAAACTTTTATGGTATTATAAAATGATTTAATATTCTGAATCTAGGTACTACCGAAGTGTGCATGCACATACTTCCATGAATTGCCACTCTGATCCTCAAATCCTGGGAGCTTCCTGGAGCTGTGCTAGGGACTGCTGCTGGAAGGAGGGGGCTGAGAAGCTCCCATGTGTGTTTAGTAAACTGTTCACAAACCTTTAGATCCTGGCCTGCATTTGTAAAAAAAATGTGTTCTTGCATCTGATAAATTCCTTATAAGCTCATTATTAATTAACCCATCTGCTTAATTAATTAAGTATACAAATAAAATATTATTTAAAATACTAGTAACTAGAATTTACATCTGTGATAGTTGACACAAATCTTTCAGTATGTAACTTTTAAATATTGAAAGCTCTCTCGTCTTAGTAAAGTGGATGTTCTACATGTAGAGAAGTTCTGCACCAAAATGGTGAAAGCGGCAGAAGGACTAGAGGGCCCCCCTACAGATTGGTGGAAAATCCGAAAGCATAGAGGGAAATCCTACTTTTGGAAAGAGAGAAAACAAGTACTGGCCCAAATGTTAGCAGCAGACAGCAGCACATATGTGTGCACCTTTGCGTGCTGGAAAGAGGAATTAGACTGAAGGGAGTTTTTCGTCATCATTGGGCCTAAGGGGATAGGATAACTTTTGGTCAAAGAACAATCACCCTATGCATTCTCTAAGCCTAATTTCAAAGTTCCAAAGAGCCCTTTTAATTTTAAGGGGATTGCTGCCTTGCAAGGATTGGCCTTAGAAGAGATGCATTCTCAAATGTATCTCCTCCAAGTTTAATTTCTCCCTCCCTCCAGCCCTTTAAACTGCAAGGATGAATTCCCTGACATCCATGTCTGTTTTCCAGAGTTGAGTCAGTGAATAGATCTCAAGGATAATATTCCTAGATCCATCTGGAAAATGTTATAGCCACCACATGTTTCTACATGTAGGCACTGCCATGATCTCTTTCTATGAGTGCAAGACATTACACCGGGGAGCAACTTTTCCCTATTGACAATTAAATATTGATATATGTGCAATCGTATGTTCATAGTCACATTGCATACTGCAGTGGGCCAGGCAACACATAGACTTTCCTTCCCCACACCCATAATAATGATGGACATTTCACTGCTTCTTTTAGGTAGCTCAGTAATTTATCATTGTTTTGCTTATTTGACACCCTTCAGTTGTGCCATGAAAGCTCATATATTAAGCATAGGTTTTTTAAGTTAGAAAATTGCATTTAAGGTAGTTACCCTATAGTAAATATACTTTCTTAATATCATTGAATTTAATGTCTTGCTCTGCATTTTACTGAAAGGGTTTTGTTTTGTCAAAAGAGTGTGTACTATTTTCCTTTACGTGTGTTTCTGTATCTATCATGAATAAGCATCATACATGAAGTTTCTTTTAAAGGTTGTGATAGTGACATTTGACAAAGCAGGAAATGGTAACTACAACAGTGCTGATGAATGTTTTACATTTGCCCCAGCTGTGCCCATGTGATCAGTCCTTCCCTTTCCAATCATAGGTGTTTCGCTATTGCTTTTATTTCATTTCCAGGAACATACCATCTGTTACATTAAACCCCTGCCAATGTGTCCTATGTAAAACTGGTATTCTGAAGCATAAACTGAACAGTCATCTATTCCCATGCAGGAATATTATTCAAAGGAGGTGGGGGAATTTTCCCTATCTTGAGATGCTGTACAAAAATGTTACCAAATGCCTTATGGGTTTTTTATTTTTTATATTAAAATGTTTCTTGCTGGGAAAAACTTGTTGCCTGGTGATATGACTGAATACGTAAAAATAAAGTAAAAATGAAACTAATCTATCTTAATATTTTATTACAGCAGTATAATGTGTTATAGAGGTGGACAAGGCTGCAGATTGAATGTGGATCATCCAGATTGTTCCTTTCCCTAGACCATATGGTATAGTTCTAAAAGCCTTTTGTACACTGTCTGTTCAGTTAATTGTAAACTCAGTCTTTAACATACCTAATAAAATATAAGTGGACAGATAGGAAAAGTCCATATATTCTTCAAGCACCCCAGGAACGTTTGCTATGGTGGTGTAAGAAATGTCCCAGTCTCCCTGTATTTGGTGAAGATTTTTTTTGACAGTGAGCATATCTGAATATGTTTTCCTGTACATGAATGCAGACTTTCATGTTCTTTGATCACATACATTAGAAGCACACATTTCTATGGGCAAGGGAACCATTGTCTCAATGAAAAATGTGCAAGAAAGCAAGGCTTTAATGTACTATAAAACATTTCAAAGTAGTGTCATTCCTCCAGCAGACAGCCCCAGCCCTCTGCCAGTGGGTGATGTATGGTAGCAAGTAAGATTTATGGCAGATGGATAGTAGGATTGCTAATACACCTACACAACTTCTAGCTTCTAGTGTTCTCTGTGCCTGATAGGTTTGTCTTCACATCCTGTTCGTTTGTTGCCCTCTGCATGGTCCTGGGACTAGGAGACCGAGCATCTTATTTTGGTATATTGCAGACAGTTTATTTTAGTCCTGATTTAAGACAGGATGCACAGAGAAGGCAGCAGTAGGCACATTGCCTGAAAGTAACCTGTATTGGCCATTGGGTAGTAATTCTGTAGCCAAAGAGTTGTTTGGAAACCTTTTCCACAAACGTGTGCAAAACAAAATTCTGTGTTCGGTTCATACACACAGCTGCTTTTCCATGACATGATAGAGATAAATGTTGAACTTTTTTCAGTTTTTTAATCCTTCGACTGGAAGTATGATAGTGTGATTAACTTTTGTTTAGGGGTAATCAAGGCACGTTATATGATCTTGAGTATGGCTATATTCAGACATAAAGCTAAATCATGATTAGTAAAGCCAAACCATGATTAGATATTATGCTGACTTGGCCCTTAAGATGGCTTACAAGATGACTGAAGCTAAGCAGGTATGAGCCGGGTCAGTGCTTGGATTGGTGACTGCTTGGGCTGCCCACATCTGTTCTCCTGCATTGAGCAGGTGGTTGGACTTGATGGCCTTATAGGCCCCTTCCAACTCTACAGTATTCTATGATTCTATATGTGTGATCTCCCCCTCTCTTTCCTAACAGACACTTGAGCATGTATTTGGAGACAAACTGTTTATCCACACATCTCACTGGATCTAACAAAAAAATGGACTAAGTTATAGTGTTCAGTTTTCTTCTATCATGTTATATGCTTTTGTTCATACGGTGTTACTCAAATGTATTCCTTTTGATGAAGTTGTATAAAAATCTAAATACCAGGTGCTGAGCATGTGAAATAGTAAATTTTAAGCAATGTGCAAAACCACACTGGTTTATAGTGATGCCATTGATAATTGCCACTGAGAATGGCTAGGTGAAAATACTCTTATCTGGAGTGGAAGTTAAAACTTTCTCTCCATTTCCCTCTTATTTTAACCTATGTGGTGGTGGGGGGGGAGAAACACATTTAATTGCTACTGTGGATATTAGATATGGACGAACATACGACAGCTGCAGCCTGTTTTTCATGTTATGCAAAGGAACACATTATCCATTTTTCCTCCAAAACGAGTAACCTAAGTTTCAAAAGAGAATGGGCACCTGTTAAGCATGAAAAGTGAGAAATGAGAGAAACACAATTTGCCTGCTTCCTTTGAAACTTCTGAGCTCATCAAAGGTGTACAGATTTCTTGGTTTACCGCACCATGTGTCAGCCGCAATACAGGCAGGAATGGACATTGTTCAGCCAGAATATATTGGGACTGCACTGTTGTATGGCATGGCATGCCTGCCAGTAACACGAGAGGCTTGTCACATGCATAGCATACATCTTGACTGTGGTTTGAAGTCAGAGGGAACGAAACATGTATCCATGGGCAGAAATCCAAATCCTGTTTATTAGTGATTCATAGGAATTAAAAGCTAAGGGTACATGTATTGTGTGTTGAGAGAGAGAATGTTTTCTGTTTAAAAGCTTATTCTTGAATATATTATAAATTGCACAAGAGAAGTGTATGTTAAAAACATTATATTACCTCATTTTTTAAAACTCTTCGTATGTTTTACCCCCTGTTGTAAGACACCTTGAATCTTTGTTAGAGAAAGGCATCTAATACATCATCATCATCATCATCATCATCATCATCATCATCATCATCATCATCCTATGCCCATACCAATATTGTCACTGCAGTCAAACATTTGCTCTTTTTAAAGCAAAGGGATTTGTGTTTTAGACATAGGTTCATTTAATTTAGTATAACAATAGTTGCTCATTATATAGAACTGGGGAAGAATATTGTGAGGAAGAATCGTGTGGGGGCATACAGTGGCACCTTTGCCTTCCCTAAACAGCACTCCTGATTTCAAGTACCCAAAGGTAAGTGCAAGTGAACATTTTAAGCAAAGAAAGATAAAAGTTTGGATGGAACACTATTTGTATGTAGCCATTCTCACTGCTTCCATTTCATTTTATTTAACAAGTGTCTCATTATTAAAGACCAATAATCTTACTATAGTACAAATTGTTTTTCAGCTTAAGTTCAAACATGTATTTCACAACAAATACATTATATGACCTGTGAGTGTGGCACTTGCCTGTAATTTACGATCTTCTTCAGAGGTTTTGTTATATGTCCCACCACCAAGAGAGTTTAGTTTGGTGGGGACATGTGGCAGGGGCTTTTCATAGATTCATAGATCATAGAGTTGGAAGGAGCCTACAAGGCTATCAAGTCCAACCCTCTGCTCAATGCAAGAAACTAGAGGAGGGGTCTCCCATCCAAATAATAACCAGGCTGACCCTGCTTAGCTTTCCACACAGACAAGCTGAGCCAGCATGAGCCACAGGCCTGTGATTTTTCTGTGGTAGCATCCCAGTTGTAGAACCCTTTCCTTAAGGTGTTTGAATTGGCCCCATTATTGCCTAGCATTAGGTGGGCCATAAAGATTGGTTTGGTTAGACTGACTTTTGATGGGTTTTAAACAGTGCTTTTTTTCTGGAGAAAAAGGTACCGGAACTCTTGGATTACATTTCCTCGGGAGTAGATGGCGATTAAATTGTAATGCAATTAATAGAAGAAAAGGTGCTGGAACTCAGTTCCGGTGAGTTCCACCAGAAAAAAAGCCCTGGTTTTAAATAGTTTTATTTGGCTGTTTTAAAGATGGTTTGTGCTGTTCTTAATTTGACTATTTTGTTATGAGAATATTTTTCAACTTGTATATCACCTTGGTAGCCCTATTGGGGAGAAAAACTATTCATAAATGTTTTAATCAGTTAAACAAACAAACTTGGGCTAGGTGTTTTTTGTTTTTTTAAATGCTGTTCAAACCAAGCTTTGAGTGTGTACGTTCACATACAGTCACATATGAAACACCTTATGCTTTGTCAGACCTCTAGTCCATCTAACCCAGTTTTGTCTTACTATTAAAATTTTTATTTATTTATGTAAAAGAAACACATAATATCAAACATATAACCATTAACAAAACAAAATAGACTTCCGATTTTCTTCTACAGCAAATATAGGTAACAATAATTTTTCTTACTCGATAATCAGAATGAGAAATCTCTTTTTCCCCATTGTCCCAAATTCACTTATTATTCCATGAAGCCACAAACAAATCATTATTTTCTAGTCTCTGCAAAAAGTCAATTAGAGGTTTCCACTCAACAATAAACTTGGATGTTGTCCTTTCTCTGATTAATGATGTGAGTTGGCCAGCTCCAGCATCTTGACCAACCATTCTTCTGTCGTAGGCACAACCAGTTCTGTCTTACTCTTGACAGGAAACAGTTCTCCAGGACCTCAAGCAGAGGTCACTTACTGTCACTTACTACCTGAACCTGGGACCTTCTCCATGCAAGGCATGTGTCCTCCCCTGAGCTGTGGCCCATGTGCATGTGTTTCTACAAGCTTATTCTAATTATTATATAATTCTTCATCTTGGAGACAATTAAGACTTAAAAGGCAGGAAGAAAAAGTCTGTCACAAAAAACTGAATACTGTATTTTGAAAATAAAACGAGGTAACAGTCACGTTATTTTTTCAGATGAATGGTAAACAATATTGTTTACTTTGGAGTATGGTTGAAGAGCACAGTGCACTACAACAACTAAAATGAAAGTTTGAAGTGAGAGGCAGAACAGTAAGAAGCGCTCAACAATCTGAGGTAGCTGAAGTGCCTTTGAAGAGAAAAAGGGAAAACACCCATTAGCAACACAGAAGTGACAAACTTGCTAGGGTGATCACTATCCCTCTACCTCTTTTCCATCTTTCTCCTGCATCCCAAATCTATGTTAGCAGGCTGGGCTGAGGGAGATGAGTGGAAGAGTGGGGCCATTCCACCAGCCCTGCTAAAATAATTAATTTTCCTCCATTCCTTTTTCCTTGTGTATCATGTATTTTTAGATTGTAAGCTTGGGGCGGGGACTGTCCTGTTTAATTGATTATATGTAAGCCGCTCTTGGAGACTTTTCGGCTGAGGAGCAGCATAAAAATACTTCAGATAAATAAATGAATAAATAAATAAAAATAAAATAAATAATGTCTACCCTGCATGGTAGATTTGCTGTGTTTGAAGTATTTTGAATACTAAGAAAAAGCACTGTATAAATACTAAGGGTTGGATCCAGGGTTGCAGAACTCTGTGAACTCTATGATCGTGTGGGTGGAAGGGGTTGCAGTTCAACTAAGGGTTGGATCCAGGGTTGCAGAACTCTGTGAACTCTATGATCGTGTGGGTGGAAGGGGGGCAATTTTCACTGAACCCCCCCCCCCCCAGCCCCTTATACTCCTGAAAATCTGGTCTGGAAGGTTCAGAGACTCTCCAGTACAGTATGTGAGGTGGTGCCATGCCGGGGGCTTCAAGGGGAAGTAGGATTCAGCAAAAATCGTATCCCTATTCTCCTGTGTGAAGGCTCCACTGGACCCTGGTTCCCTCCATCAATGGGAGGGGCTTTTCTGTTCAGAGAGTCAACTCTGGATCCAACCCTCTGTATGGTAAGTACCTATAAACGCATTGAAATAATCGGCTTAGAAGGTACAAAGCTTCCTCAAGATCTTTTTAATGAAATCCTTAACTCTGAGAAAACGTTAAGTGAGTGGTACAAAAGCTTTGTGGTGGCTATTTTTAAACATAAAGGGGATAGTACACTATGTGCTAATTATCACCCAATTAAGTGAAAAACACATGTTATAAGATTCTGAAGGAAGATTATTGAAAACGTCTGTGAAATAGTTGAAATTTGGATGGGTCATTATGGCTTTATGCTAGGACAGAGTACAGCAGATGCTAGGTTCACTGTTTACACAAGTTGTAGGAGAATTGAGAGATGAACAGAGTTGGGTATGCTTTTTTTTGTGTGGATCTGGTACTGGTAGTTGCTGATGTACAAGAAAACAAGTATGGTTGGGTTAATATTAAAGGGTGGGGTTCAGCTTGCATTCCAAAATCAAGGATGAGCAAAAACAGGATACGGAACTGCTGTAGCTAAAACTAGAAAAGGGACCGAAGCAAAAAGTGTGTTAGGACCCTTCATATGTTACCTGCAGTGCTGGAGGAGCCCCTTCCCTGTGGCAGGGAGGGTGCCTTTCAGGTGGGAAAGCCCTCGAAATATTTCCTGATATTTCGATATGCGCTGAAGATTATGGAGAATTACAAATTAATTTTAATCAGTAACAAAGGAACATGGAAGAGGTTAAATTAGAGTGAATATTAATAAGAACAAGGCTGAAGATTATTGACATTCCATAAAGTTAGCTCAGAAAGGGAATTTAGAATAGCTGAGGAACTGACAATGCAATCCTGTGCCTGCCTTCTCAGAAGTAAGCCCCATTGTTTTCAATGGCACTTACTGCAAGGTAAACTGGAGTGTATTTTCAGTATTGACTTCTGAAAAAGGTCATCTCTTTGAGATGTCCAGTAACAAAAATGTACAAGGAATTCACAAGATTATATTTGTGGAAAATTCCTATAATTCTGAGTAGTTAGATTGATAAATCTGTATTCTGGCTTGTCTTCGAATAAGCAACACGGATTCTTCCCAAACAAGGCCCAATATTTGCAAATATGCCATGATAATGTCATGCAGAGGGCTAGGAATCATGGCTGTTTGGTATCTTCTAGAATTTGGAGGCAAGTTAATTATTTCATTCTTAGTGTTGTGCATGAAGAATTCCCTTCGCACCCCACGCTCCTGTGTGGCGCGGAGGATTTTGCGAGAGGGGGGGAAGGGAGAGCGAGGGCTAGAATGAGGTGATTTCACCTCCAATCAGGGCACAGGCAAATTGTTTGCCCGATGGGGTGAGGCATAAGGGGTGGGGCCCTGAGAGTATTTAGGCACAGGAGACCCCACCCCATGCCTCCTTCTTTGCAGCTCCCTCCCTCCACTCCCGATGAAGCAGTGTGGGCTCCTCTGGTCCTTTTACGGGGCCGAGTAGGAATTTTGGCTTGTTGTCCTAATTGGCTCGGGGCAGCGTGCGTGTTTCGCCTACTCCATACTGTGGAATCGGCGGTGGGTTTATTATTTTGGGTTACCTGCTAATTCGGTCACATTGGCCTTAGGTAAGTGCGGTGCGGTGAATAGGCAGTGGGGGTTAGGGTTGCGGTGTGCATCCCATGGCACCTTTTAAGGTGATTGGCGAGAACCCGAGCCTCACAAATGTCGATGCCTTGTGGCTCAATTTGTGAGAGGTAGGGTCGCCTTTGGGGTCTACCCATCTCACCCTCCTCGGTTGTCCCGTGGCGCCAGGGGACGGTGATCCTGGGTAGATCCCCCAGCACCCCGAGTGCAGGATTCGAGGGTGGCGAGTCACCACGCCGCCCTCGAGTTTGGGATGCTTTCGCCCAGGCATGCTCCACTGGCCTTCGGGCCGGCCTTAGTTAATCCCGCACTTCTCCCTTCGCAGACCTTCGATTCAATAAATGTGGCCCTGATTTTATACCATAACTGTTGTCTCGTCTCTTCATTTCCCCCTTTACCCACGCAAATACATAACACTTTCTTACCTCAAAAGAATAATGTGAGGTTTTGTAATGGTTGCAAAATTCCTTGATTTTTTTGAGTGAAAAGAGATGAGCAAACTGTTGTTAATAAAAGAAAATCAAGAGAAAAGACGGAATACTATAGGTAAAGGAAGCAAAAGGTGAAATGGTTCTTTCCCCAAAAGGTGAAATGGTTCATGACAAAATGGTCCATGACAAAATAGTGGGTTAAAAGCTAGGTAGGCATTTATTTTATTTATCAGTTGCACAGTTTTTCATATAATCTAGGAATTTCAAGATACAGACTAGCTGTTACTTTTTCCCTTAGAAGATACTGTTTTATTCTTAAAATGGACCAGTGGATCAATATTTTTATATACCGTAGCTTTAACAATAATGGGAATTCCCTCTAGTGTAACCATAAAAACAAGACATTTTTCTGTCTATAAACCTTGCATGTCAGTTTTCCATAGTGTCAAAGTGCTAATGCTAAGAATTATGTGCTCTGGGATAGTAAGTCAGCAAGTTAAAGTTCACCAAAGGTATATCAAATGCTCACGTATGAAATATACACATCGTATAAAACAATAGTTTATATCAGGGAAAGGTCCTGTACCCAGCCCAATAATGCATAGATTCCAGAGGAAGACCTAGACCTTCCTTCCTTGAACCAGTAGCAAGTACTGTCTGTTATGGCTGGGCCAAATTATTCACCCTGCTCTTTTTTAGTACTTTCGGAGAAGCGGAAGGGGGCAAAAAGGGGTAAACAAAGGCTTGTCTCACTTTATGGGTGGGGCTGAATCCTAGTAATTTTTGGCAGGGGTAGGGGTTTTACCATTAAGACAAAATGGCAGAAGGTAAAACCTCTCTCTCTCTCTCTCTCTCTCTCTCTCTCTCCTTTTTTACTGGACAAGCTTGGTCAGCGCTTCAAACAGCAGCAGAGCCACAAAGGGCAATCTATCCTGTTCTTTGGTCTTACAAAATGCACCAGTGGGAATGAGGCTATACTGCTTGAAGCATCGGCAAAGCTTGTTCTATTAAAAGAGGAAGAGAGGGAGTTTTACTTTCTGTTCTCTCGTCTTAATGGTAAGCACCATGTCCCCAACAAAAAATACTAGAATTTGGCACCCTCTGCCTCACGGGAATCTCAGAAAATGCCCCCACTTTTTCAGGCAGCAAATGGCCACATGAAAGGGTATATTTGGCCCAGTATCACTTATGTATACCTTTATTTCTGAAAACCAGAAATTTGCAGTCTCAGTACAAGTTGGGCAGGATGTGTGACTGCTGAAGGGGGCATGCACTATCCGAGTGCAGTGCTGCTAGGATACTATGCAGGCCAAAGCTATTAATTTTCTGGCCCATTTATGCACAGAATGAAAGAGTATAGGTTGTGGCATCACTACTGGGAAAGAAACTGCTCTTTTTTTTTTTTTTTTTTTTAATAATTTTTTTATTATAATTTTTAAACAATACAAAGAAAATAACACACACATATAACTAATATTGTGCTCCCATCACCATGGGACCAAATAATCCAATAACTCTATAATTGTTCATTATTCCAAAAATACAACATATCTTGACAGGGTAAACTCCCTTTCCCCTTTTTAAACACATATTCCAAAAATAAACCCCAAATATCCTTAAAATTATTTTTCTTTAATTGACCCCTTTTGCATTTAATATTACAAGTTAACATATCATTCAAAGCCATATCCCATACTTCTTTATACCAATCAGTATTAGTGAAAACTTGCTGGATTTTCCATTTCCTTGCTATCATTAGTCTACCTGCCGTTAACAAATTTATAATTAATTCTTTAACACTTTGAGGACCGATCACCTTTTCCGTTATTGATAGCAAAGCTAGTTTAGGGCATACCTCTAAATCAGCTCCAACAATTTCTGATATTTCCTCAAAAATCATTTTCCAAAAATCCATTACATTTTTACAACTCCACCACATATGAGCATATGTACCCAACTCCTGGCATCCTCGCCAACACATTGGAGAACATTTATTATCTATTCTATTTAATCTCACTGGAGTCAAGTACCATCTCCAAATTAGCTTATAAAAATTCTCTTTAATTCTTATAGACATATTTTTCAATATTCGCCTATCCCAAATCTTGTTCCACTCATCCTTTGATATTTCCTCTTCAAACTCTGTATCCCAAACTATTTTAAGATTTTCTGCTTGCTCTTCTGATTTCTGCAACATTTTATATAACATCTTTGTAAGACCCCTAGCTGATGCATTTCCTTCTATGAGTTCTCTAGACATAACCACCTGCTCAAATGCGGTGAAATCCCTTTCATGCTCATGTCTCCTCTTCCATTTCTTACCCCATTGTACTAATTGAATTAAATTTAACCAAGAAATTCTTCCTGCCCCAACCCTATCAATTATTTGCTGTCTTGTCTCCATTTTTTCCAGCCAATCCATTAAAGTTATCACCTTTTTCTCTCTAAAAATTCGTTCTAAATGTCTAACATTCTCGGGAAAATCTTCCATAACCACCACTGGAGTAAGCGGGGATATACCTGGTAAAAATATTTCCTTATTTCTACCCCAAATTTCTAACATATTTTTTAAAAATGGATTTTCTAATCTTTTTGTCATAATATGTCCTTGTTTTGTAAATAAAAATTTATCCACCCTATTACCCAGTTCAAATGCTTCTATTTCCCACCACATAAAATCTTTTCTAGCAATAATATCCATAATATATCTAAGTTGATTAGCTATATAATACCATTTTAAATTAGGGAGACCAAGTCCCCCTATTTTTTGAGCTTTATACCATCTATTCTTAGTAATCCTTGATTTTTTCCCCCCATTGCAATAGCTATTTAACATTACTTGCCACTCTTTGATTTCTTTCTCTGATATCTTATATGGTATCATTCTAAATAAAAAATTAAACTTCGGTAAAATCTTCATTTTAATCAAAGCTATCCTACCAAACCACGATAATCCCAATTTTTTGTAATCCTCTATTTGATTTTTAACTTCATCTTTTAGTTTTTTAAAATTCCATTCCCCTATTTTATCCATATCCTTTAATATATCAATACCTAAATATTTAATTATATTTTTTATCTTTATATCCACTTTCCTTTGTTTAAATCCCCTTTCCTCCAGTTTACTATAATTAAGTGTCATTATCTCCGATTTATCCCAATTAACTTTTAACCCTGTTACTTCTCTAAATTCATCTAAATGTTTCTCTATCCAATCCCAATTTTCTATAGGCCTTTCTAATGTTAACAAGATATCATCTGCAAAAAGGTTTATCTTACATTTGGTCTCTATCCCTATCCCCAGTAATTTCTTCTCCTGTCTTATCGAATTCGCTAACAATTCCATAACTAACACAAATAATACAGGGGAAAGGGGACAACCCTGTCTAGTTCCCCGGCCTAGGCTAATAGTTTCTGTTATTCCATCATTTACAATTACCGACGTAACATTATGAGTATATAATTGGTTAGTAATACCTATAAATTTTTCTCCAAACCCCATAGTTTTTATTAACATCTTTAATGCAGGCCATTCCACACAATCAAAGGCTTTAAAAATATCCAATGCAAGAACCCCCGCTTTCAAATTATTTTTCTTTATTAAATATATTATATTCAGAACCCTTCTTGTTAAGTCTGCCATTTGTCTTCCTTGAATGAAACCGCATTGATCTATCCCTATAAACTTATTTAGAAAACTATTCATTCTTCTAGCTAAAATTGCTGTCAATAGTTTAGCATCTTGATTAATTAATGATATTGGTCTATAAGAACCTGGTTCTGCTAAATCCTTCCTTGGTTTCGGGATTAAAATAGTCAAGGACTGTTTCCATGACGGGGGGATCTCTCCCCCTGTAAAATATCATTAAACAACCGTTTTAAACTTTGGAATTAACATTTTTTTAAAAACTTTATAATATTCCGCCCCCAGACCATCCAATCCTGGCGTTTTCCCCTGTTTCAATTTATTTATAGCACTTTCTATTTCAATTTCTGTGAATGGTTGCTCCATTTTCTCTCTGTCTTCATCCTGGATTTTATTTTTAAATTTTTCTCGATATATTTTCTACTCTCAGCTTCCGACCATTTTCCTGCCTTATATAACTCCGTATAATATTCATGAAAAATTTTCAATTTATCCTTTACTAGATTATATTCTTTACCCCTCTTGTCTTTAATCACCCCCACTAAGCTTTTTTCTTTTTTTTTTGTGCTAATCTAGCCAACATTTTAGAATTTTTATTACTATTCTCAAAATACTCCCTTTTTGTATAAATCAAATTCCTTTGTACCCTATCCAGTTCTTATTCTCCAATTCTTTCCTTTTACCCTGTAATTCTGCAAAAATCTTTTTATCCCTCTTCTCTAAATACTTCTTTTCCAAATCCCTAATCTCCCCCTCTAGCTTTTGATAAAAAACTTCTTGTTGTTTCCTCAAATTTATTGCCTCTCTCAATCCTATTCCTCTCATTACACTCTTCATTGTATCCCATATTATCGCTTCAGTACATTCTTCTGTTTGATTAAATTCCCAAATTTCCCTCAATTCCTTCTCTATTTTTTCTGTTAAATGTTTAAAACGAAAAATATTACAATTCAATCTCCATCTTTTTGCTTCTCTATAATCCTTATGTATCTTCAAATCCATATTAACCAAAGCATGATCTGTAACTTTTATCACTCCTATCTCTGTGCCCAAGACCCTTGAAAACAGTGTCCTGGACACAAAAATAAAATCTATCCTAGAATAATTCTTATTTGCTGATGAGTAAAATGTATATCTTTCCTCGTTCCCCTTGACCCCTCTCCAAACATCTAGCAACCCTTCCTTACTAATTAACTTATTCAAGATCGTTAAATTATTTCTCTGATCTTCTCTCGTCGGATTGGATTTGTCTTTTCTTCTATCCAATACCATGTTAAAGTCCCCAGCCATAATAACCCTTTGATTTTGAAAATTACCCATTTCTTTAAACACATGTTGATAAAATTCTCCTTGATTTTGATTGGGAGCATAAACATTAACTATAACATATTCTTCCCCTCCCAAGGTCCCATACATTATAATATATCTACCTGTACCATCCTTTTTCACCTTTAAAACATTAAAACCACAATTCTTTGAAATTATAATTGCTACTCCTCGTGATTTAGATGATCCACATGCTATCTCATATATTCTAGACCACCTCAATTTCAATTCATTGACTCCTTTCCTTGCCTGGTGCGTTTCTTGCAAGAATATAATATCTGCCTTATCCTTCTTAAGAAGTGCTTCTATTCGCCTCCTCTTAGTAACTGAACCTAGCCCCTTAACATTTAAAGTTGAAATTCTTAACTTATAATCCATCTATTAACATCATTTTTCCTTTTTCGGTCCCCAAAAGTGAATATAATACACAATAACATGCCCCTCAACCCACCCCCACATTCATCTAAACTATCCCCCCTGCTAAGCCAGGGCAACTTGCCCCACCCTAAACCTACCCACCTATCCCAGGGGGGGAGGAAAGGACCCATCACCAGCCCGAACAGCAGCCCCTCATTCCCTCCCGGATAACTTCTTTATAAAACATTTTCTATTTCTTTTTTCTTCTCGTGCTGAAACAACCTCTTATACAATTCCTCCGCTGGCTCCTTCTTCTTCCAGTTGACCCATCAATTCTGGACCCTCCGCATCATCATGAAGCCCCAACTCTCCCAGCAGGCCCATGCCTTGATCACATGATGAGATCTTGTATCTCTTACTGTTCCACACAAAAGTAAGAAAGACTGGATAACCCCAGTTGTATTGTAATCCCTTTCTGATCAAGACTGCTGTACACGGTTTAACACTTTGCCTCCACTTAATTGTTTGCTGACAAAGATCATTGTAGATTTGCAAAGTAGCCCCCTTAAAAGCTACTTGACCTTTCTTTCTAATCGCTTTCATGAAGACATCCTTCTTGTATAAATTTGCAAATTTCATTACAACATCTCTGGATGTCATACCACGCCTTAATGCTCCTACTCTATGCACAATCTCAATGTCCATATCATCCCAAAGATTTGTTTCTCCAGAGACAGCTTCATTCATCCATTCCAAAATACTGCCTCTTAACTTATATCCAGTCTCCCCCATCTCCATGGGGAAGCCTCTGATCCGAATGTTGGAACGACGTTGCCTGTCTTGCATGTTGATCATCTGTATTTCCATCTCATTAAATTTCGTCTCATACTTTTCAAAACTTTTTTCATCCTTCACCTGGAGTTTTTCCACCTTATCAACTCTAACTTGCAGCTCTTTAATTTGAACCCCCATACGATCTATGGTCTCTCTCATGTGCTTCATATCCTCTTGATGCAGTTTTTGAAATTTCTCAATTGCTTCTGTATGTTTCTGCTGGCCTGTTTCCATAGAGCTTTGAAACTGTAATAAAATTTTCTCCCAATCTGGTGCTGCCCCTTTAAGCTTAGCTGGAGATGTTGTCTTTGGCTTGGCACCAGCAGGGAATTTGCCAGCTGAATCCACCATTTTTCCGCCCTTCCCCCTCGCTGTCTCGGAACTTTCACTACCTCGTAGCTTCTTATCAGGACCCTGTTGCTCAATTTGATAAGAAAATTCAGTATCTTTCGTGTCAAGGATCCTAATTAGCCTTTTCAAACTGTTATCCGAGGGATGCGCCCGATCGCATTTCCAAAGAGGGGGTAGGGACTTTTTCACCCGTCTGGAGCTCATAAACAATCCAAAGCAAAGCACAGCAAAAGAAAACTGTTCTTTTTATTTCTTTATTAGCTCTGCATCTGCATACCTTCCAGAAAGCAAACAGCAAAGGAGTTTTAACTCACGATTTATCTTTCCTGTGTATTTTGCAGATGTTATCAACTCATTCCGGGAGCTCTGCAGAAAAGCTACTGTACCATAGCTGGCGAAGCTCCTCCCTCCCTCTGTAGGTCTTACAGAGATTGAATTTTACATGATCTGGGGCTGGTCAAAATGATCAGGTCCTGTGCTGAGCGTTCACATTTTCAGAGTGACAAGTGCTTTTGAGGGTGCAAATGTTCTCTTGAACCTTTTGTGCTGGAACTACTTGATCTCTTTCTTGTACTTCGTACCTGTCCATTTCTACCACTTCTGTCTGTACGGTCTGTCTATCTAATCTTCTAACTGGCTATAATGCAATGGATATGTATGCTCTTTGACATTTAGGGCTGCAGTAAATAAACTTAATTAAACGACTAAAAACCTTTAGATTTTTAAAAGATGCCCTCAATCAGGTAGCCATTTTTTTTAAAAAAAACCACCTGTACATTATTTTTAATGCAACTCCTGCATTTTAATGGTGACATACGTCATCTTAGAAGAGGCATTCACCTTTGTCTTGCATAACGGGCTGCCTCTTCTAAGCATAGTTGTTTCTTTCCTAGTTTATGGTTCAGTTGGATCCATATTTAGGTGTGTGCCACAGGGCTGGCAGAAGTGGACTCCACTGCCGCCCTCACAGTAGACATTCCATGCTCTCAAAAATGCTGGAGTGGTCCCACTGAATGGAGTAGGCGGTGGTGTGGAGTGCTCAAGTGGGAGGGAAGATCCCCAAAAGTCGGATGAAAACATCTTCCATGAGCAGAGTTGCCATGGGGAGGTTGGGGGAGACGTCCTACTGTCCTACAACTCCCAACATTCCCCTGGCAGTATGGCTGTCTGGGGAATGCTGGGAGTTCTAGGACTTTTTTCTGTCTAATCATGCATAGGTTTGTGCCCTAAATCTAGAACCAATCCATTGTATATATTTATCTGTAGATTTAGTCAAAATTCATATGTTTGCTTAACGAATAATAATCCCATGTGAATTAGCATGTGTCTTAACTTTATTGCTTCTAGCTCAAGATCACACTGTGTCTTGCTGTGTCTTCACACATCTTAAGTATGTTGTGTGAAGATGGGACTTGTAGTAGCTGGGACTCTAGGGAGGCCCTGTTGGATGTCCCTTCCCCCCCCCCATTGCTGTTTAGCTAACGGATTTTTACTTTAGTCTTTTGGAATGTACTGGGAGGGTGGTTGGGAGCACCTGGGAGATAAGGGTGAGCTGCAGAGCTGAGAAGCAAGGTCAGGCGTTAATTGGGATGAAGTCATGAGAAAGTGTCTACAGCTGAGAAAGGGCGGGGGCCCCTCCTTCGACAGTCAGGAAGACAGGATTGGTGAACGCTGGGCGGGAAAATGGACCCTGGTGGCAATAAAGGAGCTAGGGGAAAAGGCTTCAGGGTTCTTCCTTTGGGGCGTGGATGCTGGGAAGTTCCATCTGGGCAGGTATGCCACTCTGACAGGTTAGCTAGGAAAAGCTAGGCCTGGTTTGACTTGCTTTGTTCCTGCAGACTCTTGGGGTTTGGTTTTATATTCTTTTAGAGTCCCTTTTTATTCCCATTCCCTTTTCCTCACAACTACCTCACCCCTTTTCCCTTACCTTCTTTTAGCCCTTTCTTATAAGGGATTATTTTACTTATATTGGACAATTGGAAACCCTACACTGACTAACTTGTTATTTTTACTTTTTAATAAAGTCTCCAACTTAATTTTGGCGTGTGTTCCTTGTCTAAAGGTTGGGGCTGCTACACCGGTTTTGTTGGAATATGGAGTTCTCATATTCAGGTTTGCCTTCGGGCAAAGAAGCAACAGAACCGGCAGACATGATCAAGGTCATGCCTGAGCAAAGTGTCACCTTTGGCCCAGTGTAGTGGGTGTACAGTTTTTTCTCTTCAGGGGATCTGGAGCAGGGGTCATGCTAGATTGTATTCAGCTGGGATGACATCATGCCATGGGTGCAGCTGGCATTGCATCATCTAGCATATGACTGTACAGAATTGTATAAAAGGTGTGCAAAGTCTTTGTGTTCTTGTTGGGGGAAAAGGAGTTAATTGGATTAGGAATTATTGATTAGAGAAGCATTCTGTAAGTAAAGAGATAGTTTGTGTGTCTAGACTGTATCTGTTTTGTCTGACATACTGTTCTCTTTCACTTTTGTACAATAGCACTCTGTGTATGTTCTGTTCATGTTTTTGCAAGTCTTAGTTTAGTAAACCTCTGTGTTTAAAAGAAACAGACTTGTTGTTTTGCTTTTTGCCTACTGGCCTAGCACACGCTTCTCACGCTACCCTATCTCTCCACATGCAACTTCTGCAGCCACTGGGACAAAGTTATTTAACTTTGTTTTCCCCCCGGCGGCTCAGATTTCCAACAGGTTTGGTGTATGGGACCTTGGGAGGTGTGTGCCAGTCCAGGGAACATTGGGGCTGTGGCCTACCCTGGAGGGTTGGTGTAAGATCAGCCTCCTTCACATGGTCGCAGGGGTGGGATTTTTGCAGCCCACCTGAGGAACATTTGTTTGTCAAACCAGGCAAGGGTTTGTTATTTTCCAGATAGGGAAAAGTTTTCATGGCAGAAATGGAGTCTGCTCTGTTGGATCAGGACCGACCCCTGCTGGGAGCAGAGGCGGCAGATGATCCGCCGGTGTTGGACCGGGAGGAAATGTTACCAGTTGAGGTTCCTCGAGTCGCCCCTCCTATTGAAGTGACTGTTGACTGGGAAGGTGAGGAGGGTGAAGAGAGAAGGGTGTCGATCCCATCTCGCTTGGCAGACTGGATGGTGGAATCTAGGGGCCGAGGGAGATCTCCAGGTCCCGGAGGTGGAGTACGGGCAGCGGGAGTGACCAAGGAGAAGAAGAGGGAGCAACAGCGGTTCCCCTCCGGCGGACCTGGAGGATCCCTAACCTGTCTCGTCCCAGATCTACTTCCAAGGAGAGAGAGAGACAAAAAGACCTGCCTCGCCCCAGGCCTACGTCCAGAGAAAGAGAATTACAAAAGCAAGTTGACCTTCTGCAGAACCAGTTGGCAAAACACACTGGAAGTGTTCATCCTGAGAAGCCAAACTTCAAGGATCTGCCCCGCTTTCACGAGGGGCAGGATCCGTTGGAATATTTGGGCTTGTTTGAAATTGCCTGCGGAGATGAGCGTATTCCCCATGGCAGCTGGATGTCGGCCCTTCGATCACGAGCTTATGGCTGTCTGGCTCAACTGTTGTACAGCGTTCCGCGAGAGGATACGCATAACTATGGACAGTTTAAAGAACTAGTCAGACAAACATTTTGCCTTTCGGCCGAGAGGTGTCGGCAATGTTTCAGAGAAATTAAGGCCGAGCCCGGTGAGGGTTTTGTCTCCACGGCAACGAGGCTGCGGAGGTACCTGGATTTATGGCTGGAGACGGCTCAAAGCTGCCTCCTTTCGAGATTTGCGGGAGCTGGTGGCCTTAGAACAGTTTTATGCCGTTCTTCCCGAAGGAAGGGCAGCGCTGGTGAGTGATCAGCGGCCCACCACCCTCTGGCAAGCGGCGCTGCTTGCGGATCAGATGGGAATTTATCGGAAGGGTGGAAACAGCAATCGAACCACCCCAGCCAAGCCGGCGGGAGGCGGCGGAAAGAGTGAGACACCAAATCCAACGAAGTCGGGAGGACCAACTGGAGGAGGAATCGGGCCCAAAGCTACTTCGACCCCGACGACGACCGGGTGTTTTTATTGTAAAGGTGAAGGTCATATGCGTCAAGACTGCCCCAAATTAAAAGCTAAGTTGCAAAAAGAAGCAGCTGCTAAAGTGGGTGCTGTGAGACCAGTGCCTCTCGCTGACTCCCCTGGAGAAGCCTCGGATTGGAGTGGGGCCAGCAAGGGAGAGGGAGAAGATCCAGTCCCGCGTATTCCGGGAAATGGAGTAGCGGCCAGGCATTCACCGTCACGGAAGAGAAAGGAGCCGGTGATGGCTTTGGTTCAACCGGGACAAGTCAAGTGGAGCCAGCTACAATTCTGTGAGTCTCTTAAAATTAATGGGCAATGGGGACAGGGTTGGAGAGAGAGTGGGGCTGCCCTTTCCGCTATTGACCGGAGTTTGGTGAAGCCAGGACAAATGCTAGAGGGACAATTTTTTACCATCACTCCTTATAGCTCTCCCCCCATTGCCATGCCTTTGGCCAGAATACCGTTAGAATACAAAAATTGGAAAGGAGAATTGGACTTGTTAGTACATGAAACTGAATTTACTACGTTTCTTATTGGAAATGATCTGGCTTTCTTGGCCAGTCAAGCCCCTGTTTTAGCGGTGACTCGGAGTCAAACAATTAAGATGAAGCAGGCCTCCCCAGACCCCGCATTCCCTGCCCAGACAGTAGAATCTTGCCCCCCTGCTGAGAGGGAAGCGACAGCTACGGACGGACGGGCAAGGGAGGGGGACGGAGACCCAGCAGAGCCAGAGTTAGCTAAACAGCAGGGAAAAGATTTACTGCCGGCAGGCGAAGAGGATGTGGTGGAGAGAGAAGAAATCCTTTCAGGGAATCTTCGCTCCACTGCCTTTGTAGAGTCTCAAAACCAAGATCCATCCTTGCAGGAGTGCAGGGAGGCGGCTGAAAACCAGGTGGCTACCGTGACGCCTCAACATCCTGTTCGGTTCTTTAGGGAGGCGGGAGTCTTATATCGAGAGTTTGCACCGAAAGGAGTTGGACAAAGGTGGAAGATTTATCGCCAGTTAGTGGTGCCACAAGGGTTTCGAGAACCGGTCTTACAGTTGGCCCATGCCACTGCGTGGGGGGGCATTTGGGGAGGAAACGGACTTTGCACAAGGTGTCTAATGAATTTTATTGGCCTTCAGTGGCCGAAGCTGTGAAAAACTATTGTCGCTCTTGTGACACCTGCCAAAGAGTGGGGTTCAATAAAGATCAGCCCCTTTACAGCCCCTGCCCCGAATAGAGACTCCCTTTGAAAAAATTGCTGTGGATATATTGGGGCCTTTCCAGACGCCCACCAAGACAGGCAAAAAATTCATTCTCACGGTTGTGGATTTTGCAACTCGCTATGCAGAAGCTGTACCGTTAACATCAATCACTGCTTCTACTTTGGCTAAGACTTTATTAACTATTTGTGCCCGGCTGGGTATGCCCAAAGTAGTACTTTCAGACCGGGGACCTGGATTTGTGTCTCAACTAATGCAAAAGATGTGGGAACTGGGAGGGGTAGAGCAATGTTTCTCTGTACCCTATCATCATCAGACAAATGGGCTAGTGGAGAGGTTCAATCAGACCCTGGGAAAGATGATTCGAGCCTATGTGACAAACCACCCTAAAGACTGGGATCAAGGGCTTCCCATGCTCTTATTTGTGTATTGAGATGCCCCTCAGGAAAGCTTGGGGTTTTCTCCGAATGAGCTAATGTTTGGCCGGGAACTCAGAGGTCCTCTGACTATGCTTAGAGAAGAGTGGGAACAAAAGGTGGCCAGTTCCTCTCAGAATGTTATAAGTTTTATGCAAATGCTACAGAATACTCTGAGAGAGGTACAACAGGTGGTGCAGGAGCATTTAGCCCAAGCTCAAGACACGCAAAAGGCGTGGTATGATCAAACTGCCCGAGTCCGAGTGTTTCAGCCCGGAGACCAGGTTCTTGTTCTCAAACCGGTTAAGCCCGATAAATTAACCCTTAAGTGGGAAGGGCCTTTGCTTGTGAAAGAACGGCTGGGGGAAGTCAAATATCTGCTGCAGTATGCAGAGACCTCGCGATTGCCAAAGGTTTTTCATGTCAATATGCTTAAGCGGTATGTGGACCGGAAAGATTTTGTGTTTCCCCTTCAGCCTAGGCCCGAAGAGCTGGATGGGCCTTTGGATCTGTTAGAAGAATGTCAACAGAAAGGAGGGATAGAGGAAATACACTGGCCTTTAACTTTGCCCCTACAGCAACGCCAAGGATTGCAGCAATTAATTACAGATTTTGCTCCTTTGTTTTCCAGCATTCCAGGGAGAACGACGTTAGTACAACATGCCATTCTGACAGGGGAACATGCTCCCGTGCGCTCCTATCCCTATCGAGCTACAGGCTGACATGCAGAAATTATTGAACAGGAATTACAGTCTATGTTAGATCTGGGTGTTATTAGACCGTCCCAGAGCATGTGGTCTTCTCCTGTTGTACTGGTGAGCAAGAAACAGTCCCAAGAAGTGAGATTTTGTATAGATTTTAGAAAAATTAATGAGTTGACACATCTAGACCCCTACCCCATGCCCAGAGCAGACCATCTGATAGAACAATTGGGAACAGCCAAGTACATTACCACTTTGGACTTGACTAAGGGATATTGGCAGGTGCCTCTGGCAGAAGAGGACGCCCCCAAAACTGCTTTTGTTACCCATAAAGGGCTATTCGAGTTCACCGTCCTTCTGTTTGGTCTCCAATCGGCACCATTAACCTTCATGCGTCTAATGGATAAACTGTTGAATGGGCTTGGGGGCCTTTGCCTGTGCTTATTTAGATGATTTAGCCATTTTTTCGCAGACTTGGGAAGAGCATCTGGATCATCTTCGACAAGTGTTCGAGTGGCTTACAGAAGCTGGGTTAACGATAAAAGCTCAAAAATGTCAATTTGGTTTGGGGGAGGTGGTGTACCTTGGCCATAGGGTGGGGAGTGGAAGTATCAAGCCTCTAGAAGCAAAGTTGGAAGCCATCCGAGATTGGCCTGTGCCCCAAACTAAGAGACAAGTTCAATCTTTTCTGGGGCTAGCTGGCTACTATCGGAGATTTGTACATTACAGTACTATTGCCGCGCCTTTGTCGGACTTGTGTCAGAAAAGAAAACCAGTGCGAGTAATTTGGACAGAAAGGTGCCAGCAGGCCTTTGACCTTCTTAAAGACAAATTAACGGCAGCACCTATCTTGAGAGCCCCTGACTTTTCCTCTCCTTTTGTGTTACAAACAGATGCATCGGCAACTGGGGTTGGGGCTGTGCTGTTACAGGAGGGACCTGATCGGCAACTGCTGCCGGTGGCCTATTTGAGTAAGAAGTTGATCCATCGGGAAAGAAATTTGTCCACCATTGAAAAAGAATGTTTAGCCATCGTGTGGGCTTTGGGGAAATTACGGCCTTACCTTTGGGGGAGGTCGTTTCAATTACAGACAGATCATTCTCCTTTGTGTTGGCTAAACAAAATGAAAAATTCGAATGGGAAATTGTTACGGTGGAGTCTGGCCTTACAAGATTATACATTTTCCGTAGTTCATATTAAGGGAAGGGAAAATGTATTGGCTGATAGCTTGTCTCGGATTCACACTGAAGAATAAGTAGAAGATGAGGACTGGCAGGAATTCCCTCCCAGTCTCATCTCCTTAAAGGGGGGGGATGTGAAGATGGGACTTGTAGTAGCTGGGACTCTAGGGAGGCCCTGTTGGATGTCCCTCCCCCCCCCCCCCATTGCTGCTTAGCTAACGGATTTTTACTTTAGTCTTTTGGAATGTACTGGGAGGGTGGTTGGGAGCACCTGGGAGATAAGGGTGAGCTGCAGAGCTGAGAAGCAAGGTCAGGCGTTAATTGGGATGAAGTCATGAGAAAGTGTCTACAGCTGAGAAAGGGCGGGGCCCCCTCCTTCGACAGTCAGGAAGACAGGATTGGTGAACGCTGGGCGGGAAATGGACCCTGGTGGCAATAAAGGAGCTAGGGGAAAAGGCTTCAGGGTTCTTCCTTTGGGGCGTGGATGCTGGGAAGTTCCATCTGGGCAGGTATGCCACTCTGACAGGTTAGCTAGGAAAAGCTAGGCCTGGTTTGACTTGCTTTGTTCCTGCAGACTCTTGGGGTTTGTTTTTACGGTATATTCTTTTAGAGTCCCTTTTTATTCCCATTCCCTTTTCCTCACAACAACTACCTCACCCCTTTTCCCTTACCTTCTTTTAGCCCTTTCTTATAAGGGATTATCTTACTTATATTGGACAATTGGAGACCCTACACTGACTAACTTGTTATTTTTACTTTTTAATAAAGTCTCCAACTTAAATTTTGGCGTGTGTTCCTTGTCTAAAGGTTGGGGCTGCTACACCGGTTTGGTGTATGGGACCTTGGGAGGTGTGTGCCAGTCCAGGGAACATTGGGGCTGTGGCCTACCCAGGAGGGTTGGTGTAAGATCAGCCTCCTTCACAAGTTGCACATAAAAGCTCACGTTTAATGACAGTTAAAGTTTGACTTTTCTACCTGATTCCCTAATGGTTTGAAAGTGCTGTGCAGTGTCTGGCAAAGTTTATAAATGTTTCGGGTATGCCAGTGGACATTACTAGGTGTCATCAGGCACCTGGCAAATATCGTAAGGGTCAGTAGCATGTCAGCGAATGTTTGTAAATAAGCAAAGATGCATGACAGGTTCTGCATTCATCAGTCAGGAAGCACACACCTAGGATGTGCTAATGCACAGGACATGGCAGAGTGCTTTAGCACATGGGATTTTCTGCATATCCTGGCTGTCAAGCACACACTCTTAAGTGGTCTTTTCAGTGACTATAAAATGACTTCTCAGGAAACTATATGTACAGACTGAAATAGAAAAAAATCCTATCAATTTGCCTAGAACTGTTTCCTTAGTCTCCAAGAGAATATTCTTTTTAGATATCTTAAAGTTCCCATTTCACATTTCCAAACTTATAATACAATCAAAGCATCTGCAAATATGCCCTAGTGCAGGGGTCACCACCCTTTTTGGGATGGTGGGTTTATTTGGATTTTTGAGAGTGTCGTTTTGAAATCTGTAGATGTAAGCGGTTTATAAATCTTTGCAAATAAATTAATAAACACACAGCACAGGGAAAACACTGCCCTCCCTGCGCCAGATGCTCCCTGCCACCCTTCTGGGCTGGTAAGGGAGCACTCCAGGATGCTCCCTTACCACTCCAACTGACCTTTTATTTTTTTCTGGGTGGCTAGGCACACTTCAAAACAAAACACTGGGCTGTAGCCACCCACCATTATTATATTCTAAGAATGCCTCAGCATTCTTAGAATATAAAAGATGGCATATTGGGATGGCAAATTCAGTTACCCCACCATTTCCTGCATACCTCTTTTTTCCTGTAGGTTGTCTTCTCGAGGCCATGATTTGGCCCAGGGGTTTCCAAGACCTGGAAAATGCCAAAAAGTACATATTGTGTTATCCACGAGGACTCTTAATTGTGGGGGTGGGGGTTGCGCCAGGATTCTTGGGAATTAAAGCCTTACTACTTTGCTGGAGTATGCTGTTGTTAAATTATTGTTAGCTGTCCTGGAAATGTTATACATTCTTTTATACCCATCTCTTTACCCAAGCCTTCCCTGAATGATTGTGCTGCCCAGTTAGTTTGTTCATTAATTATTGGGTGTTTAGCTTTGGTTTTAAATATTTTAAACTGATGAGTTTTTGTATTTATTATGATGTATTTTAAGCTATGACTCTGTAAACCACTTATAGATACATTTAGATATGGTAAGTGGAATATAAATTGATTAGTAATAATAATGATATAAATGTATAAACATATAAATAATAAAGGTGAGTTTTCTGTAAATGTGATGCATTTGTGAAACTTCCTGCAGTAAACCTAGCATCTGTGAACTGGTTGCAATAACCACCTTATACCCTTGTGCGAGGCTGTCTACCTTGCATAATCTGTGTTTGTTTAATTTCCAATATGCTGTTTCTAGCTGGTCTGCCATCAATGTAGATGGAGAAAGCTTGTAAATAGAATGTTTTTCCCCTTTCATATCCTGTTCTGTTACTAATGTAGAATGTGCAAACCTGGTCTGTGCTTTGATAGCTTGCTTTAATTTTCCATTGTGTAAAAGGGCTGCGTTCACATTGGGGTGTTTTCACACTTTGTGTATAATTGTTTGCCCTGGAATGAACTTGCATGAGCTGTAGGGATGGTTTCTTTTGGAGATTTCTGAAAGCAGCAAACATGGGGCAAGACGGTGGTGATGGTGGGCTGTTTCTGGTTTAACACATAACAGAGCTGGTCCTTGGAATCTCTGTATTGGATTGATCTGGGACCTATACTGCTGTGTATGAAAGTACTGCTAGAGGCTTGGTTGTGAATTATTTTCACAGTGAACAGCATTCTCTACCACTGCTGTTGCCCTTTTAATACTTTTTTCTGCCAGAAAGATAGAAGTGGGAACAACTTCTTCTATATTTAGCTCTGGTAGGGGTGAATTCATAGGTGGAACCTTGCCAAGAAGTGCTAGTGATGTTTTTAATGCCTAGGGGACAACATCCCTTATAAAATGAACCCTGGTGTGGAGTTCAGGAACTATTGATCTCCCATACTGATAACTAACCAGAGGCGTTTTAGTTCTGGTCTCTGCCTTTTTGGGATTGGTGAAAATTGTTCTTTCTTTCTTACTTTCTTTTTTCCTAAACTGTTTTTGGTCTTCATTTTGTTGCTTCTGCATAGGAATGTAGATGGTCATTTGGAAATACAAACCCTGCCAACATTCACATATACAAGACAAGCTGTTGCCAGCTCCCTATTCATAAGCCCCCCCCCCAAATTAAAATGACAGGCAGTATCCAATGCTGTCACAGTACTAACATAAACCAGCACTAGTGCAACATCATTAGTACGAGCTAGGACAAAGGGAAAAAGCGGTGATTTGCCACTGAATTTTGACTGCACTGCCAAATTTGGTGGCAGATCATTGGTTTTTCCCTTTGCCTAGGATGTTGCGCTCTTGTTGGTTTATGCTAATACGATGTCATTAGTGCTAGTGCTGATACTGCTGATTAGTGGATGCTGCTGATGTTGTTTCTTAATAACTAGAAAAAGCACAACAGCCCATGCTCTTGACCCAATCTGAGCATGAGACTGAATCCCATTTTTTGTCCCATGCTTGTAAGGCTTTTGGAATAATATAAATATGTTGTTTTAAAGAATTTATAAAACTTAGAAAATGTCGATATTGACAGTAATTCAAATGGCTTAGTACAATGTGACACAAAGAAGCAACAGGTTTACATTTGCTTTCAGTAGGCAAAGCAAAGAGCATTTTATTATTTATTATTATTATTTACATTTATTTATCGCCCATCTGGCCGGCAAACTGACCACCCTGGGTGCAATGTACACAAGATAAAATACAGGATAAAATACATTTAAAACAGTATAAAATTTTAAAATCTTAGCCCACCCCATATTCCCAGCTGAACATCCATGTTTTTAGTGAGCGGCGGAAGCTCAGCAGAGAGGAAGCATGGCGGAGGTCATTGAAGGAGGTTGTAGAAGATTAACCAGTATAGATGGGTGTCATCATACTTGCCACCGGTGGTTATGGAAAACAGTGAACCTCTTCAGGTACAGGTTTCGTGAGCAACTGTTGTTACACAGAACTACCCATATCTGTGTAGTCAATTGTCTGTGAAAAGATGACCATGTTGGAATTAGAAATACCTGTTGAAAAAATAGAGGGCTTTCACAAACTATACCTAGTAGTTGTGGCGGAGTGACAGGCAGAAGCCCAGGGAGAGGCCAAGCTGAACATTCCAGAGGCTCTGATTGGCTGAGGCCGAGAGCATAGAACCCCAGGGAGTTGACAGTTAGGGGAGTTGGTTGTCAGTTGGGGAAGAGAGTGGGTTGGAGTGAGAGAGGGAGTGGAAGGTTAGTAGTAGTAGGTAGGGAAAGGTGGTACTGAAGAGAAGAGTTCAGACAGGAAATCTAGTACTAAGTTGTGAGAAAGCAAACGCGAAGGTGTTAGTGTAGAACAATTCACAGGAGTCTCCACTTAGGGAGTGAAGGACCTTCTGTCTGAGGAAGAAGGAGAAACTCTGGACTAGTGTGAGGGACAGTTAAGTTCCCTAGTCTGATACTGTAACTTTCAAGTAACCAAGCCAAATTGATACAAAGAGCACTGTATAACATCTGCCTGCCTTTAACCTGAATCTAAGCAAAGAATAAGTTTGAATGTAACTGTTGAAAATTCCAAGTTAGCTGTTCCTGAGTTGAATATCAGTTTAGAGACTTTGGTAGAACAATAAATCAACCTTTTTATTCAAAGTTCTAATTCTCCAGAGTCTGACTGGTGACAGGAAAGTAAGAAGTGAATTAACGGAGGGGCACCCTGCTTCAAGTAATCAAATAAAACAAACTGCTCTTAAGACAAACAAACGTGGGTGAACAGCTACATGTAAGACCTAAGACACATAATCGGCTAACACAACTTTAAAAGACAGTTTAAAGTCTGACGTGGCCAATACAAGGTGGCACTTGGTGAGAGCGAAGTACCCATTGAGGGTGTGGGCTGTGGAGCGAGGGGTCCCGTCCGCCACAGTAGTATCTCAGGGTATTCCTAGCAGTAACACTTGAAACAACAGGTGTGTATTACAGCTTCCTGTTGCATTGATTGGAATGATGGATTTGCACTAGATACTCTGGTGTATTTGAGACACAGAGGTAGCCATATATAGGATCTGACAGAAATCTTGGGTCCTCTTCATGTACATGAATGGCACTATATAAATAATATATGCAGCTGAAAAATGTTGGAGTTTCCACATAATAGCTTTTTCACTCGTAAAAGTCTACTTGTGAGCTCCAAACATTATACTAGAAGTGGTTCATCATAGCATGGCTCAAGTACGCACACATTTTGCCACCTGGATGATGACTGTGCCTCGGGTTGCCTTTTATTAACTTTGGCTGATACATTGGCTTGCTGTGCCTGTTCCTTGAAGATAGAGACCTAGCTGAGTCATTCATGCTTTAGTGACTTGACTTACAGTATTGAAATGCACTCTAAGTGGAGCTTTCTTTGAAGATGGCTTAGAAAACAGCTTGTGCAGAATGCAGTGGCCTGCTTGTTAATAGAATAGATATTCTGCCTTTAGAATCACCTGCACAGGATGTCAATTTCTGGGCCCAGTTCAGAGTGCCAGTTCTTAGTTAAATCTGAACAGTTTAGGCCTTGATTATCTCAGGGAATGCCTCCTCCCATAAGAGCTGTGCCCCAGCACTTGCGATCTTCCGATGAGGCCCTGTTGCACATTCCATCTCAGCTTAGCCTCCTCCAGGAGTAGGGCCTTCTAAGTAGCAGCCCAGAAGATCTACTGGGAGAGGTTCATGCAGTTTTCTCCCTGCTGTTTTTCTGATGATCTGTAAAACCTTTGGTTTTACTTTTTGAAATCCTTTTTGTGTTTTGCTGTAGTGTATTTATGGTTTTTGTTACTGGATTTTTAAAAATATTTGTAAACTTCTATGAAATTTTGGATAAACAGCCGTAGAGAAATATTTTCAAATAAATCAATTTTATAGTAAAATTGATAATAATTAATAATAATTAAGAATTTTTTCCCTAGATCCTAGAAGAGTACTCTTATAGAGCAAAAGAAGAAATAGTGCATAATGCAACATGTCTTATTTCTTATATTTATTAATCGCCCATCTAGCCAGTCACCGGCCACCCTGGGCGATGTACAATTAAAATACAATAAAACAATACAATAAAATATAATAATTAAAACAATATAAAAAATTCTTTTAAAAACCTAACCCACCCCATATTCCCGCCTGAACAGCCATGTTTTTAATGCACGGCTGGAAGCTCATCACGGAGGGGGCATGGCGAAGGTCACTAGGGAGGGAGTTCCATAATGTGGGGGCCGCCACAGAGAAGGCCCTCTTCCTAGTCCCCACCAGCCTGGCTGCTCTGGCTGATGGGATAAGGAGAAGGCCGTCCGTGGCAGACCTTGTTGAGCTGGCAGACATGTTGTTTTTGATATACAGTCTTAGTGTCGTGCAATCCTTGGTCAAGTTTTGTTCGAGAAATAATTAGCATGATGCCGTCTGGCTTGCTTTTGAAAGGCTGTGAGAATCATTGATTCAGTTTTCTCTCTTTAACAGGACCAGTCGTGTACAGGCAGGGCTTCATGTTGTTGCACAAATTCTATGCTCAGAGAATCCTCTCTCTCAAGAACCCAATTGTTCGGAGAAAGGGAAGCAGCACACACCCAGTAGTGAGTTTTTCAAAGCTTTTATTTCTGCACAAAAAGGACCAGCAGGGGCGCGTGCCGAAATCAAAGCTGGACAAAGAACAGTGGGGCATGCAAGCCTTTTTATACTTTTTACAGTCATGGGTGTATTCACTCTCAGCAAATTAAATACATTCGCTTAACTGTGCCAACCTATTGAATACATTTCCCTTAATATGACGGCAACCAAATACATTTCTTTAGACATGGCAAGTTTTAATCTCCAAGATGTTGTTTCTCATGACCTCTTGATGTCCCATGTGCCTGCTACATTTGCATTGGCACTAGGAAATAGGCTTTTGGGACCAAATAGCAACTTAATGTGAAAATATGATTATTAGGCATTTCAGAACAAAGAAATATCATAACTAAAGCAGAACGCAACATGGCTCTTTAAGGTTCTTTGTCCGGAACAACAAAAGCAGATAAGCTGGAGTCAAGTACAATAGGAGGTGGTATATGGGCAGAAATCTAGGTCATCCAACGAGGGTTCAACAGAGTTCATCAGGGCCTTTCTGGACCTTTACCTTAACAAGTGCCTATGGACAGCAGGGTGATCCCAGAGATTTTTAGGGTCCCAGCCCCTGTGGGCTGTTCTCCAATGCTACCCCTGCTAGCCAGGGAAAGCTGGGATCTGCAGGACCCTTGTCTATCCAAGCATGTGTAGGATTTTGGCCTTTACATAGCTTTAACTCAAGACAGGTCAGCACAGGGTTTCAGATTAGGAGCCTCTTTAGCTTGCATGCAGAGCAGGTGCTCTGACACTTTTATGTGGCCTATGTGAATATTTTCAGCTTAGGACAATGCTTTTCTCACTTGGGGTCTCCAATATGTCTTTTAGGGAACCATATTAAGAGATGGATCTCTCAGAATCCATCTTTGCCTGTCTTTTGTTCAAAGCAGCCAGGGAGGGGGGTTTCTCTTTGTTTGCTGAAATGAGATGATACACTGAAGAAACCTTGGCAAGAGGAACAGATGATAAGGCAAAAGTAACCATACTGCTGGAACATGTCTGGGCCTGTCACCAGCCGGCCGGACTTTCTCAGGCCAGCTTTGGCATCTGGCCAGGGTGTGTGTGTGAAGCAAGAATTGTTCATTTTAAAATGCATGCTATGTACCTGGGCCTGTTTAATACACGTGTCTGCACTTTGTATATGCACCGTGGCCATTTTTCCAACAATGTCATATTCCATTTAAGATTCAAGTCATTATATTACTCAAATATTAGTTTCTTTTAAACAGGAGCACTATAACCTAGAAGCCAACTTGTGAATTTAAAGACTGTTGCCCTGGAATTTCTAATAGTAGAATTGAATATAGAAGTCTGTCCTAAACTTGCATTGTTATCAATAACCGATAAAGTCACTTGTGCCCAAAATATGAAGGAACTAATAGTAAACTTGTTAACTGCAGCTAGGTTAATGATAGCGAGGCAATGGAAAGTACAACATGTTTTTCTAATAACTGATTGGTATAAGGAAGTTTGGGATATAGCCCTAAATGATAAACTAACTTGTAGTATCAAACAGGGATGGGGACTCGGACTCCAGGACTCGACTCGTGAGTCGGACTGAGTCCCTCCTCTGACTCGAGTCAGACTCGAGTCCCAATATTTTTAATGGGACTCGGGACTCGAGACCAAGGACTCGTGTTCCAAAATTGTGTTCCTCAAATGCAACATGGATAGGTTTTAGGAAGTACAGCAAGTTTATTTTTTAAAATCATTTTCCTAAAATGCAACCTTTCAGACATTTTGGGTTTGGCTGCCTCTGCCTGCCTGTTTGGGGTTCCCTGCCTCCTCTGCCTGCCTGGTCTCTTCTTAACCAGTTCCACAGTTTGAATTGTCCAAGACAAAGGCCTCTGCCTGCCTGCTTTGGGGTTCCCTGCCTCCTCTGCCTGCCTGGTTATTTTGGGTTTGTCTGCCTGGTCTGTTCTTGCCAAAATCAGTTGCAGAGTTTTGAAATAAAAAGGGACACTTGTGCCTAGAATTTATTTAAGCCACACATCTGAAATAGCCTTATTTTGTTGGGGAAAAAACCCATTGATTTTAATAGGGACCCGTGGAGTCAGCTTTGGGAGTGACTCGTGACTCATGACTCGTGACTCGGGAGTCACCATTTTGGACCAAGGACTCGGACTCGGACTCGAGACTCGGGTCCAAAGACTCGTGACTCGACTCGTGACTCGAAACCAAGGACTCTTCAACATCCCTGGTATCAAATGCAAAAAGGGACAGTTAAAGAAGAATAATTTTATGGATATATGGAATCAACTATTAGACTATGTATTAATAAAGGGGAAGGGGAGTATGCCTTGTCAGGATATGTTATATTTTTGGAATGTGGAACTCAATTGATTAAGGGGATGGAAGTATATTAGTTGGTCCCTAGGCGGGTGGGGTGTGTGCACCTTATAATTTACTGTAGTTGTATGTTTGTGTTTTACAGTGTTGTATGTAGTTTATAATAACTAAATAAAATTTTAAAAAAGAATGTGCAGAGAAATATATTATAACATTTTAAAGTGTACTGTACCAGTCTAAATTAGTACTTTTCTATAGAATTTCTAAAGATAGATTTTCTGTATTTCAAGGTGAGACTGAATTCATACTGATGTACTTGTTGAGCACAGGCCACCCAAATGTTATAATCTTATGCATGTTTATTGGAAATACTGTGTTCAGTTGGGTTTACTTCCAGTTAAGTGTGCACATCTTAAGTATGTACTAAACTTTGTTATTGAAATCAATAGGTCTGGCTTGGATCATGTCTTTTTTGTAGCATTAATGAACAATATATTAACTGGAGCTGGGCAGAATTTAAGATCTAGTAGAGATACTACTGAATACAATTCTCATCTGTGCTTGGTCCTAATATGACTGGGATTATTGAATACTAGGCTATTATTACCAGACTGATTCTTTTTCTATAATAGGGAAGTAGTTACTAATAACATTTCCTCCTGTCATGTTTAAAATATCTCAGAGTGGTTAGGGAACTAATAGGTGTGGTAATGGGAGATGTAACACTATTTTTAATCAAACCTCTTTGATCCAGTTAAATCTAATGTGAACCGCTGAAGTCATAGGAATTGATAATCTCATACTATTAAGAGTTGAAAACAAGATTCTTTGGGATGTGGGCTTGACCTGAATGAAATGCAGGCAATCATCCCACCAGCATTACAGTCATATGTAGCATTATAAATATCACTTTAATACTAACTTATTGACAAGTGGTTTTTAAAGCTTTGAAATTAACTAGTAAATCTGAATATGTTGTTTTGTTTTATTTTTAAAGGTGGCAACTTTGAATTTAGAATCCAAAATAACTTAATATCAGACACTAACAATGCTGAACTGAATTGTACATGTTGAAAACTGCTATTCCAAGATGACTAATCTGTCCTGTCTGTCAGCACTGGCAGTACCATAGCATCTAACTACTTCAAATGTCCTTTATACTTTAGATATTTTGGTGAAATAAGAGAGAGAAAGTACCTGCAATGGACATGAACTAATTTATTAGAGAGAGAGAGAGAGAGAGAGAGAGAGAAAGAGAGCTAACCATGGCTTTTTCAACACTTAGATTGTTCTTGCAACTCTGCTAGGTATTTGGGCTTTTTCTTCTTTTCTGAACTTATCAATAGACTTTATATTTATGGCTTATGTAAAGAACAGTATCTAGTACACATCTGAGCCTTTACCTACTTCTTTGAGACTTTTTCCTGGTTGCATTGTTTAGAAAGTAGAGGCCATTGTGATCTCTGCTAGCCCAGTCTACATGCAGGCTTGATAAGGGTGTGTGTGCGTGTGTGTGTGCGCGCGCGCTAGTAAAAGATACACCTACCTTTTCTGAAGACACTGTTTCCAGTTTAGAGCTGAAGTGTTGAACCAAGGGCATCAGCAAGTTATATTGGGGACTTTTCCATTTATATTTTAAAGAGTATCCGTTGAAATACTGCAATTTTAATTAAGTAAAATAGTGTACATAATGTACAGTATATGCATGTGTATATACAGAGAGAGATACTTTGGCTTGAAACCATTTTTTGCTTTCACATAATTTGAAAACAAGTTTAGTTTATGGCATGAAATTATGAAGGCCATTAGTGTCTTTGCATAGTTCAAAAATTAAAGCAGCTGAGATATAGAGGTTTAAAATGTAGCTACTCTACATGCACATTAACAATTTTTCGTTAAGGATTTATATCACCATCGCCTCTTTTTCATACATCGTGTAATACACAGATTTTATAGCATGTTGGTTTAAATATGTAAAACTCCAGTAGGAGCCATTATGGCTTGTGCTGTAAACTGTCTGTGGATTAATGGTCACTGGACATTTCTATACCATATCTTTCAATTTCCTGTTGCCATTCAAATATAGAATTTATTTATTTCGAAGATTGCAACGGTTCCTTTATCTGGTGCCCTTTAACTTTGGCTTATTGATGTGCTGTCCTTAGTATTGTGTTAAGAAACCTGACAGCTTATTTTTCTGAAAAACTCCCAAGTTCTGATCTTAGGATGCTGGGATGTGCTGGGAATTAGTTACTAGTGGCTATGGTGTTGCTAGTGAATAATTGCTGAGACCTTTTTAGTTGCTTCAAGCACTAAGGGTGCACAGTCCTCTAGTTTGGATAGGATACTTTCTGTTCCTTTCTCTCCTAATCCTCACCTCCTGCCTGTGAGCTCTTCCTTCTTTTAAAGTGACACAGATAGTTTCTAGAATATGTCTATATAGCACACTGAGAATTATATCCAATGTCATGCTAGCGTAAAAATTACAAGAGTTGGCATTATTCCGCCAGAGGTTATGCAACTGCTAGCAGAACAATTAGCGCAAACAAGTTGTAATCGGTTGTGCAGTGTCTTTTGAAATGCCTTGCAGAATGCCTTACGCAAGCAGAATAAAAAATGAATCCAGGAAGGATCCAGAAAATAGCTTAATGCCTGTTTTAGGTAAATTGGTGGAAAGTGTTATTAAAAATACAATTATCAAGTATACAGAAGGAAAAGTCCTGCCAAAAAGAATGTGGCTGATGCAAATGCAAGTTCTGCCTCAGTAATCTTTTAGAGTTCTGTGAGAGCGTCAACAGTCATGCAGATGGGGTGAACCAGTAGACATTGTGTATTTGGACTTCCAAAAGGCTTTTGACAAAGTCCTTCATCAAAGACTCTTGAGCAAACTTGGCAGTCATGGAATAAGAGGAGAGGTCCTTTTATTGATCAGTAGCTGGTAAAAGAACAGAAAGCAGAGAGTAGGAATACATGGTAAATTCTCCCAATGGGGGGATGTAAACAATGGGCTCTGTATTGGGACAGTACTGTTTAGCTTTTTAAAAATAAATGATCTGGGATCTTGGGGTGGTGGCAGCTAGCTTGATGAAAATGTTAGCCTAGTTTGCAGCTGTTGTGAAAAAGGCAAATTCCATATTGGAGATCATGAGGAAATGAATTGAAAATAAAAAAGCCAATATCATAATGCACTTATACAAATCTATGGTGAGACTGCACTTGAAATACTGTGTACAGTTCTGGTCACCACACCTCAAAAAGGATATTGTAGAGCTGGAAAAGGTGCAGAAAAGGACAGCCAAAATGATCAAGGGGCTGGAGCAACTTCCCTATGAGGAAAGGTTACAATATTTGGGACTCTTTAGTTTAGAAAAAAGGTAAGGAGGAACATGATTGAGGGAGATGTTTTTCTCCCTCATAATAGAGGGTCATCCAATGAAGCTGATTGATGGAAGCTTCAGGACAGATAAAAGGAAGTACTTCTTCACAGAGCACATAATTAAAACCCTGTACGGCTCCGGTCCAGTTTATCTCAAGGAGCGCCTCCAGCAATATCAAGTAGGCCGCTCAACAAGATCATGAACGGATGGTCTTCTCCCTGTCCCATCAGCCAGAGAAACCAGGCTCGTGGGGACTAGGAGGAGGGCCTTTTCTGTGGCAGCCCCCAATTTATGGAACTCTCTCCCCAGTGACCTCCGCCATGCCCCTTCCTTGATTAGCTTCCGCAGGGCATCAAAAACGTGGCTTTTCAGGCGGGAATATGGGGTGGGTTCGGATTTTAAAGTTTTGTACTGTTTTTAATTGTGTTTTATACTGTGTGTGTGTTTCCCCCCCCCTCTTGTATTTTATTGGACTGTACATCGCTCAGAGTGGCCGGATGTCTGGCCAGATGGGCGATTCATAAATATAATAAATAAATAAATATACTATGGAAATTCCTACCACAAGATGTAGTGCTGGCTACCAACTTGGATGGCCTTACAGGGGTGGGCAATATGCAGGCGACATGAGGTCCTCGCTGCCCCTTTAATAATAATTTAAAAAGAAAAAAAATTGAGTCCGTAGTGGCTACGGAGCACCAAAAAGGTCAAATTTAGCTTGCAAGCAAGCTAAATTAACCCTTGTAGTCCTCTGTAGTGTTACAGAGCAGTTTGCCACCCAATTTCGGCAGCATCCCCCCTTTTTTCTTTTTTTTGGGGGGCGCCCTGCAAAGTGTGACCTCTGGGGCAGAAATGTCCCCAAGACCTCCCAAAATTCCTCATCCCTGCTTTAAAAGGAGATTAGACAAATTCATGGAGAATATGACTATCAATGGCTACTAACAATGATGGCTTTATATTACTTCTAGTATCAGAGGCAGTATGCCTCTCAATACCAGTTGCTGGGAAAACTAGCAGGAGGGTTCTATTACATTTATGTCCTGTTTGTGGGCTTCTTATGGGTATCTGTTGGCCACTGTGTGAACAGAATACTGTATTAGATAGGCCCTTGGGCTGCTCTAGCTTGTCTGTCCTGTCCCACTAGTTCACTCCAAACAACGTGAATACAAGGAGGTCTTTATTGCCAAGATTCCATAACAGTAAGTCCAAAAGTCAAACACCAATACAGTAGGCGTGCCGAAGTCAAGACAGTCCAAGGTTAATAGGGAAGGAGAGTAAGGTGCCAGAGTCCAGAGTCACAGTCCAAAGTCGTAGCTGCCAGGAGATCAGATAGAGGAATTCAAGGAGCGCAGAAGCTTTGCCCGGAAACAGAGTCGTTGCTTTCTACACAGAGCATAGGACCAGGCCAGAATATAAACCCTGACCCAGCCTCACTGTCAGTCAGATCCTGATCCCGGATCTTGGCACGGGTATCTAGCCAGGAGGCGCTTGCTACGCCTCTTTCGGTTCACGTGCCTAGCAGCCAGGCATTTCTCCCGGCGTCTTTGGGAGGGCGGCATCCCTGAAGGGCCCTCCTCCCCCGAGTCCTCCTGACAGGCCAAGGCTGGCGGCTACAGCAGAGAATCAGCAAGCGGCCCTCCCTGCTCCTGTTGCTGGGGGGAAGGAGGCCTGTCCAAGGTCGACTGGCCTGGGCTGGAATCAGCCACAGCTGGGCATTCTGCTCCCTGCACCCGCTCATCTTTGCTGTCAGAGCTGGCTCCGGAGCAAGACCTCACAATGTCTCTTATTTTCTTTTGAGTCACAGGAATATAGACGTTCAGGTCAGAATCAGAACACAGATGGCACGAATAACAGAGGTTCTAATTTCCACTCTAGGTTTGATTATGTATTATATAGATGAAATTTATGTTGTCAATTAAGCAAGGTGATGGTGCATTGACATGGCTGTGTCAGTGCTTTGGAGAAAGGGATGCTTGAATTTCGCAGTCCTTCCAAAGTTTATCTGACTTGGGAATTGTGCAATGACATATGCACAGATAAGAGTTCCTTTCACCAATGCTCTAGATTGTGCTGAAAAGGTAGAGTGAAGAAGGGTAAATTTGCTACCGTCACCCTGGCCTTTTATTTATTTAAAGGATCGATATAGTGTAATGGAATAGTGGGCAGTGATTGACTATGGGAATAAGTTATAGCTAATCCCTTCTGCTTCCCTTCTACTGCCCCCCTAGGATGGTTTTTTCATGTGCGGCAGCTGGAGGATCAGATATAGTAAATAAAGGAAGCTACCATGCTGAGTCAGACCACTGGTCCATCTAGTGCAGTGTTGTCTACACCAGTGGTCTTCAGCCTTTTCAGACCTGTGAGCCACCTCAAACATGCATTTAATTTTTTTTTTAACCATATATTTGCATGGTCTAGTGCTGCTGTTGCGATCCACCTCAGGTCAGGCTGTGACCCACTGTCTGAAGACCAATGGTCCATAGTGACTGGCATTCTTATCTAGAATGGAAACATTTCATACAGGGGCTCTTCTTAGCCCTACCTGGAGATGCCGGGGATTGAGCCTGGGACCTTTTGCCTGCAAAGTATGAGAGCTAGGGCCTTTCCCCAGCACTCCCTCCATCCCCTGTTTAGAAAGACTGATGAAGGTTAGCTGTTGGCTGCATTTTGTATGTTACTTGATCAAAATGAGAGTATTATCAGTACCCCAAAACAGTGGAGTTCCCCACCCCCATTTACTCTAACTTCTCAGAGTGTTTGGTATGTTCACTCTTGAACATGTATACAGTTGTGCACAGTATATACCAGCGATGGCGAACCTTTTTGAGCCCGAGTGCCCAAACTGCAACACAAAACCAACTTATTTATTTCAAAGTGCCAACACTGCAATTAAATCTGAATACTGAGGTTTTAGTTTTAGAAAAACAACTCATACAGTTGTCCAAACTAATTAACATCTTTTGTCTTAAAAGAAAAACACAATAACAGAGCTTTCAATGATACAAACAGTTTGTTGGGGAAAAAATCAACTCAAAAAATTATTATAGTACTACATTGTACACATAGCCTGAAGGTAATTTAGACAAACTTTTTAAATAATTAGGCACATGTATTTTTGGATAAGGGATACTCAACTTGTAATATGATTATATGCCAGACTGAAATTGTATGGGGCAAGCTTTACTCCGGGTCCTTTCCCTGCTTCTACAGGTGTCGGATTAGTAAAAGTAAAAGTCAACCTGTACTAGGATGAGCAAGATAAACAAGAAAACTAAATATGCTTAACACATTTTAAACACTTTATGTCTAAAAACTGCATTACACTGCAAACACTGCATTAGGTAAAAGTTTGCATTGAGCATGCTTTTGCACCATTAATGTGATTTTTGCTATTGCATGCATGCTGATAATTTGTCAAACCTTGGCTCATACTCGGTTAGTTTGAGAGCAACACATGCAGCACTCAGATCAACTGTTAGGGCTTTACATCCAAGCCATGCTCTGTGCATCATTCTTCAAAATCTTTTAAATGTGATAACAATGTAGAAAAGAATTCTGTAACAGGAATTCTAGAATAAAATGATTCTGTTCCACACTGTGAGAAAGAACAAAATCATTAGTGTTTTGCAGAAGGGGACAGTCTTTTTGTGATCTGGTGACTAATGGCTCGAGTGCCCACAGAGAGGTCCCTGCGTGCCAGCTGTGGCACCCGTGCCATAGGTTCGCCATCACTGGTATATACTCATTATACATTTTCTCAGTCATAGTTTACTGCATTTCTTAAAATGCAGTTGTAGCATTTATATTTTATTAGCTGGGGTTTCCAGGAGAAATAATGAGCATGGTTGGTAACTGAAATTACTTTAGTAAGTATTTTGATGGTGTTGCCCTCCCCTCACCTATTTTGTTTTTAATTCACAGTAATGCCATTTTGTTTAGAATATAAAGGATAAAAAGAGGACCGGGGCATAAAAGCAGACAAGTATCTTGGTAATACCTCTGTAATAACTCTGGGAAATACCATGCTGATCTGATTGTATGTACCAAAATGTTGCTTCTCAGCCCTCTCTAAGTAGTGCAAATGTGTATGCCAGATCAACAGGGGTTTGTAATTTGGCACAAATGTTATGTAGTCAGTGACTTAAGATGTTGAGCTAAGCATGTTGTAGATGTTGTGGAAGAATAAATATCTCATGTATGAGCTTTTAACCATCACAAGAACTATTACAAAAACTGTATACTTCCTTTCCTATAACTAAATAAATTCTTTATCTTTGAATTATATGAACAGTTACACCCTGTGTTTTGGATGATTGCCAAAATATTTTGTTAGAAGAAGCAGCTTTAAATATGTTGTGTAAGTTTCACTGCCCACTATGTCCGCTGCCCATAGCTTTTTGATTTGAGCTAGGTTGACATCTGTGAAACCACATTTATTAATGTACATATGAAAGAGCAAGTGCATCTTCTTTAATAACCCCCTAACAAATTGAATGATTTTTTATTTTATTTTTTGTACCTAGGCTATTTGTACCTAGGGTGTAATTTCTCTCTAGCTTATTACTTTTATAGCTCTTGTAATTTGTGGAAGATGAAACCTCTTGCTATTTAATATTAGTTGCCCTTCGTAGGCTTTAGTGAAAGATAGAAATTTGGTTTCATTTGTATATTTTGAATGTAACCTTTCATAAAACGTCAGATCTTTTTTTTAATTAAATGGTCAACTTTGCTCTGCAAGATTTAAATATGAAATTAAGAATACTATGAAAGACAAGTTTATAATTTGTACGATTACCCCAAAATTCTGCAAATGTGGTTCATGGTTGGCTGAGTTTTGGGGGTGTTTTCCCCTGCATTTGGGAGTTTATTACATTAGGTTTATTTCAGTAGTGAAGCAATAGTATATATAAGAGCATAAATGGGGAATTCTGGTTAGTTTAAATGTGGAAGCAGATGCTTCTGATCCCCCTCCTCTGGTAGGTGAAGGTGGGGGTGGGGGTGGACATGTAAGCCAGAGGCACATGCAGGCTGGTGCATGTAATACTAAACCATGCATGGTCAGCATTACAGTAATACTGGATTGAGAGCATAATTCCTTCCGGAAACATGCTTGTAATCCAAAACACTCTTATATCAAAGCGAGTCTCTGGGGGGCGTCAGCGGGGCCGATTTCGGCCCACTATGCCCGCTCGAGGCGAGCAGTTACATCCCTACACTACTTGTCTTGCAAGACCTTGCTCGTTTATCAAGTCAAAATTTTTAAATTTTTTTTGCTTGTCTTGCAAAATGCTCTCAGACCAAGTTACCGGTACTTGCAATCCAAGGTATTACTGTACATTTGAACCAGTCTATTGTGATGAATATGTTATTGGAATGTTGTGATGATTGTGTTGCTGTGTTAACAGAGCCATAAATGTTTTAATGTTTACAGATCACAATTTGCTTTGACCACAGACATAAATGCCTCATGAACTCCAGCTTTGTCTAGTTTGAAAATACTCGAGCTGTTGCTTCTAGCCTTAATCTTAGGTGTCGCCAAGTCCATCCCTTCTACTATGGCAGTATATTCAGTCTACTTAAAACTATTCCTGGTGGCAGCCATCCAGATCTAGGTGCTCTTTGATTAAACTGATTTTCTGGGTCCATTTCAACTGTGGTTTAGGCTTGGCTTAAACCACAGTTTAAGAGCTGTGCATTGGTGCCCTGTGGGGATGATGACCTCTGCCAGGAAAGGGAAAGTGACCCTGTTAAATCTCCTGGAACTCTCAGTGGCTTTTGATATCTTTGGTCATGCTGTGCTTCAGGTGAGGTTGCCTGAATCAGGAGTGGGTGGGATGGAATTACAGTGGTTATACTCATATTTGAACAAAAACTTCCAGAATGTGTTGCTTGCGGATTTCTGCTCAAACCACATTGCATTTATGCTTTCAGAGTCCCACAGTGTTCCATCTTGTCCTCCATGCTGTTTAATATCTACATGAAACTACTGAGTGAGATCATTCAAAAGTTTAGAGTGTAGTGTCATTAGTATGCTGATGACACACAACTTTATTTCTCTTTTTTATTGGACCCAGGTGAAGTGGTGGAAATGCTTAATCAGTGCCTGGGCACAGTAATATACTGGATGAAGGCCAATAAATGGAGACTCCATCCAAATAAAACAGAAGTAGTTGGTAGACGGTTCATCTGTCCAGGGTAGTGGTGTTCAATCACCTCTGGATGTTGTTACACTCCCCTAAAGCTTTGTAGTTTGGGGGTGATTGTAAATTGATCTTTGTCACTTGAAGCACAAGTGTCTTCGGTGGCACAGAGCGCCTTTTACCAGCTTAGGCTGGTACGCCAGCTACAATCCTACCTGTATGACACTACCCGGTATCAGTGATCTTTGCTGTAGTAACCTCCTGTCTAGATTACTGTAATGTATTATACATTGGACTGCCTTTAAGACAACCAAGAAACTCTAATTAGTACAGAATATTAGCAAGAGTACTAACTGGAACTAGCCATTATGATCGTATTATGCCAGTGTTGTGTCATCTCCACTGGCTTCCAGCTCATTTTTGGGCTCAATTCAAAATGCTGATGTTAACCTATACAGTCGTTCATGGCTTGGGGCCACAGTATCTGAAGGTCTGCGTCTTCCCATATGTTCTTGCCCATGCCCTGAGATAATTCTCTGAGGACCTGTTCCTAGTGCCCCCGCATAATGAGATTCAGTGGGTGGCTACTTGTGAGTGGGCTTTTTCTGTGGTGGCCCTGAAATTGTGGAATGCCTTCCCTAGAGAGGTCCAGCTGGCACCAACTTGGTTGACTTTTCCACACCAGGCAGAGAGCTTTTTATTCTTCCAGGCCTTTGGAAAAAAAAGGAAAAAAAAGACCTTTATTTATTTATTTATTTTTAAGCTTGCTACTTGTTTTACTCTTTGTAAAATGTTTTAAACTGTTTTAAAATTGCCCTTCTCCATGCTGATATTTATTTATCTTCTGCTTTTAAAATGTTGTTGTTACTGCTGCTTTCAATTTTTTTTGTTTTTAACTAATGTTATTCATTTTATTGTATTTGTTTTTATTATGTATGTTGCCCTGAGAGCTTTGGCTATATGGCGACTCATAAATGAAGGAAATAAATAAAATGTTCCTTTCTGCCTTATTTACATTTTAGATATGAGTGGTAAAAATTTGAGAAACAAATATCACTGACATTCATTCTAGGCCACCTTTCAAAGGAAGATCTTGCACAAAAATGCAGAAATTATCTGTTTCAGATGTCACATCTAACATTCATTCCTTTGAACTTAAGCTTGTTCTCATGTACACTTGCTTACAATAGCTTGAACACTGATAGCAATAATATAACTGTCATATCATGTGGTCAACATAGTCTATAATAATGCTGATGGTATTGGGAGAACGTTTTGAAGGTCTATCAGAAAAGGCACATTTTACCTAAATTCCTTGAGACCAGCATATCTGAAAGTTATGGTGGTCTTCTGAGGCCCTACTTCTTACCCTGCCACCAAAAGAGGCATGACTGGTAGGAAGATGAGACAGGGCCTTTTCTGTGCAGTTGTGGAATTCCTTCCTGAAATAACTTAGACTATGACCCATCATGGATAGTTTTTAGGTGAGCAGTAAAACTGTTTATTTCATCTGGTTTTCAGTGTTTCTTAACTGTGGCGTTTAATCATTAACTTCTTCACACTCTCTAGCTTTTAAATCTGTTTTAATTTGTTTTGGTTGTTTTATTGTTATTTGAGTGTTGTTGTCAACTGCTTAGGGAGCCCTTTGTTAAGGCAGTCCAGAAATGTTCTGATAAATAAGGAAAATTCCTTTTTTACAGAATTATCATAGACTGAAACTAGTGCTATGTGTATACTGTACATCTATGGGGTTGCTAGATGCATTTGGTATTTGAAAATATGAATCTCAGCTATCTTTTTAAAGGGGGGAAATGAATTTCTAGTGCTTACAGTTATAGAGAAAAACTTGGAAAATCTCAGAAGCAGAGAGAAACCAATCAAGGACATCTAGTGGTTCAGAAAATGAGGTGTCAGTGGCTGGCAGCTAGTTATGTGTCCCTTGTCTACTCTTCTCTGGTTGTCGTCCCCCCCCATACACCTAATCTCTATATTTTCCTCATTTTCCATTTCCACCCCCACCCCAGTGCTTGCAAAAATATTTTCAGGCTTTCTCTAAATCTGCATGTTGGAAGCAGAATAAGATAGGCAAAGTACAGAATAATATAGGCAAAGGTTTCATTTGCATAATTTCACGTGCAAGATTTCATTTACGTATTATTTCTTTTTATTTATTCAATTTCTGAGTTGTGTTTTCCACTTACCAGGAGTGCCCAAAGTGACATACAATATGTAATAGTCCTGCTACAGTATTTGTTTCTGTTTTGTTTTGTCTCAAGAGTATTTGGCTAAAATATTAGTCTGTAATAAGTCTTCATCAATATTTCTTGTCTTCTGGATACTATTTAGGGTGGGAATAGTGACGATGTTGAATAGAGAGTGCCTCATCAGAAGTGGGTACTGTCTCAGAGGTGTTGGAACTAAAGGGAGAAATGTTTTCACTGAACAAAGTGCCATTGTTTGATGTTCACTGAGGAGCTGGCCTGTATTTGGGTATCAAGGTTCTTAGCAACGTACATCCTGGGGAGGAAAATAACTATTATGTAATGTACAACAGTGAATTTTTCAAGCCACATAGTGATGCACTCCTGAGAATGGAATCAAGCCATTAGTACATCATGGAGAATTACTGGTTCCAAAGAGACACCCTTGAGAGAGGAAGTAGTGTAATGAGAAAGTGGCAGTGTTGTTCTAATATTTGTTGTTTCCTTGAAATGGCTAAAATACCTGAAATGATTTATACCTAATTGAGCTTTGCATTCCATCTGATAGGGTAAATGTTCTCAGGCCATTTATCATCAGTGGCTTTTCAAGATCTCCTAGGAGTACGTGGTGTATATTTACCTTAACTTGGCTGGGTCAAGGGAAATAAAATTAAAAAAGCAAGAATAATACATGATATTGTGGGACTGCAGCAAGCAGGAATAGTGTAGGGTAATCAAAAAGCCAGTGACTGTCTGAATCTTTGCCTCTCATACATTCTTTAATGATCCAGAAATGGTCAGGAATCTTGCTTTCTTCTCATCTTAAAGATCGCACCCCAAGCAGCACAGTGCTCCCTAAGCATTATGCTGGGACTTCAATTTAATGCTGACTGAAGGGCTTCTTTTCAGTTTCATCAAACTTGATAATTACATTTGGGAGAAACTTTAATGCTTTTCTATTTTTGTTTTGTTATTTTTCTTATAACTGGAGCAACATTCTTCTCTGTGCCTTGTCTTGGCACACATTAATGTTTTTCCACCTGGGGTTTCATGCAGTTCTGGTTGCAAGGTACACCAGTTCTATCTATGAATCTTTTCTCTTTCCTTTTCATAGGGGTGATTAAAATAATTCTGGTTATAATGATAAAATAGTGGAAATGATTGCTCAGGAGGAAAATACTTAGTTTTATACCATACAGATATTGGGAATTGATTAAGTTCCAATTTTGTACATAATTTTTTTGTACCTGATCATATAAACCTATGAGTGGTGTTGAACCTTGTAAAAATTATACAAAGTGGATTCCAGTATCTTTCCCAGTAATATTCCATTGTGTGTGAGCCATGATGAATGTGTGTATGCAGGCCACATACATGGCCTGCATATAGAGCTTGCCATGTAGCAAAGGAAGAAGGACCATCTATGGAGTAGTTTTTATCGATGTTATCCTAGAAACAATGTTGTTTTGCTGCTAAGTGCAAAAAATGATGGGCAATGTGTATGTGTTTTGATTATGATCCCTATGTAGTCCATACATTAAGGAATAGCATAGGGTACAGTAGGGTAAAAAAGGTACTGTACTCACAGTATAACACATAAACATAGAGAAGTCAGCCATGTTCTTTTTTAAAATAAGGAACACAACATTTTCTTTGGCAAAATGTATCTTAAATATGTATAAACCCATTACTTATTACCTCAAATAATTCATTTTGAGCAATTGTCACAGACTATTCTGCTTTCTCTTTTTTATTTTGGGATATTTTATTTGTTTATTTGTTTTGTTTCTGCCTTGGTTTTGTATGTCAGTTGCCCTGTGGCTGGGAGTGTGAACAGCCTCCTTAAAGTGTACAATATTGTTCTGTTCTATCCAGTTTGGTGTAAGAATGTATTTTGCATCTCCTCTAGGGGCTGAAAATGTCACTTAGTGATGCTCCCAGTCTTCTGTAGCTTTAAGTGTAGATGTCCTAGGGGTGGACAACTCAAACAGGGTTTCCTTAGGCTGCCCCAGTCATGTTTCTTTTAAGTCATTTCTGTATTGCCTTTAGTATGAAAGATTATTTTGGTTGAACTGCTCTTGAAACGTCTTTTAGTTTTATATACTATCAGACAGGGGGCAAAGTCTGTTTGAAAGCAAGTGAGCTATATTATATAGACACAGACCCAACTTAAAAATAAATGTATATTTTTAAAGGCTAGCATGTGCTATTGGCTATTGGGAAACATTTAGGCATCGTTAAAACCTAAGTATTTTCAAGCACATGCGTGTATGACTGAATTGTTAATTGTAACCTAAATTTTAATGGAATGTGACTTTGATTAATAGATACTCTCCTTTTTCCATGCCTGCAATTTTAATTAGTCTTTTTTAAGTTAAACTTATTAATGAAACAAAAAGATTGAATCCCTTTAAAATTGAACTCACTGGCTGAGCTCTTGTAATGTGGTTCCGCTTTTATCATGATCCTATATGACACATTTTTATAAAGTAGGCTTTATTAATAATATGAGTTTTTAATGTTTCCCCCCCCCCCAAGACTCTTGGACAACTTGGAAAACGTATAGGAGAATGAGCGCTCTGCTAATTGAAGCTTTTTATGGAGGTTCACACAAGCAGCTTGTGGATCTTCTACAGGAGGAAATAGAAGATTGTGTCCTCTTTACTCTCCCTGCAAAGAAATGGCATTGGAGAGCAAGGACTGCAGCTCTCTACTTCATGGAAAATGTACCAGCCAGTGCTGATTACAGGTAAGAAGAGCTATTGATGTAGTCATATGTCTAAAACTTGAGCTTTCAGATTTACTCACACACCATTCCATATCTTCATACAGATCTGGAATCAGCAAGCTCAGTGATAGAACACGTGCTTTCCATCTATGCAAGTGTTTCCAGTTTCAGTCCCAGGCATTTCCAGTCAAACAATATCAATAGCAAGGTTGGATAAGGACCAAGCACACACTACTTTAAAGACATAGCTAGCAGCTACATCTTTTTTTCTTTTCTTTTTTACTCTAAAATAGTGGTAGGCAACCTTTTCTGGCCATGGGCACATTTAGCAATGTGAGAAACTGTTCTGGGCACCACCACAAAATGGCTGCCATGGGAGGCCTTGGAAAAGGACAAGTAACCTACCCTAAAGACTGAATACAAGACAGAGGTGAGGTCTTAACCCCAACACACTAAACAACACCTTTGAAACCAGTTTTCAGCACCAGCAGAAACCTATTTCACAGCAATCCCAGTAGCCAGAAAGAAAATGTGTTAATTTGAGGGGTAGGACCCCTTGTCAGGCACCAAGAAAAGTGTCTGGGCACATTGGTAGCTACAGGCACCACATTGTCTATCCCTGCGCTAGAATAATCGCAGGGCTTTAATTTGGATTGAAACTCAATGTGGGAGTGCTAGAGGCCCCCCCCCCCCATTGCTGTCCTGATCCAGATTGGGACTCCTGCACCTGCAATATATATTGCCAAATAGTAATCCATTAAAAGATTAAAACAGCAGCATAAAATTACAGAATGCAGCACTAAGATTATTTTTAAAACAGTTTTTTCCCAACAAGACTAGCAATTCACAACCCAAATGCCTTCACAAAACAGAAGGCTTTTACCATCTTGTGGAAGACCATTAGAGCAGAGGTGGGACGTGCTTCCCTCCGAAGGGAGTTCCAGAGCCTAGACCAGCCACTGAAAAGGCCCTCTTCCTACTCCCGAGGAAGCGTATTTCTGGAGCTGTTGGGACACACAGGATAGGCCTCCAAAGGTGATCTCAGTAGGTGTGCAGCCTCATATGGGAGAAGACAGTCTTTCAAATATCCTGGTCCCAAACCATTCAGGACTTCACCAGCCTTTGAATTGTACTTGGACATAAATGGGAAGCCAGTGCATCTGTTTCAACTAGGGAGTATGCAGCCCCTGTTAACACCCTGGCCGACACATTCTGGGACAATGAATAGTTTCCTAGCAGTCATCAAATGCAGCCCTCTGGAGAGCTCATTGTAGTAATCCAGACATGGTGTAACTAAGGTATTTGTCACCATGGCCAGATCTGCCTTCTCCGCGAATGGGCATAATGGATGCATCAGTCTCAGCCGGGCAAAGATACTCTTAGTCACAGCCAATACCTGGTCATCTGGGGCAGGACTGGTGCAAGGCAGTTTGCCTAGGCAAGAGCAGATATTTAGCCCCCCCCTCCCACTTGAGAGTGCTGTATTTTTTTTTCCAGGCGTTTCTGGGGGGGCCTTTAGCCCTGCGCCCTAGGCAGCTGCCTAGTTGGCCTAATGGTAACACCGGCCCTGATCTGGGGTCAAGGTCGGGTCCAAAAGAACCCCTAAACTACAAACCTGTGCTTTCAAGGGGAGTGCTATCCCATCCAACACTGGTTAACCCCAATTCCTGGGTCATCTCTACTGACTATGAGCACTTCTGTCTTGTCTAGATTAAGCTTCAGTTTGTTAGCCTACATCCAGTTGACACATCCAGGCAACAGCTTAAGACCTTCACAAACTCCTTGGAATGAACTGGAAAGAAGAGAGAGAGAACTGGGTGTCATCCATATAATGATGAAAGCAAAGCCAGAAACCCTGGATGATCTTCTCCAGTGGTTTTATGGGGGACAAGATGGAATCCTGAGGGACACCATAGGCCAATGGCCAAGGCTTCAAACAGGAGTCCCCCAGCACCACCTTCTGAAACTGTCCCTTCAGGGAGCCACTGTAGCACTCTGCTCCCAAGTCCCATCCTGGTGATGCAGCTCAGAAGGATGCCATGGTTGATAATATTGAATGCCACTGAGAGGTCCAGCAGAACAAACCAAGGCTATTTCAGTCTCAAAACCAGAGTCAAAGCCAGATTGAAATGGAACTAGAGAAGCTAGGGAAGCCTGGAGCTGAGAGACCACCACATGCTCAAACACCTTGCCCAAACATTCAGTATTGGAGACTGGCTGGAAAATCTCCAGTATGGTGGGGTTAAGGGAGGTCCCCCTTCTCCCCAGTAATGGCCTCTTTTAAACATGCTGGTACCACACCTTCCCATAACAGGGTGTTTACTACTCCATCACCCATTTGGCCAGCCAATCTCATATTAACCAGGATGAGCAATGGTCAAGTACACATATGGTTGGTCTTGTCTCTCCAAGAATCATGTCCACATCATCAGGCTGCACAAACTGAAATTGCTCTGCTGGCCAGTTCAGAGGGGATGAAGTGGTGGTGGAAAAGTAAGATTTCTTTATTGCCATCATCGCCACAGAATAAGCTCTAACATGAGCTGTAGCCTAAACTACCCTAGAGAGTTAGTTTGAGACTAGCTACAACCTGATATTCAAAATTGTGGCCTACATATGAATTCAGGAAAAATAGCATGAGTGCTTTGCATCACAAACTCACCTGCTGACTTAAATAACAACAATGATTTGCGGGGAGTGGCATTGTAGGGGGAAATAGTAGAAAGTCAGATTCATAAACAGTGGTTTTCTTCGTTTTTTTCATGCATGTCTCAAGTCCTATCTGTTGCTTATATTCTTCTGAGAATCAGAGAGTGTGCAAATGGGCATTTCCTGTTGCATGCACTTTCTTTTTCACATAATAAGATGTGGAAACCCTTGCAAGGTTGGGGTTGCATGCATGCTGTTGGGGCTTCTATCCCACAGCCAATAATAGGAACATTGTGTTAATGAATTTTTTTTTACTTGTATAGGGCATTTAGTCTTGGTGAAAGGAAGGACTACAATCATGTCTTTTGATGGTGTTATGCTAAGCACAACTTTGCCCTCTCCTCAGCACTTCATGATTTAATTTAAGATGGTGAGGTAGCAACCACTAGTAGCAATCAAGCGTGGATAGTGAGACCTCAATTCTGTCTGGGTTCCTAAATCTTCAGAAGAATAAGAATAGTGGTTAAGGAAGCCATGGTGAAAAGAGTTGGGATTTACTATTTGAAGTTGACTTCCTACAAATACAGCAAGTGTAAAGGAAATGCAAGCATTTCTTGAATGTTCAGTGTGAAGTGATCTGAATTTCAGAGCAAAGGTCTTTCACTAAATAATGAGTGAAATCCAACATTGTGTGATTGAAAGGCAACTCACGCAGGAAATCTTTCTTTTTTCCTCCCCCCTGCAGCTCCCTATACCTTGCTACCCCAAAAAAGCCTCTCCAGAGGGTTAGGGAACCCACTAAACATTTGGGTTGTGTTTTACAGGGCTGCAGTAAGACAGGGAATGGCCCAAAATCAGGCAGAGTAATCTTGTACTGCTTGTGCAAGGTTCATGACTTCATCTTCCCACTGCAGCCTGGTAAGACACAGCCCACAATGTTCAATAGGTCTCCCCAACCCTCTGAAGAGGCTTTTAGGGGGTGCAGGGGGTGCAGTGATGAGGAGGGGAAGGAAAAGATCTGATGAGCAATGTTGGATTTCACCCAATGCATGTATGCGACTCAAAAGAGTACGAGGTTACCTTAGAATTGGTTGAGGTCTTTTACTTGATAATGGGAATGAATTATGGGGACATGTATTGACATAGTGAATTTTGAAAATTTATCATATTTGTATTCCTCCTCTTCCCTTAAGAAACTCAGGGTGCCCAGTGTGACCATTCAGTTTTATTCTCCCACAATCCTATGAGGTGGGTTAGGCTGAGGAAGAGTGACTTGCATAAGGCCTGTTAGCGAACCAGGTCTTCCCAATTTATATCCAAAATTCTCTCTGCAACACAACACTGGCTTTTGCCATTCTCACAGGCAGTATGTGAAATAATTTAGCAAACTGGAAAAAAATTGACATAGCACCATCCTATGTGGGTGCCCGTAACCTTCCAAACTCGGAGGATTACAGGCATCCAATAGAAGGTGGGAGGACTACGGCAGCTAGGATTGCCACCGCACTCCCCTCGCCCTCTAAAACATTTAGATGGCCAATTTCGGCTGTCTAAATGTTTTCCTTCTCCTGGTGAGGAGCAGAAGCTGAGACACTGCCTGGATTCGCCAGATGACGGTGGTGCCTCTCTCCTCCCCTCCACTGGGAACGCCCCCCCCATGCCAGTACCGAAGACGGTCTTCCGACTTAGGTTCCCAGCCAGTGGGGAATTACCGTGTGACCGTGAGGTGTGGGGAAGGGCACTCCACAGGCAGAGTCCCCACTGCGACCTTGGAAGGGATTTCTGAGGTTGCAGTGGGGAGTCCGACCTATCCTATGGCCCCCCCTGGCAAGGTCGGAGGGCCATGGGATTGCACCCTTTTGTTACTGGGAACACAATCACTGAGTAAGCTATAACAAATAGTCACAGTTTTCAACCTTGCATTTATCTGGTTTTCTTAAGCCCCCAGTAAGGAGAAAAATTGAAATAGCTGATATCTGAGGGGGATTTTCTTTTTTCATACTTTTATTTGTTTTTCCTCCAAATAAGAGGGAAGGGTTCAGTGGATTATGGGCAATCCAAGTTTGGGTTTCAAATAGTTCTGTTGACTGAAGCAGCCAGTTCCATAGGCTGAAATAGTTATGTGAATCCACACTAAGTTTGATATTCTGCCATCTTGCATTGTATGTCATGCATTTCAATTTAATGTAGAATAAGACAATTTTAACATTTAAAATGCAAATCTTTTAAAATAATTATTTTTTTCTCTGCCTGTTCCTTGGCTCTTCTCTGCTTCTTCTAATTTCATATACTCTTAACAGTCTGGAACAACTCTTACACACACACACACACACACACACACACACTGAGGTGGTTGAATGTGGGTTTTGTATTGCTCGACTTTGAAACAATCCTATTTTGTAGGAGTATGTATGACAAACTATTATGTAAAATTTTTTTTCTACATCACAAGCACATCCTCCAACGCATTGCAATGTTATCTCAGCTCCTTCAAGGTCAGCAGCCCAAGCTGTCCAGCGCTTGTTGTATTAAGCTAATCAGACATAACTCATAGGCATACCTCATTAGTTTAACGTACAGTTACATTGACCTAAGATAACTTAATTCCAATTTGTCAAATAACCTACATTTTAAGAGAAAGTACTGGAAGCTTAAAAACTAATTCGAAGTTAGCAAACTTGCAATCTGTCATGTACTTATGTGCAATATAACCTTCACAAACAGCAAATAAATCTACACTTAACCAATACAGCATAATGAAGAGGCAATGGCACTGTCTTTGCTATTGGTATTTGATTACAGAGAAAATAATTCAGGAAGTTTCATATAGGTGTAAGTTTTAATACATATAAGAATATGGCGGTAAGATTCCAACTGAAGTCACATTGGAAGCACTTGGAAGTCACATTGATTTCAGTGAGAAAATGAAGCATCTGCTCAACATTTTCCAACTGAAATCAGTAGGACTTCCAAGAGCACCTTTGCTGGATCACCCCATAATAATGATGATGATTATAAAAATAAAAAATTAATGATGATTTCATGCCAGATAAAGGAATTGGTAGCCATTGAATAAAAGGGGAATTGTGCTCAGTATGGGACCACTGCTGAAAATAGCAACCCCATGTTGGGTTTTCTGTCCTTTCCCAGCAACATTTAGGTATGTTTATCCATGTTATAATGTCATCATTTCATGTGTTTTATCCACCACTACCAGCTGATAGTCAATGATATGAAGCAGGAGCAGCAAAACACATGATGTAATAGGCAGCAAAACACATGATGTAATAAAATGCAAGTGTACATATTGGTGAGAGGGGGGAAGACCTCAGCAAAGGGCTGCAGTTTTTTGGTGGCCACCCCATGTTGAGGCTAAATTTTTTGCCCTAGTCTTAGACTTAATTTAGGGATGGAAGAACCAGGCATGCTGGAGCTTGCCAAGATTCTCCAAACTCCACTTTGAAGCTAGGTTCACCTTGCTCCCATTTTTGTTTGCGACCTGTTTTTCTTTTTGTTCAGATGGGGAAAGTGTGCATTTTGGATGGAAAAAGTGTGCATTCCATACACATTTTTCAAAAGTGTGCACTTTCCCCATTGACTAAAGTGTGGAAATGATCTTGGAAGCACGTGAATTACACATATTGACTCTCTAAAAAGATTGCTTTAGTATTGTACTTGTAATATTCTTAAATGTTAAATCAATCCATCAATAAAAAAATAACATGGATGTCAAATATTGTGGACATTCTCAGTTCTATGAAATGTGTGTGTGTGTGTAGGGTGAATGGTTTCCAGATCACCATACCCCCCTTCATGCATTACATGCATGAAGAGTGCTGCACGCAAGAAGAGGAAGCAGGGCTCCACTGCTGGCCTTGTCCCTCGTGATAGAACAGCTTCTTGCCTGGTCCCTTTATGTCTTTGTGTTGAGTGTGGATATCTGAAAAAGGGAACCTATATGAACATAAACATAAGAACTTAAGAAGAGCCATGCTAGATCAGACCAAGGGTCCATCTAATCTAGCATTCTGTTCACACTGGCCAACCAGCTGCCCATGGGATCCCACAAGCAGGACATGAGTGCAACAGCGCCCTCCCACCCATGTTCCCCAGCAACTGGTGTACATAGGCATACTGCCTCTGATACTGCAATGCCTCGAATGCCACTCTGATATGCTTAGAGTGTTATGTAATTAGGGTTCTAGATCATGTGGGTACTAGAACCTACATGTGTAAGGTTCTCTGCTCAGGTGTCCATGTCTAATGCATGGACATTGAGGGCAGGGATGGTCGTGACATTGGGGGCAGGGCCAGCAGTGCAGCCCCACTTCTCCTTCTACGCATGGAATTCTTTTCACTCATATAACATGTGAAGGGAGTGGAAGAACGTTGTTTTAAGCTGCCTAGTAAGATATTTTCCTGCTTGCAGAGCATGAAGAGATCTGCTATGGATCTTAACATAAGAACATAAGAGTCATGCTGGATCAGACCAAGGGTCCATCTAGTCCAACGTTCTGTTCACACAATAGCCAACCAGCTGCCCATGGGATCTCACAAACAGGACGTGAGTGCAACAGCACCTTCCTGCCCATGTTCCCCAGCAACTGGAGTACATAGGCATACTGCCTCTGATATTGCCTCTGATACTTACTTTCCATGGAGAGGAGGAGGAGGATTATGTAAGCCACCTTGGGTTCCTTACAGGAAAAAAGGCGGGGTATAAATATAATAAAATAAATAAAATTAGGGTCACTATCCTCCTGATATTACCCACCATGCAATAGAAATGAAGCTAGCAGAAAATTAACTTTGCCAGGCTTCCCCCCTGCTGCGTTGTCAGGATGTAGGTAGTGGAGAAAGGAAGCTGTGAAGTCTTCTGCTATCAATGGTATTGGGGGAGCCCACATGGGCAATTAAGGTTTGCCAAGATTAATTAGTTAATAATTTGTCAGCAGACGAAGGTGGGATTTTCAGATGGCAGGGGAAAAATTGTAATGCATAAAGTACATATTCCAGGGTTCCTAAACTAAATTCCTAAACTTTAGTTGGGTGTCAATGAATGAGTGAACTGTGACAAATGAAACACATCATAGATAATGCAAATGGTTTTTGCAAACAGAAGGAGTAGTGTTATGGGTTAACGTAAGTTTGAAAAATAGATGCTGTAGTTTCTTTTAATATACAGCTTTGTGTCTTGATTATGTGAAAATAAGCTGAACCTATGAATAATATAGAAATAAAATAAATACAAGACACTTTAAGAGGATAAACTATACTAGGTAATTAAAAATCATAAATGTAGAAATACTGAATCACAATGCACAATTTCATTATACATTAGTGCTAGCAATGTAAATACCAATATATATAAAATGAGGCACACATGATGCATTTGAAGAAAAGCAAAACAATTCCCCAGATTCTTTAAAAACCTAAAATGGAGGAAGCAAATGTGCTGGAGTTTGAAAAACAAAAAACACAAAGCTTTCATTTTCTTATTAGGACAGGTTTTTGAAATAATCAGCAAAACCTTTACGCATCAACAATGACTGTAAATCCACAAGAGCTCTGAGTAGCATTCCAGCAGTCGTTTGATGACCACAATATTATTTCTGCTTTTGTTAATCAGCTAGTGATACATATGCTTTTTAACATAGTTCTTAGTATCAATATGTTCAGCATCTTGGCCTGAGATGTAACAGAAGGCTCTTATCAGTGTGCAGTCATATCTATGTTATATAATTTAATATTGATGCTAATATGACCTCTGAACACTGTTCTAGGACGTAATAAGGAAATGCCATTAATTAATATTTCTCTATCCAGGATTGATTACAACAAGAAATCAAATCTGGAGAAGTTATACTTGGATAATGCACCAAAACTTAAAATGTAGGCCCAGCATTTTGGTTGAATATGGGCAATAATTTATCAAGTGGTGATTTATTGCATTATACATATAACCCCTTAGCAAGGTGACAATCTGTCCAGTTTCTTAGCTTTTGGAATTGATGTGGTTGCTGCATTCCTGTGTTACAGGCATGATTCTGTCCTACACAATGCCTGTTATTTTCAGGAGCCACATGAGAGGAGCAGGATCACATCGGTAGAATTGCACCATCCTGGATCAGATCTTTGATGCTGGTATGATTCTTCCTGTGTTATTCTGACATCTTTTTTGATTTCTGAATTCCTACATTACTGGAGCTGTGGGGGTCAGGGAGACACATCAACCAAACTGCTCCCTACTACATAACAATCAGATGCCTGTATTTTCCTGCCAGATGGTAAGAGGGGTCTTAATACATCTCTGCATCTTATCAGAAATCCAGGAGAGGTAAAATTCCCTTTGCTACTTGGCATGAGTATACCAGCAACCAGCTTTCTAAGTGGTTACATGAACATCATGGTAAGATTCCTTCTGCTTCTGAATATTCAGAATGTTTACGTTGGCAATACATTTTGATCAATCACTTTATCTATTTGATAGATTTACCCTGATTTGCTCTGAATTCCAGTTAGGATCAGTCCCTTTCCCCATTTAATTTAGAGTAATTGGGACAATGTTTTGCAAGTTACACTGTATTTTTTTTTAAAAAAAATCATAAGCACACTGAACAAATGCAAAACAAAGCTTTTAAGGGGAAATGTGTAGGGAGGTTACACAGGAACAAAAATGTAAAGAAAACTTGTCACTTTTTAACTGAAAAGCTACCATCTGCCAACATTTTTATCAGAGGCAAAACTTATTAAAGCAAAGTTAATGTTTAAGATCATATTTATGTCTTCCTGAATAATTTTCAGGTAGTCTTATCTGGTTAAGTTATTTCCCCTCCTCCCCAATTTTCTAGTGGAGAACTTTATTCTCACATTATACTGTGCAGTGAGAAAGGGAACCTCAGTGCAGAGTAGGGAAAAGCATAAGAGCATCTTCTCAGCTGATCTGCATGAATTAGCTGAGGAGGGGGACTGAGAAATACCCCTCCAGATCTGTATGGATCAGCTGAGGGGGGCTGGGATGCATGTGTGTAGGAGTAGTGTGTGTGTGTGTGTGTGTGTGTGTGTGCGTGTGCATGCATGCGTCCATGTAGGAATGGGGTGGATATTGTGTGTGGATGGGATGTGGGTGAATAGGGTAGCCAAGCCATTTCAGGCTACGGCCATGCCTACTGCTGGCATGTGACCCCAGGTGGCATTCTAGCCCTCGGGCTAAAGAAAGATTTCCCACCCCTGTTTTGCATGGAGAGGTGGAATATAAATATTTTAAAGAAAGAAACAAAATCCAAAATACAAAGGCTGGCATAAGCTCCATGATGTCCGAATGCCTTTAGGATGGTATTTTCGTGTTCCCTCTATGCTATGCACATCCTCATCCTCCTCCCATGGAGAGGGAGGGGAAATGTTAAGAATGTATATGAACATGGCCTTCAAGGAGGGGTCAAAATAAATGAGACTTAAGGCTTTGGAAATTAAAAAAAAAAAATCCAATATGGCTTTTAAAACTGATAGACAAATTCATCAAGGCTAGATCTATCCATGGCTGTTAGCCATGATAGCTAAGTGGAACTTCCCTGCTCAGAGAAAACATACCTTTGAATACCAGATATTAGGAACAAACACACATAGGAGAAGGCTGCTTGCTTCAGGCTTGCTTCTAAGCTTCCCTGAGGCACCTGACTGTGTTGCATTAAACGGATATTGGTCTTAATTGTGATTTTTCTGGTTGATAATTTCTGGGTTTGGAATGAGATTTTAAGGTAAAATGATGTGATATATCCAACAGTATGAATCAATTTAGAACACTTGGGTATTTTTTTTTTTTAGAGTATTCTCCGATGATGCTCATAATTGCTGACACAGTTCCAAATCAGTAATTTTGTCAGTAATTCCTATGTCCATTTCTGGTAATCATGGATGACTGTTGCCAGTGCAGTAGCACCAATCCCCACATTACTGCACAGCTTTCACTTATTGAGATGGCTTTTGAGGTTGTGCCTTTATACCAATCCTTATGAGTTGACCTGCTTATTTGCTGGGACAGTAGTTTGTTTCACCAGGTCCTTAGGGACTACAGCCCAATTAATACATCACTGCTGCTTGGGTTGCACTTTAAAGCATCTCCCCTGTGATTGGGGCACATGTCACAGTGCTAATGATCATAACCAATACTCACAAGTCTCTCAATTTGCATGGTTACTTCCCATGCCAATAGCAATGACCCCAGTATAAATGATAAGGAAGAAATTGCCCTACAGGTTTAACAAAGAATACTACTGTGGGTGTGTGTCTCATCAGACTGCACTGTGTTAACAGATTGAAAACTCAAATTAAAAATGAAGGGGGATTGGGAACTTTAAGGATATATGAGAACATGGCATTAAGGAGGGGTCAAAAAGAGACCTGTGGGCTTTATAAATAAAATTTTCCTATCTGTAAATGTGCAACTAAGGAATCTTGTTTGCTTTAAAAAATATCTAAAAGGCTGAAGTGGTCTGAGCTTTCTTTAGACTGACGACAGACAGACAGACAGACAGGTGTGTGTGTGAATGTAAGTGTGTGTGTCACAGAGATAGAAAGAAAGAAACTGAACTTTGTCATTTATCTTACTTTCATTGTGTTTCTCAAAAGATACTGAAGATCTTAGTTCTGCAAATTTGGGGGCAAGCAATGTTATACATATAAGTAACACTATCTCGACATATTGGTTGGGCATAAAACTATTGATCTGCACTGAAAACACCAAATAGCTAGAAAGCTTTTCCTGATTTATATATCATTATATATAGTATATATATTCCTTATTTTTAAGAACAAGCAAACCAGACCTACGCTCCATCTCTAAAATTTGCCTCAGGTCTTAGTATCATGTTAGATATTTCAACAAAATAATCCATGTTCTGACTGCACACCTCAGTGCCGTCTTAGTATGTTGGTGGCTTTTACAGCCATCAGGGTTTTTTCGCATATAGCTCCATCAGTTAAAATAATGGCTTTTCTCCCTGTGTAAAAGCATAATAAGCATACCATTTGTCTTTTAAAATACAATTGTCAACTTTTAAGGGGTAAATATATTTTGAATATTTACCCTGGAGGCCTTTAAGGGCTGGAATCTGTTAGAAATAAGAACTTTTATCCATGTGAACAGTTACCTGAGGGGTAATATAAAATGTAATGCATTATGTTCCTTCTCTTCCTCTTCTTCTTTTTTGTTGTTGTTGAAAATATGTTATGGTGTATTAACACCATACACTTGAAGTTCTATTGTAATATTTAACCCTTTTATATGTGCACTACTATGTGTGTGTGCATGCGTGCACACACTCACAGACACACATCTTTGTTAAATTCTCTGAGATTATATCTAGAATGGCAGACATTCTGAAAGCTGCTCCTTTATCAGCTCATCGTTGTTTTGATGTTTTGAGCATTTAGATAGCTTTTTGCCCCGATCTGGAGTGGGGGAAATACATGTCCTCTGCTGCATTGGGAACGATGCGCACAAAAGGATGATATGTACATGATTTCCGAGCTTGAATCTTTGCATAGAGAAAGATACTGCATGTATAGGTCCCACACCACCTTGGCGTCTGGGGGGACCGAATCCAGTTTAGCCTTCCACCCTTCACCATCATGGGATAGGGAGACAGGCTCCCCATCCCTCTGAACACAATCAGTCTTTTCAGATCTGATAGCACCAACGCAGATCTTTGTGTGCATGGCTCACTGCCCTTTTTTAAAAAAATGTAGATCACTCTTTGGGGTCTCTCATGCCCCTGCCCATGGGCAAAACGTTATAGCAGTAAGTATGTGAGGGGAGGAGGGAATGTGAGAGGAGCGTGGAATGTTGAGATATCTGCTGATTGGCTGAGAGAGTGAGAAGGAGGGGTGAAGCCTGTGTTATATAAACAGTGGGCGGTGCTGTTCAGGAGGAGAGGGGGAGTGGGTTTTTGTGAGAGGGTTGAGAAGTCTGAGTGGAGTTGGGAGCTGGAGTCTTGTCTGGGAGTATTAGAAAGTGCAGTCTGAGAGAGGGGGGGGAGTTTTCAAAGTTTAGAATCTCTTAACATTATCTATTTCCCTACCCTTAATTGTAATTCAATAAACTTGTTTCATTTTTAAAACTTAAAAGGAGCGGTCTGAATAAGCTACCCAGAAGGGGATGGTGGCAGTGGAGGAGCAAAGAGAGTGTTGATTTTTGAAGCGCTTGCAGAGGTGCTGGATTGGGTAAGGTGGAGGCAGGGGGAGACCTGACAGGGACCTTAATTTTAAAGTAATACACAGTGCATGACTAAATTCATTTCTACCATGCATTCTTCTACAGGCATGTGGAAAGGAAGTTAGAAATAGATATTCTCTCAGAGAGACCCCATAGAGATAGGGATGTCCTGTTTTTCCATTTTAATACTTACACTAATAGGGACCTATTAGGATGGTCCGCCCCAGGCGTCTTATGGATCCGGATGGATTCCTGAACGCGCTTGGGGAATTGGAGCACACAAACAGTAGCTCGGTCGAGACCCTGGTGGATGACTGGAATGCTGCAATCACCAGGGCATTAGACCGAGTTGCCCCGAAGCGCCCTCTTCGCCTAAACAGAGCTCGCGCAGCGCCATGGTTCACTCCGTCGCTGCGAGCTCTGAAACAAGAGGTGAGAAGGCTAGAGCACCGATGGCGAAATTCCCGCTCCGAAGACGATCGAACACGGGTTAGAGCTGCATCTTCAGCCTACCGGGTGGCGGTGAAGGCAGCAAAAAAGAATTTCTATGCTGCCTCCATTGCGTCTGCGGAGTGCTGCCCCAGGAGGCTGTTCCAAGTGGTCCGGAGTCTGGTCGGTCCAGTCGCTCCGGACCCACTGGAACAGTCTAAAGCCTCCTGTGAGGCTTTAGCGAAGCACTTCGCAGATAAAATCGATCGGATTAGGAGTGGGATATCGTGCGTCGTGGACACAGGGAGTGAGCGGGAGGAGGCCAATGGCAGACCGGTTTTGTGGGATCGATTTCGGCTTCTTCCTTCTGATGAAATGGACACGGTGCTTTCATCTGTGAGGCCTGATCTGCTTGCTTGATCCTTGCCCGTCCTGGCTCATCATGAGCTGCAGGGAGAGACTGGGTGAGGGGATCAAGGCGGTGGTGAATGCCTCCCTCGAGGAGGCAGTGATGCCATCAGCCCTCAAGGAGGCAGTAATAAGACCGCTTCTAAAGAAGCTCTCCTTGGATCCCCAGGATTTAAACAACTTTCGCCCAGTCTCCAATTTACCATTTCTGGGCAAGGTGATCGAGCGGGTAGTGGGTGCTCAGTTGAAGGCACACTTGGATGAAGCCGATTATTTAGATCCATGCCAGTCGGGCTTCAGGTCTGGACATGGGACGGAGATGGCCTTGGTCGCCTTGGTGGATGATATGAGGAGGGCCTTGGATAGGGGAGAATGCTCCTTTCTAGTCCTCCTCGATTTCTCGGCGGCTTTTGATACCGTTGACTACGGTATCCTCCTGGACCGTCTGGAGGGGTTGGGCTTAGGAGGCACTGTATCGCAGTGGGATCAGGTGTTAAACAGGGATGTGTTATCGCCCCAACATTATTTGCCATTTTCATCGCCATGGTTTTACATCTTGTCAAGGGGAAACTTCCCACTGGTGTGGGAATTATATATCGAACAGATGGAAAGTTTTTTATTCTCAGCAGGCTGAAAGCAAAAAGTAAGGTAATTACAACCTCCGTTGTGGAACTTCAGTATGCTGATGATAATGCCCCCAAAATGGCAAACAAAAGACTTCCTATACTGCTTTATGCTGACGATGCCGTTATCCTCTCCTTGACCCAAATAGGACTTAGAAGAGCCTTAAAGGCTCTAGCCCAACACTGCAAGGAGGATCGATTACAAATCAACTATTCTAAAACTAAGATCATGATTTTTTTCCAATAGTACCTAAGACCCACAGGTGGCGCATAGATAACAATGATATAGAACAAGTCACCTGTTTCAAGTATCTAGGTGTCATTTTCCAAGCTTCTAGAAGGAAAACTGCACAGGTTAAATATGCTTCCACACTTGCCAAGAAAAGCACAGCTGCAATCCTGAGGTTTTTCCGGTCGCGGGGAGGGAATTTCATTCCAGCTGCAATTAAATTGTTTCTGGCAAAACCGAGAGCGCAACTGCTATACGGAGCACAATTGGGTTCTTTTTCAAATTTAGCTACGTACGAAAAAATACAATCGGGCTTCCTAAGGTCACTATTTTTGACGCCCAGATGCATCCCAAATGGGGTTCTGCGAATGGAGAGTGGATTACTCAGAATTGAAGCTATTGTGTGGCAAACCACCTTATCCTATTGGCTTAAACTTAATTTGACTCCAACTGGGTTGCTCCCCCTAATATTACAAGATAATTACCAAACAAAATGGTGGAACACCATAGATAACAAATTGCACTCATATGGTCTCTCTCCTGAATATTTGCTAAATTTAGGATTGGAGAAAGCAAAAGATATTATAAAACAACGGATCTGGGATATAGAACTTCAAAATGACTTAAGTCAAAGCATATATATTTACCGCTCCCCCCGAGATATACAGAATAGAGGGCCTGCGGCTTATTTAAGTTCTCTTACCTATTATAAATATAGATGGGCATTCTCTAGGGGTCGCTATAATGCTCTCCCCTCAAAGTTTCTAGAAGGCAAATACCAAAATATACCAGTCGCTCAGAGGCTGTGCCCATGTGACTCAGGGGAGACAGAGACAATTACACATGTCCTTTTATACTGCTTGTTCTACTTAGATGCCCGGTCAAACTTGATCCATCCCTTGTTACATCATTTTCCAGGTAACACTGATGAATTTTACACCATGCATTTACTTGCAGACAGAGACCCTTCTATAACATATAAAGTTGCCAAATTTTGCTTTCTGGCTACAAGAACACGCCATACACTTATAACTTCGTAGGCCTTGTCTGAAACTGTGAGAAAGGGCCAAAACCCTGCTCTGTCTTCCTCATATTTAAGTGTGATTTTATACTGATATTTTGTTTTTATTGTATGCCATCCTGATATGGTTTACTGAAGGACAGCCTAAAACTTGGTATTGTACAAATTTTGTGTGTATCGTCTGTTTATGCTGGTCTTGGACCGTAATAAAGATTTGATTTGATTTGATTTGCTGATGATAATGTGGTCTCCGCACATTCAGAGGATGATCTCCAAACTATCCTAAATGCTTTTGCAGAAGCATACGAAAAACTTGGTCTCTCACTTAACATCAAAAAAACCAAAGTGCTTCATCAGGAAGTGCAAGCTAACCCTTTGGTGATGCCATCTATCCAGCTTGGCGGGACAATACTGGAAAATGTCGATCATTTTCTCTATCTTGGCAGCTATCTTTCTGTTACAGCTAACATCGACAGTGAAATCCAACATCGTTTGAGCTCCGCAAGTGCCACATTTTCTCGAATGAAACATAGAGTGTTCGAGGATCGGGATATTTGTAAGAAGACCAAAACACTGGTTTATGAAGCCATTGTATTACCAACTTTATTGTATGCCTGCGAAATATGGACTATCTATAAACGTCACTTCCACCTCCTTGAAAGGTTTCATCAACGTTGCCTCCGGAAAATCCTGCAAATTACTTGGGAAGATAGACGAACAAATGTCAGTGTACTGGAAGAAGCAAAGACTACTAGCATTGAAAAAATGATCCTTCAACGCCAACTTCAGTGGACCGGTCATGTTGTTCGAATGCCTGACTGCCGTCTCCCAAAGCAGTTACTTTACTCCCAACTCAAGGATGGAAAGCGGAATATCGGTGGTCAATATAAGAGGTTTAAAGATGTTCTTAAGGCTAATCTAAAAAAATGCAATATAAACATCGAAAACTGGGAAGCTCTGGCCCATGAATGATCTAAATGGAGGTTGGCCTTTGACAAAGGTTCCATGGACTTTGAAGAAGCCCGAGTGCAAGGTGAAAGAGAGAAACGTGCTAAGCGAAAAGCACGTCAAATGAATCCTTTACAGGACCATCTTCTAATTGGCCTCCACAGTCACTTACGGACCCATCGCTAGAGTCTACACAATCTTCTTTAGAATTTCCTCCTTTTATCCCGGAAGACAATCTTACTCGGTCACGAGTGATCGCCTGATGATGGTGGTTCCGGTCCTTCCTCTCTGGAAGGTACCAGAGGGTAGTTCTCGGGGAGGAGGCTTCGGACCCTCGGCTGCTCACTTGTGGAGTGCCGCAGGGTTCCATCCTCTCCCCGATGTTATTCAACATCTACCTCAAGCCGCTGGGAGCTATCATCAGGAGGTTTGGGGTGCAGTGTCATCAGTATGCGGATGACACGCAGCTCTACCTCTTTTTTAAGTCCTCACCGAGGTTGGCCGTTGAGACCCTGTCCAAGTGCCTGGAGTCAGTGGCTGGCTGGATGGGAAGGAACATGCTGAAACTGAACCCCGACAAGACTGAGGTACTTCTGGTGGGGGACAAGGGAAGGTTAGGGGATGTTGACCTGGTGCTGAATGGGGTACATCTACCCCTGAAGGACCAGGTCCGCAGCTTGGGGGTCATTCTAGACTCCCAGCTGTCCATGGAGGCTCAGGTGGCAGCTGTGAGCCGGGCGGCGCTGTATCAACTCCATCTGATTCGGCAGCTGCGCCCCTACCTTCCTAATCACCTGCTCCCATCAGTGGTTCATGCCTTGGTCTCCTCTCGCCTAGACTACTGTAATGCGCTCTACGTGGGGTTACCCTTGAAGACGGTCCGGAAGCTTCAGCTGGTACAGAACGCGGCGGCTCGCCTGATTAAGGGCAGCCGCCGGCGTGATCACATCACGCCAGTGCTTAATGAGTTGCACTGGCTACCAGTTGCTTGCCGAGCCGAATTCAAGGTGTTGGTTTTGACCTTTAAAACCCTACACGGCTCCGGCCCAGCTTATCTCAAGGAGCGCCTCCAGCAACATCAAGTAGGCCGCTCAACAAGGTCTGCCACGGACGGCCTTCTCCTTATCCCATCAGCCAGAGCAGCCAGGCTGGTGGGGACTAGGAAGAGGGCCTTCTCTGTGGCGGCCCCCACATTATGGAACTCCCTCCCTAGTGACCTTCGCCATGCCCCCTCCGTGATGAGCTTCCGCCGTGCATTAAAAACATGGCTGTTCAGGCGGGAATATGGGGTGGGTTAGGTTTTTAAAAGAACTTTTTATATTGTTTTAATTATTATTATATTTTATTGTATTGTTTTATTGTATTTTAATTGTACATCGCCCAGGGTGGCTCCGGGTGACCGGCCAGATGGGCGATTAATAAATATAATAAATAAATAAATCTAGAGTTCTTATTGGAAAGTTGTTAGGTCTTTATCCCAGGGGTAAGTGCAAATCACAGAACTCTGTGGTGTATTGGTTAGCATGTTAGACTAGAACTGGGGAGACCCAGGTTCAAATTCTCACTCAGCCATGAAGCTCACTGGGTGGCCTTGGGCCAGTCACATTGACCTAGTTCACATGACACGACAGCCCATCAAGGGTTAATTTACCCTTGAAAAGCTGTGGCACATGCTGGCTGCCATTATGCAACCTCTGACTGGGTGTTGTTGTGTTGTGCGAACCCAGTCAGCGGGGGTTATTTGAGGGTTAAACAACCGTCACATAACCCTACAACAGACCATTGTAGGGTCTGCTGATCCACCTTCAAGCACAGACACTATTTTCTGAAGAGGCCTTCCAGCTAAATATGTCCCTGCTTACTGTGATTGGGTCCAGGTCAACCCTGGAACTTCCCTGAGAACGGGTAAGCTTGCTGCTCTCTATTGTCCCTAGTCTTGCCTGAATTGCCTCCTGCTGCCTGCTCTCCTTCTCCCTGAATTGCCTCCTGTTGCTCCCAAACTGTTTATTCATTTGCTCTCCCTCTCTAGCTTTAGCTACAGCTCTCAATCCCCATTGATAAATGTTATCTGACTCATTGAGCTATATAGGAATCCCTGATCCCGATCCTGCCAAAGCTCAACATCTACCTTTAATATGCTTAATTGTGTATTGAGCTGTATTATGAGTCTTGAAGTGTAGGTTAATAAAACCTTGATGGGAAATGAGGTATCCTTATTTCAGTGATAATGAGCAAAGGGAGACATTGCAGTGGGGGTCAGGCAGGCCAAGTAGGTGATTTGGGAAGGAGTAGGCAATCAACTCAGGCCTGTGGCTCACGCTGGCTTAGCTTGTCTGAGTGTGGAAAGCTAAGCAGGGTCAGGCCTGGTTATTACTTGGATGGGAGACCCCTCCTGTAGTTTCCTGCATTGAGCAGGGGGTTGGACTCGATGGCCTTGTAGGCCCCTTCCAACTCTAGGATCTATGAAACACCTGTTCCTCCTTGTGGTCTGTCCTCCAACCACAAGGACCTGAATAGTCTTGCCAAACTACTTTGTGGGGTTGCTGCTGCTCAGTGCCTGGTTGGCATTACTTGATTATGGATTAAGGTACCAACCGGAGTGGATGAGCTGGGTGTAATTGATTTCTCCCTGGTGTGTCTGCCTGTGTTCTTGGTGTAGCACCATCATAGACTTCAGGTTGGGGTGGGGCAGATGTCACTAGAGTCTCTCTTTTTCCAGGGTTCTTGTTCAGTCAAGCACTAGTTTTGAGTGTATGTACCTGGTGTTGTGCACAAGGGACAGATTAGGAAATATGTTTGGGTAATGACCACACACGGCCTATTCCCTGCCTATACTGATGCGATTGTCTCAGGCTTCATGGTGAGGATCCCCATGCTTATTGTTCTGGAGAACCTCAACATTTATGCTGAGGCTACCTTGTCTGCAGCTGCTCTGGACCTCAGGGGTGCCATAACAACCATGAGGCTGTCCCAACTTGTTATCAGCAAACACAGTTTAGAACTAACTAATTATTGAGCCTATTCTGTGGCAGTAATGGCAGCAAAGAAACAATACTTTTCTGTCACCATAACACTCTCAGAGTACCATCACTGGAGCTTTTCCAGCTGATTTTTGACCTGTTACAACTTGGTCGTCACAGGGAACACTCTCTGCAATACGTTTGCTAAGCCATGTAAATAAGACCACAAAAATTGCTGGCTTGCAAAACCTTTGCAGCGTGCATATGGACAGAACAAACTGCAGCCAAGAGCATTACAGTTTTACACATCACATCCAGAAGACCAACCCTTGTTATCCACAAACACCATTGTCAGGTGCTGATATTCTACCTATGATAGGAATGCACCATTTTTTAAACGGAAGAGGCTAGTCATTCATGGAATATCAATGGCCCAAAGAAGTATGCATATTGAATTGCAGCAAGTGGCTTGTATTCTGTCACAGTCTTACCATTGGTGGCCACCATCGTTAAAGACTTTGTCACTTCACTGCTACGTCTAGATTTTTCATCAGTTTTTATCTGGTTGATGTCACTGAACCCCACCCTCCTTTCACAGCTTGCAACAGAAACAGGTGTACAGACAATAACTGGCATAAGTTTGTCCAGTAAAATTGTGCAAATGGAACAGGCTTTGCAATAGTTTTCAGTTCAAACCATTCACCCCACAGTGCATTCTCACTGTGGCTTGATGGGAGAGAGTGTGTGAAAAGTGTTTGATTAAAGACTAAAATCTTAGCAGGAGAGGGGACAGTGAGAAGAGCTTGTGGTTTTCTACAGATGGAATTACTGGTGGGCAAGGAAGTGGGAGTGGATGCTCTTTTTCTGGCATTGGAAAGAATGGGAGGAGAAAGAAAGGGAAGCTTGAATGGAGCATACTGTCAGCAGAAGGTAGAACTACTGTACTGCCTCTCACTGAAACAGCAGCAGTAGGCCAACAAGGATAATAGTAGAGGAAGGTGTAGCCATGCATATCAACTGCTTCCAACCCATCCGCTCCTATCCAACTTGCTGGCTGGCTACAGTTCCTAAGTATCAAGACTTAAACATATTCTCCAGCATCTCAACTGTTGCAGAAGCGCAGGCTTGGCCAAGTAAATGTAACTATGTGTAGTCTTATAACAGTGTTTATATTTTCCCTTTGAAGATTGTTGAAAAATCTAGATTCCCCCCGCTCCCCCCCCCCGAATGCAGCATCAGTTCTCTGTTCTTGCTATCAGAGTATGAACTGTAAGACTGGAGTTGTCCACTCAGTCAGTATCTGGGATTTAGGATATGAACCTCAAGCAATTTATTCTGGCTGTAGTCCATCAGTTTTTAAACTGTGATGGCTTTTTAGATCTGTGGAAAGAACATAGGCCCGATCTTCTTGTCTACATGCTAATTTTAGTCATTTGAACAAGCTTGCATACTAGTGCACTTTTGCTCTGTGTAATTGTGCTGACCATAGAAACAAGATCAAAGAATGGGGGCAGTCACACCTGCCTCATTAAAAAGGACTAAAATGCTGATAAGCGTCCTATAATGAGGGGAAAGAAACTTTTGTACTTGACCTTACCTTTGCAGTATACATTCATTTTTGTCCAGCTTCCACTGGCAATGAGTTCCATTGATCTAATCATATACTGCATTATAATTAAACAGAGTGTATTATATATTTAAGGAATGTATATAATGTCAGGGATTTTATTCTCATAATTATATGATATCATTATATACTGTTCACTGTATATGCAATACTGTGCCATAATTATTTTTCGATTACAGTTTTTGGAAAACACTGCAAGTATCTCCTAATATATGCATTCAATATGTTTTTCCTTTTCTGAATACTCTGTTTCTTGCTTGTGTTTATACTTATACATATTTTTTCTTACTATTTATACCTATACATATTTTTTCTTATTATTTTGTATCCCCACCATTTTCCAAAAATCCTCATTTCATATGATAGATTTGGCCACAGCTGTGCATTTAGATGTCTCTGTTGAGCTGCCCACTTAAAGTGAAGCCTAAGGCTGTATTCACCCATCTGGCTCATGGAGGTGAAGAATCAAGGCTGGCTGTGTTCTATGAGAGTGAGGAATTCAGCCTTGGGGAAGGGCAGGAAGGCCACTTCTACACTTGTCTGCCAAAAGAAATTGCTTTGTACTAAGGAAGTTACCATTTGTACTCAGGTTTTCATAAGTACCAGGGTTAGGTAAAGCTGCTGATCTCATGAAGGTTCTATTGTGAATCTGCTGACTGCTTCAGTTACCAAAGCCCAAATTTTAAAGACTCTTAGCCTTCCTGATCACCACCCCTGTAATAACATGGATATCATCTTGGAGGGCAGATTATGTAGTGTATGGTAATGATAACATACATTGTGGGGAATGGTAACATACATTGTATTTTAATTTACAAAATAATCTTGTAAAATACAGGCCAGATGCTGAATATTGCAAGATTTTGAATATTAATATTTTAATTGTAGGCATTTGGAATACATTTTGAAAATAATGAATATATATTATAACAGTGCTATCCTATACAAATGTCCTGCTCAAAAGTAAGGCCCTTTGACTTCATTAAGATTTGATATCAGGTAAACGTGCTTAGGAGTGCTGCCTAAGTCTATGAATTAAAGGGTATATGTTTGCTATAGATCCTGGAAGTGCATAAAATTGGATACTGGATTGGATCTTTGTGTTATACAAGATACATAGCTTACTGTTGGAAGTGTCCTGTTGGAGAAGAACAGCAAGTGTGTTTTAGTTCATAAAATTCCATCTCTTCTCTTCCCACTCTGCCACAGTTTTAAGTGGATTTTTAAGTTTTAAATTTAATTTATGCTTGTGTAATATTTTCAAGTACACCTTTTTCAAAAATTCTGAACAAACTTCTGTACTTCTTGTTTATTATTTGAAACCATTGGGCAGTACCCAGTGATGCCACTTTTCTTTATGCAATTGACATAGCGCTTGTGTAAACGACCTCTAGCGCAACTGCAATAGCATAAGACGGTGCAACAGGTTTCCTCGGAAAACCCATTGTGCCAGCTTACACTATTGGCCTTTTGCTAGAGGTTGCTTATGCTAGTGCTATGTCCATTGCGTAAGCAGAGTGGCAGCATTCAATACTGTCCATTGTGTATTTATATGAGATGAAAATTATATTATTATGGAAGGTTCTCGGCATGAAATTGTCTCTCCGTGTGACCAATCTTGTCTTCTGACCACAAGAACCAGACACAGAAATTATTGTAGCTGTACTGACTTTGCTCAGGGTTTTGTTTTGTTTTTAACTTTAGGTCAATAACTGTTGTAGGATTATGTTGCACTGTCATATAGTGGTACCAGCAAAGCAGCTACTATGTATTGGCATGTCTGTATTTAATACATACTGTACATTTAATGAGACAAAGGCAATACATGTCTGTTCCCTACTTTCCCCCTTAGTTTTCCAATGTAATATTATGCGTACATCCCATGACACACCAGTGGAGCCTCATTAATAGTGCCATGTGTTTAAAATTAGACTGAAGGAGTTTTCTGGTATTTGAATAATACGTCATACTGTTTATATTTTATATTGTTGGTGAAGTTACTCTCTGGGCTGTTTGCCTATGGAGAAAAATAAAAGATCAGAGAAGATGCCACGTGACCCAGGAATAAGCTAGCATGTTAATGGTCAGATATTACAGGTTTTAGTTCAGAAAAATCTTGAATCACAATTATGTACTAGATGGATGTTGGGCATTTTAAAACAGAAGAAGATAGATCATTTGATTGATGGTATTTTTCTATGCTTATGACATTTAAAATGGATTTTAGGGGCAATGGGTTATTATAATAGGTTGTTTTATTCTGGCTAGCGAAAGAATACAGATGCTTTGTAGACATACTTTACATCTAAAGGGAGGGGATAGCCCCTCTTGAGCTACATAGACGTATTTGGTACCCTTTCAAGAAAAAATCAACACGGTCAACTTGAAACCAGAATGGCAATTTATGTTTCTTAAGTGTAATGGAAGAATTGGGTGTTACAAGAGTTGCTGTACATCTCCACTGCTGTGGTAGTGTGTCCTAAAGCATAACATGATGTGTTTTGGTGGCATCCAAGTGACTAATGTAATGTCTAAATCTGCCATTAGATTCTTAAAGTTGTAGGGGACCTCAAAAGCCAACTAGTTCAACCTTCCGACAGTGCAGGAAATCCACACAGCATCCCTGATAGGTGGCCATTTAGCCTCTCCTTAAAAACCTCTAAAGAAGGAGAGTCTACCCATCTTCTGAGGCAGTCTGTTCCACTGCCAAGCAGTTTGTACTGTCAGGAAGTTTAATGTTTAATTGAAATTCCTTTTCTAGTAACTTGAACCTGTTGCTTTGGGTTCAACCCTGTGGAGCAACAGAAAACAAATTTGTTTGATGGAGAATCAATGAAGGCTGAGGCGAACGACTGTTTAAATGAGGTATAAATTGACAAATGTCTTATGTAACATAATATTGTCTGGATTGTGTATAGTTAAATGGGAGAGGTGAAAAGGTTGGCATTTTACCTCCAACTGAGGCCTAAACAGTAACTTGTTGTTGTTGTTATATTTATATCCTGCCTTTTTTCCTCAAAGGAACCCAAGGCAGTTTACAGTCTCCATTTTATCCTCACAACAACCGTGTGAGCTAGGTTAGACTTGGAGTCAGTGACTGGCCCGAAGTCACCCAGGGAGTTCATGGCTGAGTGGGGGCTAGAATCCAGATCTCCTGAGTCCCAATCCAGCACTCTAACCACTAGACCACACTGGCTCACATTTTATGCAAGGCCTACAGTTGACAGTCTTCCAAGAGTCAGCATAGCTGTTACTTGTTACTAAAGAAGCAATTATAGGCCTTGTTAATACCAGCACTTTGAATCAGGCCCAGACATGGACTAGCAGCCAGTGCAGATAGGAAAGTACTAGCATAATATGATTACGTTGGCCAGTCCCTGTTATCAGTGGGGTCTTCCACAGGAAGTGGAGTAAGATTCCTTCCACATTTGGTGGCCCTGCAGTGGTATTATAAGGTAATACTTCCATATACGGTGGCAGACTGGTGGGATAAAATAATACAAAGATTCCAATCTTTCACAGGTGGCCACAGTAGTGATGCTACAAGCAATAGAGTATGCTGTACTTCACAGGAAGCGGAGTGGTATCTTTACTTCCACATGATCCATCAACTATGTGATAGCCCAATATTTGAAGGTGGCCATCATATTGCCTCTTAATTGTTCTTCTCCAATCTAAATATACCCATGTCCTTCAGCCATTCCTTATAGGACTTGGTATCCAGGCCCCTCACCACCTTTGTTGCATCCTCTGGAAAACTTCTAGTTTGTAGGTATTTTATTCATTCATTCATTCATTCCTTTTCTAATCTGTCCAGTAACTAATGTTCTCTGGGTGGATTACAAACAGTTAAAAGTGCCATAGAGCAGTTAAAAAGATAAAATACAATACGATGTTTAAAAATACAATACAGTACAATGTGAAACAATAAACAGTACAGGAATTGATAAAACAACCATAAAAATCTAGAACCATTTCTCCAAAATGCCTGGGAAAAACTAAAGTTCTTTGCCTGGTGCCGAAAAGATAACATTCTTCTTAAACTGTTGTGCTCAGAACTGAGCACCAAGGTGGGGGTCTGGCCAAAGCAGAATATAGGTACCATTGCTTCCTGGGGCCTGCACTTATACTTAGTGCTTTTAGGCAAAAATAGGAGGAGATAAGCATCCAATAACAATGCAAAAAAAGGGGGAGAGAACAGGTTCTCAGGATGCAAATTCTTTATTATTTGTTTTCAGGTGGAGGAGCCCCACGCATTTTGGCCTGTGGTTTTTTTAAGGCCTTCCTCAGGGGGCTGTAAATATTTAAAATACATCTAGTAAATACATATTGTAAAACATGGTGGGGACAACACATAAGCAGACATCTTTTCACAAGTAAGATATTCTATAAATATGGAACTCTATATTTGTGGAACTCTCTCCCGAGTGACCTCCGCCATGCCCCCTCTCTGATGAGCTTCCGTCGCTCATTAAAAACCTGGTTGTTCAGGCGGGAATATGGGGTGGGTTAAGATTTTAAAATTTTTATATTGTTTTAATGTATTTTATTGCATTTATGTATTTTATTCTGTGTACATCGCCCAGGGTGGCCGGTTGCCGGCCAGATGGGCGATACATAAATATTAATAATAAATAAATAATAAATAAATAAATGTGTGTAAGAAAACAAGTGTATATGTTTGAAAAACTGGACTCTCACCATTTTTAAGAAAATGTTTTTAAACAATTTGTATATGTATAGACTACAGAGTTATTACTGTATAATGAGAATGCATCTTTATTATGTGTTGTCCCCACCATGTTTTACAATATGTATTTACTAGATGTATTTTAAATATTTACAGCCCCCTGAGGAAGGCCTTAAAAAAGCCATAGCCTGAAACGCATCGGGGGCTCCTCCACCTGAAAACAAATACCGTAATAAAGAATTTGCATCCTGAGAACCTGTTCTCCACCCCCCTTTTTTGCATTAGTGCTTTTAGCCACCACATCACACTTTGCTCCTAGTATACTAAAACCCCTAGATCCATTTGGCATGTACTATTTGTTCTATGCTTACTACGCGTACTTATTCTATGCATACAGTTTTAAACAGTGCTTTTTTTCTGGAGAAAAAGGTACCGGAACTATTGGATTACATTTCCTCGGGAGTAGATGGTGATTAAATTGTAATGCAATTAATAGAAGAAAAGGTGCTGGAACTCAGTTCCGGTGAGTTCCACCAGAAAAAAAGCCCTGGTTTTAAATTTCATTATATATTACAAATATATGGTGGTGTGGCAGTTATCTATTCTTGAATTCCTTTCTATCTCTGAATATTTATTATATTGAATGACATAATCATGTTTGTATCCCTTGTATTTATTAGGACCATATAACTAGGGAATGGAAATGATAACTTTTGTTGTATGCCTTAATCTTGCCTCAGGTAAGACAATAATATACAAAAGCTGGCGAGCCAGCAATTTGAGGAGTACATCATAGGAAGCCTTCAAAATATTTTTTTTAAAATTGGGAAATTTTCATAACAGACTAATAATACTAGTTCAAAATTATTTCCTGCACAAACTATTTTTATCTTTTCCTGCCCTCTGACGTGGCAGGCTATTTAACTATTTTGAGAACCACCTTTAATCAGATTAAGCTCAAGGAAACTGATAGCTATCTGTTTGGCGCATGTCTTCTGCTCCTGTTTCTTATTTAGTCACAAGACAGTTGCAGACTAAAAATCCTTTAAAACACAGGATGAGTGGAGCTTTCTGTAAGTCTTAGATTTTTGTGCTAGTGGTTCTTCTCACCATATATGCTCAGAGCATGTTACATAATTATGTTGTAAAGTAAAAGAAATGTTTTTTTCAAGACCACTGCATCTACATATCTTTGATTATTAACCAATTTCTAGTTTCAAACAGTAGTTTTAGGAACAAAGTTGTGGGAGGGGGGAATGAGAAACACTGATCCTGAATAATTTCCATATGGAAGAGAGCCAGTGTGGTTGGCTCTCTAACTCTAACTCTAGTGGTTAGAGTGTTGGACTGGGAGATCCATGTTCTAGTCCCCACTCTGCCATGAAGCTCACTGGGTGACTTTGGGCCAGTTACTGACTCTCAGCCTAACCTACCTCACAGGGTTCTTGTGAGGATAAAATGGAGAGGAGAAGAACTTTGTAATCCACCTTGGGTTCCTTGCAAGAGGAAATACACACACACACACACACACACACACACTTTAATAGCACAGTATATCATCTGGAGTGTTTTCATCTGGGATGCAGCACGCTCCTTCCTGCCTCCCCAAAAACCCTGCCCATATAATGTATCTTTTTAGTGCTGAACCAAACACAATGGAGGACTCTTTCAGTAAAGGTAACCTATCCCCCTCCACACAGATCTGAAAGCTGGCCATTCGTTATGACCATGACCAGTGCAATATAGCCTGCCTGAGTGTCTTCTGTGGATAGCTAGGAATAGTAGAGGGACCCGTGCAGCACTGGCAGCATTCTACATACATTTCATATAGGTTTGGCAGGATATCAAATGTAGTTTTAGACCTTCCAAAATCCCAGTGAGGATGCTCTCTACTTTTAGGAATGACTGCGTGTTGAAGAATGGTCTCAGTTGATATGAATAAGTGGCTTCCAAAGAGGTGTAATCACAGCATCACACATTATGATTATCACTTCTTTCTCCTCTATACAGAGTAGGAAAAATGTCATCAATGAAGAGTCCCTGAAAGGTAGCATCTCACAGCACCTGTCATATCAGGGTATTACAGTATCCGGTACAATTGCCAAGACCATGTAGTATGATGATAAAATCTAGCTTCTTTGAACACTTCAGCATTCTACTAGTGCAGACTGACTTGAAGTGAATAAAATTCAAAAATAGAACAACTCAGTGTCTGTATCAACTTAATATGTCTGGCATACAATTAGTCATTCTGAATCAAATTGCTTTCTGGAAAAAATGCTATGCAATGTTCCCAACTTTTGTCAGTACTTCTACTTTTTGTTGCTTTAAATAGTTGGTTTTATGATTACAATATTGGTTTAGCTCCAGATTTAGTAAAATATAGTATTTATAAGTAAATCTGTGTATTACCTAGCTAATTTTAAAATGTTGACTGCATTGAACAGTATTTCTTAAAGTGTCAAAATTGTACTTTTACCTCGCTTGCTTAGGACACATGTATGTAAACATCTTTGCCAACTACTTTCCCATGTTCAGGGAATAAACTATTGTGGAACACAGAACACGGGAGCGGGGGGGGGGGGGAATTAGCTCAAATGGTGTGTTAGAGGAACTGCTTTCCACTGGAACTCTGGCACTATTCCACCGGAAGGCAGGCTACTGTCTGTCTGGTACAGCTGACTCAGAACTACCATGTTTTAGTAAAAATAGGCAGGCCAGGAACCAGGCGGGGATAACAGAGACAGTTTTACATAGTGGAGTAGCCATGCGAGATACACAAAAGGGTAACAGATGAGACCAGAGCTCTTATAAAAAAACGTTTTGCTGAGAGAATATAACAAAATTGTAATTAAATAGATAACTATTGAACGCTTCCCAAGAAGAGAAAGGGAAGGGGGGAGGGGGTCTGAGAGTGGATTTTGTGGTACAATTGCTCAATAAGACTTCAACTTCAGTGGGGGAGAAGGGAAAGTAGAAACTGCTGTTTGGGAAGCAGTTAGAGTAAACAAAAATTAAAGAAAAAGAGAGAGAAAGAGATTTTAAGGGGGGGGGGAATTGTGTAATTGTTACCAATCCTTCCTTTGTTCTTTCTGGACCCTGGAAAAGGGAACAATGATGCCCAGGGTACATACCCAGCCAGGAAGTCAGGAATCTTGGGGAGGGAGAGAGTGGGAAGGAGAGGTGTAAGAAGGGAGGGATAAGTTTCCAGTGAGGCTTGCAGGGAAAAGAAACTTCAAGAAAAGGGTCAAGGGTTAAGGGAAGAGAGTGAGAGAGCTCCTCTGGTGTGCAAAAGAATATATATAACCTTTGTTATGTGCACTTTACTTGTATGGGAGAGGCGGATCTAAGAGGGGTAATTTCTAAATAAACACAAAAGAAACCATTGCTTAACAAAGACAGACATTCTTGGTGTCAAGCATTTCTGGGAAGAAACTCCTGTCGTCTCAGGTTTTCCATGGCCAAGTGATTTGTTTTATTATTTATTTATTACATTTCTAATCCGCTCAATAACAGTGTTCTCTGGGTGGAGTACAAATAGTTAAAAAACTAAAATGCTATAGAACAGTTAAAATATAAAATACAGTACAAATATTTAAAAGAACAAAATACCTTACAATACGGTGCAAAACAATAAACAGCACAGGAATCGATAAAACGGCTATAATAACCTAGAATTAGTCTCCAAAATGCCTGAGAGAAAAGAAAGGCCTTTGCTTGGTGCCGAAAGGAGAACAACGTAGGTGCCAGGCAAACCTCTTTAGAGAGTTTATTTCATAAGTGAGGTGCCACCACTTAGAAGGCCCTTTCTCTTGTAACCACCTGCCTAGCTTCCTTTGGCAAGGATACCCAGATAAGGGTCTCTGAAGATGCCTGAGGATCTGTGCAGGTACATGAGGGAGGAGATGTTCCTTTAGATAGGTTGTACAGTGAGATTTCAGTTAATAGGTAGTGCAGAGGAACATAGGAAGCTGCCTTATACTGAGCCAGACCATTGGTCTATCAAGCACAGTATTGTTGACACTGAGTGCCAGCAGTTATCCAGGGTTTCAGGCAGGAGTTTTTCCAGCCCTACCTGGAAATGCTGGGGATTGAACCAAGGACCTAATGCATGCAAAGCATGTGTATGAAAAGCACACTCTACCATTGAGCCATGACCCCTCCCCATTTAGTACAGTGTGGTTTGAATATATTAGCATGGGAGGATTTGGCTTACCGATTTCTGGAGTTCAACGGGGTGCCTTCTTCATCCAGGTCACTAGAGGTTACGCAGGAAACTTGGAGCCAAAAGTGCCTGCATGCAGCTGTTTCTGGCCATATCCAGACAATATGGAATCTTGGCTTCCATTAGGGCACACACAAGCAGAGTCCTGATCTCCAGCAACATTGTACAATAGATAGAAAGTGTAAATTCGGTACACACATAGTCTAATATACCCTGATCACTGATTTCAAGAACTTTCTAGATTTTTCTTGAAACCCTGGAAAGGTCTACCTCATTGTAGCAGAAAATACTCTAACAGAGAGTACGGTAAGCTAAACACAGATGAAGTGGATTACAGGAATGTGGAGAGTTCCCTCTTCATACTGAGTTAGGCATGCCACCGCCAGCATGGCCAATGGCCAGGGAGTATGGGAGTTGTAGTCTAAAAAGTTTGGAGGGCTCCAGGTTCCCCACCCCAAAATTTTTCTCAGGTTGCAAAAGAGGAGGAGGATGTTTTCCAGTGCCACCTCCAAATGTATCTATGCTTGCAGAATGCAAGCAGTATTTACTAGTAAGATAAGCATCTGATTGTGGTTAATATATAAATCTCTCTTATTTTTCATGAAAACTAGGTAGGTTCTGGTACTTCTCCCCCCCCCCCCTATACTTTTAATTGAGCCCACTGTAATGACATTTGTGTAATAATGACTTGTCCAACAGCTTTTATTGATCACATTTGATTAAAGTAAAGAGCATTTTCCCTAGGGAAAAAAAAAAGGATTAGGCAATCAAAGCAATTTGCTTTAATTTTGTCTTAATTTAAGTATAATAAAAGTAGGAAATCTAATGTCATCGGAGCCCATTTATGGCCTATGAAATAATTGCATTGATAGCACAGCATGATGCTAGAAACTCGTAGATGCAAGAAAAGTTTACAGAAGTCTGATTCTGTATTTTAAATGCATTGGGTTTTTTGTTTGTTTCATTTTCCTAAAATGCAATACATTTGCCTTTTAAATGTCTCCTGCCTTTTAAAATGTAATTGCCCATCTCTGGTTCAGAATCCCTACAAAAGATTCAACAGGCCATCTCTAAAACTTTTATCGCTAGTCGTGGTGTTATTATAATAGGAAGCCTGCCTTAAAATAGTCTCATCTGGTTTAACTAAAATCTTTACATTACTTGGCAGTGCTTTCTTTTGTACATGCTTCCTAGAGATCATTGAAGCTCAAACGGCACAATGCAGATCATGCAAATCATCCTTGCGCTGCTGGTGTACGGTGGCCTGATTGAGAGGCAGTATGCATGGCTCATGGGCCAACCACATGAAAAGAGTAATTTAAAGACCAGATGAGCTAAAGCTGGACTAAGTTAGGCTGATGTGTGAGCTTCAAAGGTTATGGAATAGCATCCTTATTTAAAATAAAACTGATTTTATTAATAACACCTGAACTGAGTTATTACACAGGGAGGAAACAGAGAGGTACATGATGTTAAATGCATACCATACTTAACACAGAGGGAATAAAGATTATTTTGAATTTGGGTATGTGTGCCCTGGTATAGATTTGTATATTTCCCTGAAAGAGGTAGAAATAGGCAGCCATTTTCTTTTCACTGCATAGTTTTTTGGGTCTCTAAGAAACTAGGTTGCTTGATGCAGTTCAACATGCACTGGAATCTATTGCTGCTACCATTCTTTGGACAATGTGCAGGAAGCTAGCTTGCTGAGAATAGTAGATGCAAGTAGAGCTTATTTTGTGCTCCACCTCTTGAGACAGTTGAGGTCCACAAGGGGAGACTCAATGATAAAAGTCATGGCGCAATTGGAGTTGTGTGTGTATGGGGTGATAGAAAGGAGCAACGCAAAGCCAAATCCTGGACTTGGGAATCTTTTCCAGTATATATGACAAGACTGGCTTGTTTTCTCATTCAGCTCTGAATCTTATACTGCTTTTATTTTTCCAAGTAAAAATTAAGAATGCTTGTTCTCACAAGGAATATAAGTTAGATGTTAGCTTTCAGGAGAGAGGAGATTGCCCAGCCTGTGTGGCGTGGTGCTTAGAGTGTTGGACTGGGACTCGGGAGATCCGGGTTCTAGTCTCCACTCAGCCATGAAATTCACTGGGTGACTTTGGGCCAGTCACTGATTCTCAGCCTAACCATCTCACAGGGTTGTTGTGAGGATAAAATGGAGAGGAAGAAGAGGATTATGAAAGCCACCTTGGGTTCCTTGTAGGAAAAAAGGCGGGGTATAAATATAATAAATAAATAAGGATTGCATATTTTTTTAAATGGAGAGGAGAGAGAGAGAGAGTGTGTGTGTGTGTAGTGCCACTGAAGAATCAAGAATAAACTGAATGTATCAAACATGTTACATTATAACACTTGGAACTCGCTGAAGTAAAATCTGTGACTGAAGAATTTAGGTTAGCTTAAGTTTTTTGTTTTGTTTTTTGTAACCTATCTTTTTTTTTTTTTTTGTAAAAAAACTGCTGATCTCACTAGGTAAAAAATTGTATGCTCCATATGTAAGGGATTCGACAGAAATTGCTAGCAGCATAATAACATAACCTAATTTGTTACATTAAAAGGAATACTTACAAGAATAAATAAACTAAATAATAACAAGATGTTGCTTTAGCTACTTGTCACTATTAGAGTTAGCAACAGGCACTGTTTTTTGTTGAGAAATCCATTTTACCTAGAGAAGATTCTGGTGCAGATGTGATTGTATACTACTTCAGTCTACTTTGTGAAAATACTACAGTTACTTTTAAAAATATGAAACACAGAGATCATAAAGTTGAGAGAAAAAACCTAGTCGTAAAGTATTTAAGAATGGGCATTATATGCATCAGTATTTCAAATAAATAAAGTTTTTATTGCATTATCAAAATCATCAATCAAAATGTTTTATAATGCATTGATGATTTGGGAAATTTGCAACGTATTTCAGAAATGCTGGAGAAAATATTCTAATTCATATATAGACTTTGTTATAACAATACTGTTGCGAGTAATTGGTGTTTTCTCCCTTCCCCCTTGAAATATTTTCTACCAGTGATTATTTGTAACAATCTCAATCCTGAAAAGTCCTCCAGACACCTGCTCAAGGTAGCTTCCTCTCCCCTGCCCAACACATCTATCTAGACTTCAGCATTTTACAAACACAAGGAAGGAGCTGATAGAGCTTGCTATAACAGAGCACTGCCTTCCTTTCCTTTTCCTCTGTTAAATGCTTTAGGGCAATAATTATTTATTTTATGTATATTGCGTTTTTTACCCCACCTTTCTCTGACCACCACACTCAAGAAAGCTTCCAACTCAAGCATGCTAAAGGAAACTGACCTAGGCTCTAGGTAAAAAAAATTATGCCCACCTGAATAAAATGTTCTTAAGAATCTGTTTCAAATCATGTAAAGAGAGGTGAGATGACCCTTCCTTGAGAGGCTCCTCCACAGCTAAAAAGACCTTCTTTCTTATTTCCACCAATGGAACTTCTGTGGAGAAGGGTTAAGTTGGGCCTCAGAAACTGAATCCAGTGTGGCGTAGTGGTTAGAGTGTTGGACTGGGACTCATGAGATCTGGGTTCTAGTCCCGCACTCAGTCATGAAACTCACTGGGTGACTTTGGGCCAGTCACTGATTCTCAGCCTAACCTACCTCACAGGGTTGTTGTGAGGATAAAATGGAAAGGAGGAGGAGGATTATGTAAGCCGCCTTGGGTTCCTTGCAGGAAAAAAGGCGGGGTATAAATATAATAAATAAATAAAATCTTGGAGAGATTCTGGGCATTTTCAAATGCTACGGGAATACTTATGCTTTCGACTCTGTTAATTTTGTCACTTTGTAAGTCATTTCCCCCTGCTACAGTTGTTAAAATTCAAAGGTTATGGAATAGCATCCTTATTTAAAATAAAACTGATTTTATTAATAACACCTGAACTGAGTTATTACACAGGGAGGAAACAGAGAGGTACATGATGTTAAATGCATACCATACTTAACACAGACAGGGAATAAAGATTATTTTGAATTTGGGTATGTGTGCCCTGGTATAGATTTTTGTCCCTTAAAGGACAAAAGACTAAAAATCAGAAGCATCACTGGTACCAGCTATAGAGTATAATTTGTAATTGTCTGTGGGAATATACAGTCTCAGTTTTCAAACAATCTTTTTTGAACAGTTCGTTGTTCTTTACAGTTTGCTTGTTGAAAAGAGTTAAGTAAATGAAGAATATGTTCCATTTCATGGCTGCGTGTGTGTGAATAACATGATCGATTTATATTGTAATAACAATACAGTATTATGTATACCTATTGCAAAGTTCTTTGTCAGCTATGTATTTTCAGCCATAATTCTGCTAAGAAACGCTACATTGCTTGCTACCGACAGATCTGTGATAGGCATCATATGCCTCCAGAATAAGAACTTCCTGAAGCAATATATCCACATGGCAACAGTTTGAAGAAACAAGCATTCTCTTTCTCTCCTACTCTCACATGTTATATTTTGGCACATCATAGAAGCAGGTAGCATATCCACTACCTGCTGTTGAAAGTGTTGAAGATACTGAATTATTTATTCTATCTCTCTACACTATCCAAAATCGTTTTGGTTAGTTTGACACATCTCGGTCTTCCATATGGATACTTCATGATGACAGAGTTGCCAGCTGCTCAGGTTTTGTGACAGTCTCAGATTTTCAAGGACTGTCTTAGATTTCTTTGGAGATTCCTGCCCCCCCCCCCAATGTACCTTGTACAGTGGGACACTGTTTTATATGCTAATCATTTGAAGGGGAGTGTCAGTTTGAGTTAACTAATATGAATAAGAAAGTTGAAATATTCTGAAATTATTTTCTGCTAAGAAAAAGCAATCTGAATAAATTTAGAATGAGAAGTTATATAAACTATTACTTACAATACAATGTACTCCAGATATAAATACAGATAACCCATCCTAAATATGTATTGCTTGAACAGGTCTTACTGTTTACTTCCTTTTTTCAGGTAGCAAAAGCAGAGTGCTAAACCTGACACTTCCAGGATTCAGTGCAACAAATACGCACTGTATATCTTGATTTTCATTAATTGTACATCTCCGGTTCTAGAGGTTGGCATTTGAGATGTATTTGTACCCTTCTTCACAAATTATTTTAGTTGCTTATCCTACTCACATATATGCTGTGGCTTGGATAAGTATCTGGACTAAGCAACATATCATACAGTGCAGATAGGCCAAACGTTTCTGGTGTTAGCTAATGTTACTTAAAGACCAATTTGAATAATGGGGAAAAAACTTCCTGCTACAGGACATACTACTTCTGAACTTTATTAGATTGGAAGTCAAGGACCTCATGCAGTGGTGAAAGTATTCATAGATGCAAATTTGAAATATATCTAACAGTATATCTAACACATGATATATCTCACATCTTAGTTGAGTATAATAGGCAGGGTCCAATATAAGAGCCACTCCTGTCTGGTGAAAGGTCCGGTAGGACTTAGTGACAGTAGTGGTGCATAGTTAATTTTGCATGTTTTTTTGGTTCTCATCAGAAGCATCTTAAAAACACCTTATTTTGAAACTATTGCTATGAGTTTAGATGTCTTGTTTAGAAAAAGGTTGGGTGATCTGGGACTTAACAAAGGGACTTTAAGTGAAACTTAACATCCAGGAATTTCTCTGCAACCTTTGAGATTTGATACTCATCAGGGTTGGGGGAAGGACAGATGCACAGGTAGAAGAAGAGAGAGACAGAGGCTGGATTTGCACGATCACCACAGCCCACCATGGTTTATTTGGAATATTCAACTCCTGGCAGGGGGTTACCATGGTTTGCCATGTCGTTCAAACCCGGGCAAGAAGGGTTGTTTGATCTGTTGTAGGCTTATTTGAGGGTTGTTTAACCTTCAAACAACCCCTGCGGTTGAGTATTCAAAATGGCTGCCAGCACATGTCATGGTGGGCTGTGGTGATCGTGCGAACTGACCCAGAAAGTGAAGAGTTTTTAGCTGGAGTTATCTGAAGATGAAGCACCAGGTAGTTGCTCTCTTTGAAAACCTGGTGCAGGATTTGCAGTTGTGCTGTCTGTCTTAGAACCTGCTCCCAGAGTGCCCTGCTGGTATATTAGTAAATAAACAAACTTTACAAAGATACCATAAGGCTCCAATGTTTTTTCTGGACTTCTCTCTGCTTAGATAAGTAGGGGTGCTTAAATACTATAATATGCTATTATTCTGGTTTAGTAGAAGATGTTATATGACAACTTTAGTAGAAGATGTTATATGACAACTTTAGTAGAAGATGTTGTATGACAACTTTTGCGGGTGCCCTTATTTAATGTGACGTTTGGTCCAAATCTTCTGTACATCCTACTGCCTGTTTGTCACCACATAATTGTGTCTAGATTACAGGTGTATGACTGAGTGGAAAAAAGATAGTGATTTTGAAGTTTCCAGGTTTTGGATACACATAGTAGCAATTTGTATAACTGTAATGGCACTTGGGAGGTACTGCCATTACAACCTCAATTCCACTTGCCGGGGTGGGAAGCTGCTTTGCATGGTAGAGGAGTAGGAACATACCCCTTTCACCATGCACAGAACATAAAATATGAGTCCAGTGTTCCATATGGAATATCTGTGCACTTGAAACTATGGAAATGTACAGAACTCTGCAGAACTCCCTTAACACAGCCTTCCAGGTGGCGGTGAAGGCAGCAAAAAAGAATTTCTATGCTGCCTCCATTGCGTCTGCGGAGTGCTGCCCCAGGAGGCTGTTCCAAGTGGTCCAGAGTCTGGTCGGTCCAGTCATTCCGGACCCGATGGAACAGTCTAAAGCCTCCTGTGAGGCTTTAGCAAAGCACTTTGCAGATAAAATTGATCGGATTAGGAGTGAGATTTTGTGTGTCATGGACACTGGGAGTGAGCCGGAGGAGGCCAATGGCAGACCGGTTTTGTGGGATCGGTTCCAGCTTCTTCCTTCTGATAAAGTGGACAAGGTTCTCTCATCTGTGAGGCTGACCACCTGCTTGCTTGATCCTTGCCCGCCCTGGCTCATTATGAGCTGCAGGGAGAGACTGGGTGAGGGGATCAGGGCGGTGGTGAATGCCTCCCTCGAGGAGGGAGTGATGCCACCAGTCCCTTAAGGAGGCAGTAATAAGACCGCTTCTAAAGAAGCCCTCCTTGGATCCCCAGGATCTAAACAACTTTCGCCCAGTCTCCAATTTGCCATTTCTGGGCAAGGTGATCGAGCGGGTGGTGGGTGCTCAGTTGAAGGCACACTTGGATGAAGCCGATTATTTAGATCCATGCCAGTCGGGCTTCCACCGCTCACTAAAAACATGGCTATTCAGGCGGGAACATGGGATGGAGACGGCCTTGGTCGCCTTGGTGGATGATATGAGGAGGGCTTTGGATAGGGGCGAATGCTCCTTTCTAGTCCTCCTCAATCTCTCAGCGGCTTTTGATACTGTTGACCATGGTATCCTCCTGGACCGCCTGGAGGGGTTGGGCATAGGAGGCACTGTATTGCAGTGGTTCCGGTCCTTCCTCTCTGGAAGGTACCAGGTTCTTGGCTGCTCACTTGTGGGGTGCCACAAGGTTCCAGCCTCTCCCGATGTTATTTAATATCTACCTAAAGCCACTGGGAGCTATCATCAGGAGGTTTGGGGTGCGGTGTCATCAGTATGCATATGACACGCAGCTCTACCTCTTTTTCAAGTCCTCACCAAGGTTGGCCGTTGAGACCCTGTCCAAGTGCTTGGAGTCAGTGGGTGGCTGGATGGGAAGGAACATGCTGAAACTGAACCCCGACAAGACCGAGGTAGTTCTGGTGGGGGACAAGGGGAGGTTAGGGGATGTTGACCTGGTGCTGAATGGGGTATATCTACCCCTGAAGGACCAGGTCCGCAGCTTGGGGGTCATTCTAGACTCCAAGCTGCCCATGGAGGCTCAGGTGTCAGCTGTGAGCCGGGCGGCGCTGTATCAACTCCATCTGATACGGCAGCTGTGCCCGTACCTTCCTAATCATCTGCTCCCATCAGTGGTGCATGCCTTGGTCTCCTCTCGCCTAGACTACTGTAATGCGCTCTATGTGGGGTTACCCTGGAAGATGGTTTGGAAGCTACAGCTGGTACAGAACGCGGCGGCTCGCCTGGTTAAAGGCAGCCGCCGGCGGGATCACATCACTCCAGTGCTCAAAGAGCTGCACTGGCTACCAGTTGCTTGCTAAGCCGAATTCAAGGTGTTGGTTTTGACCTTTAAAACCTTATATGGCTCCGGTCCAGTTTATCTCAAGGAGCATCTCCAGCTCAAGAAGATCTGCCACAGACGGCCTTCTCTTTGTCCCTTCAGCCAGAGGAGCTAGACTGGTGGGGACTAGGAAGAGGGCCTTTTCTGTGGCGGCCCCCATACTGTGGAACTCTCTCCCTAGTGACCTCTGCCATGCCCCCCCTCTGCTGAGCTTCCACCGCTCACTAAAAACATGGCTATTCAGGCGGGAATATGGGGTGGGTTAAGATTTTAAAATTTTATACTGTTTTAAATGTATTTTATATTTTATCATGTTGTACATCACTCAGAGTGGCCAGTTTGCTGGCCAGATGGGCAATTCATAAATACAACAAATAAATAAATAAATAAATAAAATATGTGCATGATGAAGTGTCCATGCCCGTTTCTCTTTCAAGCTCAGAGGTTTACTAGTTAGATACATAAAAGAACTGGGCCACCAAAATCTCTTCCTGAGTATATTTATGTACTCCTGGGTCACATGTTCGTTTTCTCCGTGTGATCATTGAACATGCATGTTTGGAAGAGAAATGTGGATGACAGGATTCCTGCACTGAACCATCCCTTTGACTTTTTTTTTTATCATGAAATTTAGTTTAATTTGAAATAAAGTTTTTAAAAAGGCAAAAAAAAGAACATACATAGTGATATAACAAGATTAGTAAAGAAACTCACTAATTATACTTCTTGCTCTATCACCAATATTCTTGTAGAACCGCTAGAGTAAAACAGTCCAAATAGAAGCTCACTATCTAATGAAAGAATGAAAATACAAGTCATGTAGCATATATAAAGTGCATGTGTGTATCTTAACAATATTCATGCTCTTTGTATGGCTGTGCTGAAAGTGAGTGCTTTCCGTATGCGGCCTTGAAATGCTACAGAGCTTTTCTGCACAAGGCATTTATTGTGCACTCGTCATTCCCTACTCACAGTTGTTTATGGGTTCTTTAGATGACATAAACTGGAGATGACCCTCCAGTTTCACTTCTGTTTTTTAACAGCACTTTCTGCAAGTTTCTTTTTAGAGCTGGGAAAATGTGGTATTATTTGTGAAAGCGAAAGAAAACACTTATCCCACTTGTGTAATTGCACTGTTCCACCATACCACAGTGCCACCTAGAAGTTATGTAGCGGAAAAGCAGGAAAGGAAACGCCCTTCGTGTAGTACTCGGATCTCAATTCTGCGATAAAACCAAAAGTAGATACAGCATATTAACAGCCTTGTGTAGAAAAGCTCTCTTCTTGACTCAGCTATATTGCTGGAAGTGACCATATAATTGCAGCTGATCTTTCAAAAGCAGGTTTTCCTTGCTGCTCTTATGTGTTGTGTATGCTGTCCCAATAGTTTCTAATAGGGAGATTTTCTAATTCTGTGTCAGAGCCCTAGGAAGCTGTTGTGAACTTTGCACTTGGTTTATGCATGTCTACGTTCTCCCTGGTAAAGAAATCCTGACCTGATTTTATGATGGGTGTAAATAACCTTACAGAGTGCAATCCTGTGCATGTTTACTTGGAAGTAAAACCTACTCTATTCAATGGGGCTTACTCCCAGGTAAATGTGATGAGGTTTACTTCCAGGTAACTGAGCATAGTGTCAGTTTTACATTTTGCATATTTATTTGTCCATCAGGCATATTCATTTCAGTCAAGCCTCTGTGCTTATGTCTGTGCACAAGATTGCTGCCTGTGTGACAGTCTACCATAGATGAGAAAACATATTTGCATTTGCAAATAAGCTTGTGTATTCTCCCAGTGACAGAAGCTAGTCTAAAAAAAAAGAGAGTCACCATACCTACGTGGTATCTCCCTTAATGGAAGTAAAGGAGGTAGCTAATGGTGAATCATCAGGTTCAAAAGTGAAAATGTGTATCTGCCAGTAATTAATTGTGGCTAAACTCAACTACAAAGGGAAGAGAAAATTATTACCATACTTCTCATAAAACTCAGGAAGCTTGAATGAAGTTACCTAAAAATAAAAGCAGTCTTTAAAGGCTCTTTCGTCAAATCCAAGAGGTCTATCTCACAATTCTTTTTAAAGTTTACAGCTTAATATAAAAATACTTATCAGATTAGCTGTTGTTTGGAATTGCTCTTGGAAAGCGATATCAAAATGGTACTGGAGGTTTAGCACCAGACCTCAGCTGTGTCGGTGTACCTGTAATGAGGATAACAACTTTATCAATTTATTTTAATTGAATGTTATAATCTTGTTTTCATCAGCGCTCAAAGTTTCTTTTAGCTCCTTTATTTTTCCTGAACAGTTCTGTGAAACTGTGATAGGGTATCAGTTTTCAGTGCTAGGGTGCAATACCTTAGGTTCTGTAAGAATGCATAGTCTCCAATTGCCAGGAAAATGCTGGACCCTCATGAAAACCCTTAAGCCATCAGGGCGTCTCACTTTGTCATACAGAGTCCTGAATTTCCAGCTACTTTAAGCTGCTCTTAAAGGGGCCATGAGAAAAATTGCAACTAAGCTTTTTTGCCCATGGCCCCTTTAAGGGTAGCTCTGCTTAGGCTCGAACAGCAGCAGGGTCTCCACGGAGAGACAGATGCTGCTAAGCTGGGAGGGCCAGGTGAGGATGTGCACATGCTCTACCTGTTGCCTGTGCTGCACGTTGCTGTGGAAAAGGGATTAGCTGGGTGAAAAGAAAAGGAGGTGGAGGCTGCACCCGCTGGCCTGGACTGAGGGAGAGGTGAATGAGGGAATTTATCTAATGATTCCTATCTTTATATTGCCAAAGATTTTATTTCCTAAAGAGCTGACTCTGTGACTCTAACAGGTGAGATACAGTGTCAGAAGGAAATGCAAGAAACGTCCCCTTCTCTCTGAAGCTCCATGTTTGGGGGTGTGGGGTGGGTGAGCTTCACCTGTTGAATTTGTGCCAATCCTGACAATTTTGAAACAAAAGAAAGAGATTGCTCTGCAAGCACTGACACACACACACACACACACACACACACACATGAAAAACACCAGATATCAACAATTAAGGGTTTAAGATATATATTTTTTTACAAAAGCCACTTATAAAATATTATAAAACAGTATATCATATAATAATGTAATAATTATAATATATAAGATATTATATAATAATATAATTCTGGAAAAGTAATCCTAGCACTGGCACTGCTGCTGCTACCTCTTCTTCTAGCAAGGAGTAGCATTTCACAATTATCCTTCAATTACACAATACTTCTTCACACAATGCGTAATCAATTTGCTGCCACAAGATATGATGGTCAGTGTTGTAGATTGCTTTAAAACATGGAGCTTCAGTGTTTAATACTGGATATATGTGCTCAAATGCAAGATATATGAATTGTGGGAATGAAATATATTTACCTCTAACCATGAATTTTCAAAAAAAGAATAAAGGTTGAAATATTTTGTCCCAGAATACATTTACATTTAAGGCATACCCTCTCTCCACCACCACCATCATCATCATCATCATCATCATCATCATCATCATCATCATCATCAAAAAACCTGTTAGGCCTTCTGAGTCTTTTAACAAAGCATAGGCAATACCAGTGGCTCTCCTTGACAACTTATTGAATTTGCCGAAATCTAATAGTGTGATTCAGTTGGACACTTACTTGGGAGTAAGCCCTACTGAATTCTGTGAGACATACTTCTGAGTGATCATGCCTGGGATTGTGCTATAAGGCAGCAGTATTCTGGCCACTTCTTTGAGGGTAAAGCCCCATTAAAAGAAGTGGGAGTAGCCTTTGAATGAACATTTATAGCATCAGGCTGTAAAACCAGACTTTGCTCCTATCAGATCTCCAGGAATAGCCCTTGATGGTCAGAGACTTATAATGGGCAGCTTCTCATGAATTTATTCTGAAGACTGACACAATTTGTGCCCTTAAAGGGCTTGTGCTCTGAACTTGGCTGACAAAAATTAACCTCCAGATTGCCTTATGCAACCCATAAGTCTAACAGACTAAAGGAAGGACATCTTCATGCAAACCAAGTCCCTGCATACACTTAAGCAACCTAGGTTTGTATATAGGGACTGGACTTGCATCTTCTTGTAAGAGATGGTGTTCATGCCTTCCTCTCTGTGCTAGGTTAAGACCATAAGACCATTAAAAGAGCCCTACTGGAAAGGCCTATCTGGTCCAGCATCCTGTTTCGCACAGTGACCAACCAGATGCTCTGGAAAGCTCTCAAGCACGACATGAGGGTAACAGTACGCTCCCACTCATGTTCCCCAGCAACTGGTATTCAGAGGCATGGTGTCTCCAATCCTGGAGGTGTTATGCCATCATGACTAATCCATTGATAGCCTTATCAGTAATATAATGCCTTGAGAAGGGAATCTAGATACTAACCTCCATGAATTTGTCTACTCCAAGTTGGCAGCCATCGCTACATCTTGTGGCAATGAATTCCACAGTTTATGCATTATGCAAAGAAATACTTCATTTTGTTTGTCCCAAATATGCCACCATTTAGCTTTAGTGGATAACCCCAGGTTCTAGGTGAGAGGGAGAAAATACTGCAGTTTTGTGTGTTTCCTCATAACTTTTGTACTTGACCATGCCCTTTGGTTGCCTGGCCATACCCTTGGCCACGCCCTCATGTTGCCTTTCCCCCCTCTTGATCACACCTTCATGTTGCTTAACCATACCTCTTACAAATTCACAGGTGTGTCCCTATTTTCTTTCTTTTTATATATATAAATATTAGTTATTATAAACTACATACAAAACTATAAAACACAAACGTACAACTAAAATAAATCATAAGGTGCACCCCCCACCCGCCTAGGGACCAACTAATATACATCCATCCCGTAATCAATTAAATTCCACATTCCAAAAATATAACATATCCTGAGAAGGCATACTCCCCTTCCCCTTTATTAATACATAGTCTAATAATTGATTCCATATATCCATAAAATTATTCTTACTCTGTCCCTTTTTGCATTTGATACTACAAGTTAATTTATCATTTAGGGCTATATCCCAAACTTCTTTATAACAATCAGTTATTAGGAAAACATGTTGTACTTTCCATTTCCTCGCTATCATTAACCTAGCCGCAGTTAACAAGTTTACAATTAGTTCCTTCGTATTTTGGGCACAAGTGACTTTATTGGTTATTGATAACAAAGCAAGTTTAGGACAGACCTCTAGATTAATACCAATAATTTCCGATATTTCTGTAAAAACCTCTTGTCAAAATTCCAGAACATTTTTACAACCCCACCACATATGAGCATATGTACCTATTTCCTGACATCCTCTCCAGCAAAGTGCGGAGCAATTGTTATCTATTCTATTTAATCTTACTGGAGTTAGATACCATCTCCATATTATTTTATCGTGTCCCTATTTTCATCTGTGAAATGTTGCAGGGTATGGAAATGACTGCTTAAGTATTGCTTATGAGATTTGTGGAGTGCATGTAATTTGTGAGTTCATGTAAGAGTGTAAAAGTGACCATGATATGAAAGGAATGTGAAGGCTAACTGTAGTCTTTGTGTACTGCTGTACCTCTGTGTGCATATGATGCAATTGTAATTAATGTTTGGGATCATCACTTGGGGAAAAGATAATCAAAAAAATCGTTATGCTGCTGATTTGTGCTACTGGTAACTGTCAGAAGTTGATATTAAGAGGGAGAGACCAGACTTCTGGCTTTTGCTGAGGAATACAGACTTTGGTTGCTTCTGCTGAAGAAAGCAGGTTGTGTTTGCATCAAAGGGCTATTTGGTTTGCTGGGTCTTGGTTGCCTGTTGGCAAGGATTTTTGTTAGTTGTAATGGACTTCATTAAAATTTAGCTCCTAATGTGGGATAAAGAAAGGCCTGTATGTCTTGTCAATGAACAGACTCCTACTTCAAACAACCTTTTGTTACAATAAATAGTTTAGCCCCACTTTTAGGGTTAAACTTGCCTTGGAGGGGAATCTTTTATTTTTCCAAATTAAAGAAATTTGAAATTTGGCTGCTGAACTTGATGGGGCGTTTGGAACTTCTTGAAAGAGAACAGGATTTGTGCAATGGCTTAGAAAAATGTCACCTTGAGTGGAAGAAACTGAGGAAGATCCACACAGCCTCCTTATGGAAAAAGTGTCAAATTTACACCATTGGGGAAATTGAAATAGTTCAAGGACACTTGACTGTGGTTCAGCTGAGAATAACGCACAGTGCGATACAGGGGTTTTACCAGGATATGAGAGAGAACATGCCCATTTCAGAGTGGCTTATCAATAAACCTACAGTGACATTTTTTCTGTTTGCAACTTTTTATGAGCAACAACCTTTTGTTACAATATAAATAGTTTTTGATAGCCCCACTAAGTGAACAAAATTAGTCACATGGATCTCTATATTGTGGGTGTTTACATCATTAGAAAGAGTAGATCAGCATGTACATTCCTCTGTGTCCACAGATCTGCTGTGGCCAACTAAGAACCAGTATTCATGTTTCTCTGGTGGTGTGGAAACCACTGCTGTACCTCCCTTTCCTGAGATACTGGGGCAATGTGAGAAGCCTACTTGGTGAGTCTTTCCCATGTTGCATCAGTTGAAAATTTGAGTTCATGCAAGCTGGGGAGGCAGTGGAGTGTAGGATCCTGCCATGTAGTCTCAGGCTTCTCATGTTAACAGGTGGCATGAAAATGTGGGACACACTTGTGACTCCCATGCTGCCGGAATAATGAATAAGCATACATGCAGGAGTTTCATGTGTGCATCAGAATGCATGTAGAGGTATGAAAATGTGGGACACACTTGTGACTCCCATGCTGCCGGAATAATGAATAAGCATACATGCAGGAGTTTCATGTGTGCATCAGAATGCATGTGGAGGTCTAGTTCGGGATGTATGTTCAATTCCAGGACAGGACAGTCCTTTTGGGGCACTACAGACCCATCATCTCTAGGGTTCAGAGGACAAAGCATTATCTGTGCATTGAAAATGGCCTGGATGTTTCCTGCGCTCTTATGGAGAGAAAATGGGCAAAATGAGCATACAGATCTTTTTATATAATGAAATATGTATTAAATTGCTTTTGGGGGTGGGGGAACTAATCCACATTCTAAAATAAATGAATGAGTTGCAATCTTAGATATTTACTAGTTATATATTAATATGTACATATAGTAATTACATTGAGAGGAAAAATATTTTTTCATAACAATTAATGTTTGTAAATGTTTATGGAAGTACATAACAAATATAACAAACACATGGACTAATTAAGATGAAAGGAATGACAACCCTTGTGGCTTGTTCTGAAAATAAGGAACATTACAATAGTAAGACTTAATTATTTCTGTAAACATTTCAAATTAGTTTCTGTATAAAAACTGAATTTCTAAAATAGTTTGTATCTTCTAAACCTTTTTGACATTTGTACATACCATGTCAAGAATAAATTAGTCCTCATTTTTTATTTATTATATTATAGATTCTAATATATTATCATTTATTACTTTATATCTTTGTTTGAATTTTTAAAGTCGCTTATCGTTGAAGCACAAATGGAAAAGCTTTTTTGTTGTGATTTATATATTCTCAATATATTCAGCATCAAAATATAACTATTACATGTTGATTGAATATTAATATATAATTAATAATTGAGTATTAAAGTAAGTAATCATTTATGTTTTATGCATGAATAATCCTAGTTGATATATAAATACTCTTTTAAAAAAAGAAATATCAAAACAAAGCATTGACCCATATCTTCAACTTGGAAGCCTATTCTGACATGGGAAGCTGAGGGGTCAACAGTTTCAGGCCTCTTGCCTATCTTTTGCCCGTTATTAGGAGTCTTAGAATGATTGTTATTTAAAATTCTAGGGTATTCCTAGGATGTTAACCGGCCAGAGAGCTTCGGCTATTGGGCGATATATAAATGAAATAAATAATAATAACGTATCCCTCCAGAAGTGCCGGTGTACTTCTAAAGGGGTGGGTGGTGAGTGGGTTGTGCTGTTATTTCCCTACAGTGTGTTCTCTCGTCATCCCACACTGCATGAAGAAGGCAACAAGTATCCTATGGTTTGCATTTCTGACAATGGATGGCTATTTAAATTTTAGCACTAAATGCCCTATTGGGCTTGGTAGGAGTTATTGAGCTATCCTGTATTCATATAACTGCCCTTTTTTTATGGATAGGCTTACTTTGGTTCCTTTCCCAGTACTGGAACTAGTATAGCTATCATGACTTCCTAGCTCTCACTGAAGACTGCAATTGGCAACTTTAATATGCTTTTTCTAGTTTCATGGAGCAGATACCTGTTATGCTGCATTTCTACCATACACTGTTAGAGCACTAAACTATATAACCTGGTGAGCCAAGGGAATAGTTCATGGGAGTGGGATTGAACAATACAGTCTCAGATATGCTGCTTGTGCGTTCCCTCTGCACATCCCATGCAAAGGTACTTAATGTGGGTGGAGGGATAGGGACAGGTTTTTGTTTACTTACTTTACATTATTCATATACTTCCCGATAGCCAGGGTTCTCTGGGCAGTTTACAGTAAAAATTTGAAATCATACAACAAATAAACCATAAAACACAAACATAAAATCTAAAACCAGCATAAAAACAGCAACAGCATCAAGCCAAAGTAAAGCCAACAAAACATTAGTGCAAAGAATCTAAAAAGCACTAAAAGCTATTAGGACTGAAAAGTCTGAGAAAATAAAAAGTTATTCACCTGTATTCAAAAAAGGCCACAGTGTGGGTGCCAGGTAAGCCTCACTGGGGAGGGCATTCCACAGCCTGGGCACCATTACTGAAAAGGCCCTCACTCTAGTAGCCACCTGCCACAACTCATTTAGTGGGGCGGGCACCCAGAGAAGGGTGTCTGAAGACTATCTTAATGTCTGGGTAGGTATGTATGAGAGAAGGTATCCTAGCCCCCAAGCTGTTCAGCGCTTTAAAGGTTAATACCAGCACTTTGAATTGGGCCTAGAAATAGACTGGGAGCCAGTGCACATGACAAAACACTGGCATAATATGATTGTATTGGCTAGTCCCTGTTAACAGTATTGCTGTCCTATTTTGGATGACCTGAGGTTTCTGGACTGTTCTTAAAGGCAGCCCCACATATAACACATTGCAGTAATCTAAATGATAGCTTACTAGAACATGGATTACTGTAGCTAGGCTATCTCTGCCCAGATAGGGTTGTAGTTGGTATATCGACTTAAGCTGACAAAATGCACTCCAAGCCACTGAAGTCACCTGTGCCTCTAGCAAGACTGCTGGATCCAAGAGCACTCCCGAACTACAATCCCCTCCAAAACAGGTTGACCACCACTCAGCTGGGCAGACAAACCACCCACTAGTAGTACCTCTGACTTGTTTCAACTGAGTCTCAGTTCATTGACTCTCGTCCAATCCATTATCGTGCCCAGAATAAAGAAGGATTATTTGGCAAACAGGTCAGTGCCAGAAGGTCATGCTCCTGCTTGCCAAGAATTGGATTGAACTTTCAGTTGCAGGTATGCAAATCAGTGATGGAACTAGTGCACCTAAAACCATTCCATAGGATTGGGCCATCAAAAGTTATGTTTAGGCAGCTGATATCCTTCAGGAACCCAGTGGCAAAATGGAGAGTTGTTCAACATAAATATTGGAACTGTTTTAACATTTGCATTCTGCAAACCAAAGGACAGGCAAATATGTATGTAGATTTATGTGTATCTAATATATTACACATGTGCCTAATAGGTATGAAAGTCTGAAACAGTTCATTCACTCGCATATGAGTTTGGACCACTCTTATTTGTTCCAATTATGGGCAAATTCTGGTTGCCCTGAGAAAGCATGTGGCTGACTATACCATTGTAAAGTACTTGGCATTATTCTGTGTTGATTATTTAGAACAGATGATCGCTTAATAAATGTTGGTGGGTTTTTTGGGTGCGTGTGTGTATGTGTTAGTATGTTAACATGGTAAAGAGTGTGCAGAAGTGCATTGCATATTAACATTTTGCACCGTTGATCAGGTTGGATAAGAATAATGTTAACAGCAGTTTAAGTGTACTCTTATTTTGTGAGATAACATGCTAATAATGTAGCTGTTTTAATTTGACTTTAGCAGACAGTTTAAATATAGGCTTCCCTTACAGAGACAAAAGTTGCAATTTAAAGCTCTTTGGTGGTCTAAAAACAGCTTAATTCTCTAGTAGCATGGTAATAAGTACTAATCCAGCTTATGCAGTGATTGTAGTATGTCATGTTTGTGAAAGATTGCCTAACTAGGCTTTCTCTGGGTTTTATGTTAATTTTTTAAAAAAATTAAATGTAAAACCTTATAGCATCTTTATGCTGAGACAAACTGTTCAATTTAACTTGTGCTCAAGCAGCAGCTGTCAGGAATTATCATGTTTCCAGCGTTCCTGGTATCACCTTGTGTCCTTACCTCCTGCATAGACTCTGGGATGATAAAGCTCACCTTGTTAGGATTTATTACTGAAATAATAACCCGAGGTAAAATGAAAGTTGATGTCACATGGAATGACAGCTGACATATATTTATGTCATGGTCTACATTATAATAATAAACTTCCCTTCCCTTCCCTAGCACTAGGTGTTAAGTGGAAGTGCTGTTCAACATGTCCTCCAGTGCCCTGCGCGGGAGTCCATTAGACAAATACATGACTCCTCTGTGGGCATGTTCACTGTAACATGTACTGTCAGGTGTTGTTTAAGCTTTAAAACTGCTGCTCTGTAGCAGTAAGAAGCAAACCCTGACGGGCACTTCTAGGTACAGTACATTTTTTTTAATAATGTGAGAAATTCTAAAAAAATGATTATCACTGATGCAGGAAGAGTAAAAACCCTTTTTCGCTATAATTTTAGTTTTCTGGAGAACCTGTACAGGAAAGATAAGCAAAGCAAGATTTATCAATCAGAGGTTTGCTTCTGCTGCCACTGTATGTTTGATCAATTCCTTGGAAGAGTCCAGCAGGAAAAGGGTAACCAGCCTTGATGAAGCATCCTCTACGGCCTTTGACCCAAGGGCCAGATTACCACCCAGGAAACCTACCAGGGACCACATGTCAGCAGTGGGCGTGGTCAGAGCCAAATGTGGATGAGAGCACCCACTCTCTCACACACACCAATCACACAGACATGCACACAACCTATCCACACCATTCTCTTTCTCACATGCACACCACATACAGTTACACACACATGCTTAACTTTCCCATGCCACCCACCCACCCTTAGCTGAGAAGCTTTTTATAACCATTTTTAGTCCCATCATGATGCACTGGGCTGGAAGGTTTAAACCTCCCTGCCCAGCCAGCAGCAGTGGCTGTGGGGATGAAAATCGCCCCCTCCTCAGCCCCTCTTCCAAGCAATGCTAATTGGAAAGCAATCTCTCCCTCCATGTGCAGTTGGCTGCCTTCTGCTGCTGCTCAGTGACAAAAGTAGCAGCACTGAAAAAGTTTTCTCTCTGATCCTTAAAGCTGATTTGACATAACAACTTTCCTCCACTTGATAAGAGCGGGCAGGGCCTAGGGAGAGGCTGGCGGGCTGGATGGACAAGACCTGCAGCATGTATCTGGAATGTGCGCTGGAGGTTCCCCATGCCTGCTCTAGGCATCCTAAAATGATATCCTTTGTGCTCCAGCCATACTTACGGGTGCACTATCAATGGTTGGATAAGGTCCAGTCTAATGTGAGAGGTAAAACATGCCACTTGGTCACCTTCCTAATGAAAGGGAAATGTCTGGTTATCTCTTGGGTTTTTGTTGTACCAGTTCTGTCCATATTGCTTGTTGGCTTGTGACAGGAAGTCTGTCCTCATATATGTACCACACAGCTGAATGACAACTGGATCATTTAGTTAATTGTAGTCAAGTAAAATACTTTTAAGCAGTGCTTTTTTTCTGGAGAAAAAGGTACCGGAACTCTTGGATTACATTTCCTCGGGAGTAGATGGCGATTAAATTGTAATGCAATTAATAGAAGAAAAGGTGCTGGAACTCAGTTCCGGTGAGTTCCACCAGAAAAAAAGCCCTGCTTTTAAGTCTTTCGGATACAGCTACTATGTGAAATGCATAACCATTTGTTTGGTTTCTCATTGCAGTTTTAACTATATCCCCCCTCTTTGTGTAGAGGCTTTCCACATGGTGATACAGAGTAAGCATAGTGTTTAAATTTTTCTTGCTGTGGCATTGCTCCAGTCACATCTGTGAAACAGTGTTGCATACTAGGTATATTCTTTATAGTGGCAGCCGTGCTGGCATACAAAGTTTTTAGACATTACAGCTACCTTTTGAGAAGTGCTTTTCACAGTCACTGAATGGGTGACTATGAGGTTGGTACGTCAATTATTGAGCTCAAGAGGTCGATTATTGATTAACTGACGAATGTCTAGGGCAGGGGTGGACAATGTCCGGGGGTTAGGGGGCACATTGGCAACCCCAAAACCACTGGGGGATGCACCCCGCTGCCACCAAAATGCCACCACCACTACCAAAATCTGCATGCATCTTGTTTCCTTGCAAAATTTGCCTGTGGCAAATTCGGAGGGGTGGGGCAGGGGGGCTGCAATAATGACCATGAGGGCCACATGTGGCCCACGGGCTGTGTGTTGCCCACTCCTGATCTAGGCAGTCTTTCTGCCCTATGATATACCAAGGGTGAGGAAGGCGGGGACAGTAGTGTGCCCTCTTGTCCAGAAAGGAGACATGCATGTAGGAAGTTCAATGGAACATCAATGGATAAGTAGGGCAATCTGTGGAAGCAAGATTCAGAGGAGAGACAGTATGAGCTGCATTGCAGGGAAAGAAGATGCTTTCTGTTCCTGGCACAGCCTAGTCTATGTCTGATTTGTGGTCATGCAAGGAGACAGATGTTGGTAGAGCATAAAGCAATAGCAGTTCCCAGAGTCCTACAAGGCAATGCAGAGTATCATGGAGCTTGTTTTCACTTTAGTTTCCCCCTTTCCAATCTCCTAACTGCAGCGCAGATTGCATTAGGTAGGAAAAAATCAAAACTTTTTCACAATTTGTTTGCCTCATTAATGGGGGCAGTGGGTTGAAGGAGGATGTATATTGTACTAGTGGTCCTTTGTGATAAAATGAGACCTGTATTGAGGGTTGGAGGATTTTTTTTATTATCTTAACATAACCAGACTTTCCGTTCTACATTACAACAGTGACTTATTATGCTATGCTATGGTTATGGGTTTTGCTTTCAGATTTCTGTGAAGAGGACTGTGACTGTGGGTTTACCTTAAGGCAATACCTGGCTAGAGTCTTGGACCGGGTTCAGAGAACACAATAACCCACACTGAAGGCTTGAGTGTGGGTTGTTGTTGAAACATGGGTTATTGTTTTGTCTGAACCCAGCTGTGCTAACAAGCCATGGCTTGTTAACCACGAACAGCCCATGAAGAGAACCCATGGTTTGTTGTTGGGTTGTTCACCATGGGTTGTGAACTGTGGGTTGTTCACCATGGTTTGTTATCTCAGCTGAGTTCAGACAACACAATAACCCATGGTTCAACAACAACCCACGGTTCAACGACAACCCACACTCAACCCATGCTCAACCCTTCAGTGTGGGTTATTGTGTTGTCTGAACCCAGTCTTCAATTTGACAAAGGAGTGTTAATAGTGCAGGATATTCAGGTGATGTGTCTCCATGGGAGTTAATTGTTAATACAGGAACTCTCTGCACTGTTCTGAATAGGAAAATCTGATCAGTGAAAGGGGTAGGGAGCATACCTCTCTGCCCAAACTAATGTAATTTAAGTCTGTGTTTGTGAAAGGGAACTAAGGCTGTGGTTTTTGAGAGGCAAGGAGATAGCTAAGGTTTTGGGCTCACTATTTAGCAACTATTTGGCCCCAATTTGGATTGGGGGTACTGTGGGTGGGGGAGGCTTAAAGCCTCCCAACCACCCAAACTAGGATCCTAATCCAAATCAGGACCCCTGCACTTTCTCTAGCGTCTTTAAAGTAATGAGGGCCCTAAGTTAACACCCTTTTGAAATGCTGGCTGCTTCTCTCTGGAAATCTGATGTGGGGCAGTGGATTTGGCTGTCTGTTGTGCTTCTACCTATCTATGCTCAAACTCACATTACATAACACCATAATCCTCAAGTGACCTCCTTCCAAAGGAAACCTAACCGAGGGAGGTGCTACACCCCTGGAATTTCTCATTGCTCAGAGAAGTGAAGAGAGGGTAACCCTATCCATATGATATTAAGTACTATGTTATACACCTGAGCTGTTTAAAGTCCATTTTAAGCAGTCAGGTTTACCTTATCAGTGATATTTACACCTGTGTTGTATAATATGAAGGAGGTAGCCAGCCTTTACCGACTACTCATATTATCATGGTAATAGATGGGACAGAATGAACAAAACAACAAAAGCTATGGAGGAAATTTAATAAAAAATAGGAAAAGGAAATCTGAACATGAAAAATGAAATCCACACTAGATATGTCTATTGCATAAATCAAAAGGCTTTATGTCATAACATGAACATGTGCCATACTGGCTCATATATTGAATTTCAGTAGTTGGTTGCATAAAGAAGTAAAGTGTAATGAAACTGGCAAGCGAAGTATTCCCCAGTCAGCCTTATCTTTGTTCCATTTGTCCTTCAGACACAGCTTTTCTTGCGTTTTTCAATAAAACCCATCCAGCTCTTTTCTTTCTTTTTTTTACTTTGCATCTCTCTGTAACTGAGCTGAGAAAACCAATGAGATTCAGTGCTTTTCTACTTGAGTTCTTAGCTGTTTTTTAAGAGATCAAAACTTAGAATGCTGCTACATGGTATTAAGGCTTAGTCGCTGATGTGTCCCTATAGAGGTTATGTTTTTCTTGTGGGGAGAGTGGTGGGAGGGAAAGGGTGAAGGGTGACACTTTTGAGCAGGCTTGTAGACAGTAAACACTACTTTCCTTGTTTCTTAGGATCCTCTTTGCAAGCTCGGTGCTTAACCTGACTGAACTTGTTGCCCTTAGGCCTGACCTTGGCAAATTGAAAAAGGTCCTTTACTTCCATGAGAACCAATTGACATATCCTGTCCAGAAATGTCAGGAAAGGGACTTCCAGTATGGATACAACCAGATTCTTTCATGGTAGGTGCATATCGCATGCCCTTGTGTATAATTGTTTTCTACTATCTTTTATGTCCATGCCTCCAGGGTTTTTCTTCTTCTTTTCTTCTTTAAAAAAAAAATAAAAATATGTGCAGCTGTTTGCAGTTTCCAGTATTTGGAGACAGACAGATCTCACAGTGCAACATGAAAGTATCAAGCTGATGTTGCTTAGTATACACAAGTTGTAGAATGAGAAGTATACCTAGATGCTAATATGTGAGGCTCGTTGCACACCAGTAAATTGCTCTAATTTTCAGTATATACCTCATTCGTAATACACACAAGATGCTTTTGCTTTGAAAGCACTTAACAAAGGGGCAGTTAATCAACGCTGGCTTAGCAACAGCTTTTATTGCATCCAGCTGAAATAAAAATAGAGGTTTTCAAGGGAGTAAACAAAAATTAAAATGTATTGCAGCAGTGTTTTTAGGGAGAGAGGGTAGTAAACATACCAGATAAATTCTTGCGTTTCTTTCATTGCGCATTCACAAATTGTGCAGTGGTAAAACACCCAGACATTTAAAAGGCTGTGGCCCTTTATTGTTACTTAAAAGAAACATATTTCCTGAATATAAGTTAATGAAAGAAGTTAATAACAGCTACACTGAAAAGCTTTGTGATTAGGCGTTATACAAACCTAAAGTGAAACTGCAAAGCTGAATTGGCTTGAATTGAAATAAATTCATTTACTTGGTCTATTTCACATATTTGTTATTAGGAGAATTATTATAAGCATAGATTGAGCATTTTAAAGCTAGATGTATAACATCTGCATCTTTGCATTGTAACTCAGATGAAAGACAAATAATGATCCTATATAGTTGGGCTTTTTTGTAGCTTCCATTCTGCTTTCGTTTGCAAAATGTTTCAGTTTTGCAGTAGCAATATTCTGAAAATATAATGAAATGGCTTTGCCTTAAAATCGTTCTTAAAGACAAATAGCTGCCTGTATGAAATATTCCTCATCATTACTATTTGAAAAAATACATATATCATGAAATTTCTGCACCATTTTTTCTCTCTGCTGCTTTTGAAAATGCTATAATTGTCCTTATTTTCTTTGATATTATGGGACCTTTCCAGTGATTTAGCTTTATTAATCCTCAGAATTTTTGTTTTGAACCCATAAAAGCAGTAGACCTGCTTCCAACAACCTAGTAGGAGGGATACTGGGGGTGCAATAAGCCTCCATCTTGGCCATGGAGAATGCAGAAAGGTGTGTATTCTCACATTCTTCCTATAGGATGGCACCGGCAGAAAGTAGATTGGGATCTATTGGTTGTTCTCTGGATGATTTGCAGTAGAACAGCAAGGTTTTTCTGAATCCAAGTTGTAAATTAGGCGCTGAAATAAGGAAAGCTTAGGGGAAAACAAGCTGGGTAGAGGGGTGGGTGGGGGACGAGTCGGGACTGTGTGAAAGGACTGCAAGCTCAGTTCTGGGATGAAACATACGTTCCTGGGGTAAAAGCATGTGCTCAGGAGCACCCTGTTCCCTTAATTCAAAGGCTGCAATCGTAAACACGTTTACTAGGGACTTATTTCCAAGTAGGTTTTGCACTGCAACTGTATGCCCCCCGCCCCTGACACCATTTTGCACCTAGGTCTGGAAGGTGGACCTTGAGGTTCTAATTAAAACAACCAAAATAGAAATGCAAACCTGAAGTTTGCCCGCTCCTGACATAGGACATCACCACTATGAGGAGGGGATTCTCATTGCAATCCCTCATGGCTGTCAGGAGGCACAAGCAGAAGCAAGACCAAGCCGCCACTTAAACCAGGCTCCCCTTTTCTTCCTGTAGCCTGATAAATTATCGTTGGTATGAAAACCATTTGCTCCTCAGCCTCTTGAGTCCATATACAGTAGATCAAATTACCTTGGGAAAAGCTCCCTAACTGCAGACTTGTTCAGTTATCTGCATCATCCAGCCAAGTGGAAAGGAGCACTTTGTCACACATCAGGTACAAATTGGGTGGGGGTGCAATGGATGGATGTACACATCCTGCACCCCTGAAAACGGTGAGCACAATGACGGGGGTTCAGATGGCTCTCTCTAGAATGAGACCATATTACTTTAGGCATATTCAGGCAGTGCATCCTCTGGTTCAGAGGCAAAAGAAACAAGACGGTGGTTTTTTTGGTATGCAGTTTCTATGAACCCAGTTGTCATCTTTATTTGGGTATCTGTATTCTCTTAGCCCCTTTGTGTCAGCAAAGAGGAATTTTAATTGGCACTGGGAAATACAGTCTACCTTTTCTGTCCTTCGTGCTTTTCTATAAACAGCAATCTACAAAGAGGAATCTAGATTTGCCTTTCCCCCCTTTCATTTAATTTTGTATTTTTAAAAGCCCTGCATTAAAAAAAACAACCCTCCCTCCACTCACTTAACAAATGCCTTAGGGGATATCATTCCCTCTAACAGGAAGGTGGATAATCCTTTGAAACGGACAAGGAACCAGGTCTCCCAACAAGAATTCTGGACTAGAAAAAACTTGGGGTTAGGCAATGTGTGCCTGATGGAAATAGGATAAGAACAAAAGCATGTCCTCGGGTTCTAATTAATTCTTCCTCCACCAGTGTGAGGCTATGTATGATGACCAGGTGGAAGTTTCTTAACAACATAGTATCCTGGAATGGGGGGAGGAGGATAGGAACATTGGAAGCTGCCTTATATCAAGTCAGACCCTTGGTCCATCTAGCCAGCAGCTCTCCAGGGTTTCAGGCAGGTGTTTTTCCAGCCTTACCTGGAGATGCCGGGGATTGAACTCGTGATTTTCTGCAGGCAAAGCAGGTGCTCTAACACTGAGCTATGCCATCCCTTAACAGGAAACGCGTGCCATTGGGCAGGTTCAGAGCTTTATGGGAAGATCTGGGGCTGGGTGAGCAGCTTGTTGCGCAGTCATCCCCAAACCTGAGCAGTGTAACGCTATAGAGCACAATCAACATAATTCAAAAGACACCATATCTTTTTGTTACAGGTGCCCCCTTGTAGAATTCTATTTTCCATTCTTGTTGAAGAATTTTTAGTGAGCTGGGTGTAAGTGAGGTACCTTTCAGCAATAAGAATTTTTAAAATAGAGAATCCATTTCCCCTTCCTTTAAGGAGAGATGCTAAGTGAGCATATGTTATTTTTCCTTTTAATTGATTGAGTTTTAGTGCTTGCATTACTATTTGGCAATCATATAGAAGCTATAGACCACGGAATGTAGAATTTAAAAAAAAATATCAAATGGATCAAAAATGAATCTGCCTGTGATTAAGTTATGACAGAAGCAAACGTAAACTTTTTGGGTCTCCTTCCCCCCCCCTTTTGTTCCCAGCTATTAGTTAGAAGCAAGAGAAAGAGGTTAGCTCACTGGTTGTCTTAGTTGAAAGAAAAACATGTTGTTAAAAATAATATGTTTGGGAAAATGCGAGATTTCAGAAAATGGTTCCACTCCAGTTGTCGAGCTGAAAAGCATTAGAGCTCTCTTCAAATATTTCCTTGCTTTTCCTGCTGACTCCTGCTGTTTTTGTGGGCAGTGTCAGTTTTCTTTCTTGACTATGAAGCAGTGAGAATTAAGAGGAGGAATGACTTTAACCCTGTGCAGACAGTCTAACTGGTAGAAATGTACAAGTAGAGAAAAGGGTGGTGGTAGTGTAGGACCGAGCCTGCTGGTCTCAGCCTTGACTTCCATGAGTTGATTGTAACTTATGCAAAGGTCTGTGTGTATAGGTGCCAAACATGCAATCTGTACTCTCCAACTTTGCAGGGCATAGATTTCAAGTTCAGAGCCTATGGATTTTGGGTACTTCGATGTTTACACTCATAGGCCCCTGTGCAGAATCTCTTGCCCCCTGGGTCAGTCGTTCTGCATATGATGCAGTGAGAAAACTAACTTGCCATAAAATGTCTCTTAGCTTATATTATGGCATTACATTTGTGCTGATATGATTCAATTAATCATATATTTTTTCATTGTTTGAAAGTTTTTACCTTTTAGGGGAAAATGTGCTGAGAACATATATATGGCATTGTTAGTTTGTGGTTATGAATATTTCTAGCTGCATTTAAAAAGGATTATTTTAAGAACTGCCAGAAGGGAAAGAGCTGGCTAATGTCACTCATGGTCCTTTGAGCACATATTAAGATGTCTGATCTTTATTTTTTTTTAAAAAAAAGATCTTTTTTTGTTCAGTTTAGAGATATTTCTGATTTCTCTAATGTTCATAAGAATTTGAGAGCTCGCGTAGTGCAGTGGTTACGGTAATGAGAATGAGTTTTGAGAAGTCCCCCAGACAACCCCCCATGCCCCAGCCATGAACTCACTTGACCTCAGTGATGATTTCCATCTTCTGCTCTCCTCGTCCATCTGTAATGTGGGGGTGCAAAACCGACCAACTTTACAAGGTTGTTGTATGCTCAAGTAGGGGATATATGTGACACTCTGAACATTTAAGAAAGGCGCAATATAAATACTGACTTTGATCCAGAGAACTTGAGCGGAAGAGGAAAATGCACTAGCGCAAGAATTAGCAGAAGACTTCTTGCAGTGCAGTATCATAATGTTTCTCGGTTTGCGTTATACTATAAGAAATGGTGAATAAGTAAAGTAAAAGCTGCAGTGTATAAACTCTAGTGGGTCATAAAGACATCTTGAGAATGAGCTTGTGCAAAATGGGGGAGCCTTTGGGATCTGGGTTCACTTTTTTATGGAATGCTCTTTCGCTAAGTTGGAAACAACCCTTCGGTGAGTAGGAAAAGCTTCCCCCTAGTGGAAGGAGACCTTTCCATCCAACCCAGTAACTTGTATGTATTATTTATAATTTAATAACTTACTCTCTTTCATTAGTTTAGTTGCTGACATTGTGGTGTTCAACTCTGCTTACAATATGGAGTCATTTCTAACATCTATTGGAAAATTTATGAAGTTGATACCTGACCATAGACCTAAGCATCTGGAAAAGTTAATCAGGCCAAAATGCCAAGTCCTTTACTTTCCAGTGAAGTTCCCTGATATAAGCAGGTTAGTAGGTTTTGATTTCCTTCTCTGTTTTGTGTCATATATTGTTTCACTTCGCTTCATGATGATTTTTATTCCCAACTTTCCATTGGGTAGTTCCTGTCAGAAGATCATTTATCGGAAATGATCTTCTGGCACGGGACTGAGCTACTCAACAACAGGAGAATATGAAGTTCTTCTTCGTGGTCTCTGTGCATCACACATATGGGCTCTGCGCGTGCGCGGAGGCCGCTTCGGGAAAGTTCTATAGCTGAGGTAAATTTTGGGCGGGAACCCCTCCCCCCTGCGTCTCCCTTGCGCGGGTTCCCGCCCTCTCCCTCAGTTCCTCTTCGACCGCCATCGCGTGTGGCTGTTCTTTCGAGAGGTTCTGGAATTCTAGTTTGGAATTCAGTTAGCTTACTACTTTTTTGAGGATATCTTCGAAACTTCCCCCCCCCCGTTCGTCGTGGGATCACTGCTACGATTATGGCTCCGAAAGCCCCCTTTCGCAAATGCGTAAGGTGCGGGACGAAGCTTCCTCCGGCTGATGGACACTCGCTGTGCCTCGCCTGCCTCGGCGAAGGCCACAATGTGGACGCTTGCCATCATTGCCAAGTGTTCACGAAACAAGCGAGGAAGCATAGGGCGGACAAATTGACGGCCATTCTGTATAAAAAGGCCCTACAACCGCCCGCGGAAAAGCCTATCCCTTCGGCTAGGCCTAGTACGCCACCGTCGCACACGGTCTCCTCAGCAGACGCTCAGGAGGCCTACATGGCGGCGATGATATCGAAGAGCAAAGCTAAGAAGGCTCGTAGAGAAAAGGAGGAAAAAAGGAAGAGCAAGGAGCGGAAAGATAAGGCGAGGAGATTGGCAAAGAAATTAGCTTCGTCTCTCTCGGGATCGAGATCGACAGTGGCTCCGGATCCGACGGACGTCGTGACCGTTGAACGCCCGGCTGGGCTGAAATCTCCTCCCGCAAGAGGGAGACGCAGGGGGGAGGGGTTCCCGCCCAAAATTTACCTCATCTATAGAACTTTCCCGAAGTGGCCTCCGCGCACGCGCAGAGCCCATATGTGTGATGCACAGATGACCACTCGAAGAACCACAGTTACAGGTAAGCAACCTGTCCTTACTTAGCCAGAGCTATCAGTAAGGAATACCAACTTTCCCAGTCCTGCTAGAAGGCAATACATATTCTGAATATGTGATCAGGCATGACATCAGGCTCCTTTTGAGTTCCTGAGAGATTAAACTTGCCCCAATAATGGCACCTGCATTACTTCCCATCATTCATATGCAGGGCAAATGCTTTTTCCCCTTCAACCTGCTCTTCATCTGCTGCTCAAGCTGCATTGAAATAATAGATTTCATAGATTTCATAGATCATAGAGTTGGAAGGAGCCTACAAGGCTATCGAGTCCAACCCCCTGCTCAATGCAGGAATCTATAGGAGGGGTCTCCCATCCAAGTAATAACCAGGCCTGACCCTGCTTAGCTTTCCACACTCAGACAAGCTGAGCCAGCGTGAGCCACAGGCCTGTTCTACTGATACCTACTTGTCCTAAAGTGGAAAGAAGTTGGGGGCAGGGGTGGGGAGGCACTTCAGGCGGAAATATTTCCCAATAGACTTGACTAGATCAGTGTTTGTTTCCCGAACTTCTAGTAGCTGAGGGACAATATAGAAAAGGCACTGGACAACTCTCCCATGAGAGGCTTACCTGGCATCCAGTCTGATGCCTTTTCCAATGCCAGACAAAGACTTTTTAATTTTCCCAGGTTTTTAAAATGTTGTTAATCTGTTTTATTCCGGCTCATATATTATTTTATGCTGTCTTTATATATTTGCTGGATTTCGCTTATTTTTATGTATTAGTTATTTTATTGTGCTTTTTAATATTATTGTAAGCCGCCTTGATAACTTATTTGAAGGGGAGGGTATAAATCTTAATAATGAATAGAGAAATAAATACTTGGCTAGATGGAAAAAATAATCTGACCTATTATAAGGCAGCTTCCTAAATTCTAACTTCCTACTTTGGGAATGGCTACATTAGACTTTTGGAAGTGTTTGGCAAGTTCTCTTGGCCTTATAGTTTGCTTAAGCAGCTCTGAAGCTTATACAAAGAAGACCTAAGTTTGAGCAGCTATGCCTCGTAATTTTGGCCATATGTATGTATTTCTGAACATTTATTTGGCAACATACATAGCAAGAAACATCATGGGCTTGGGCTTCCAGAGTTAATTTTAATGTGATTTTTAAAATGAGGTCTTTTAAATCGAACTGCATTGCCAGAGATCACACAATTTAACTTCCTTAAATATATTTCTTTGAAAAGAAATACTTTTCACAATGACTTTTGTTCAGGAGTCAATATGAAAATTATGCATGTGCTTAAAACCTGGTGTATTTTATACTGCTTGTTATTTTTTAAAAATTGTGAAAGCAATAATGGTTGTTGGCTCTAGATAAAAATAAACACCAACACAAGATGCCCGGGATCTACTTCTTACCAAAACCCACAATTGATGAATCAAGTTGTACATTTTTAGCTTCAGCTTTTTCTGATAGTTGCTGCTATTTTTTCCTAACAAGATCTTGTGCTAAATAAATGTTGAATGCACCTGTGGCAATTGAATGCAGTTTATTAATTTAGTCTGTATTACTCTAGTGAAATCTAGCTGAATGGAAATGGAGGAGAAAAAGGTTAAGAAATATCATGGCCAAACTTAGATTCATAAAGCAAGCTCTTCGCCCAGAGTGTTTTTCGGGTTATTTTCAAATGGTAATTTGCTTTATCCAAACCAAACTCATACAGTGTAAGTAAGTGATTATTTGCATGACTGACAGTCATTTGAATGCCTGCAGTCTTTTAAAAATGCATAATTTTGCAGAGATGTGGGTGGGGGGATATGAACAGAAAAATAACCAAGGTGATTTTTTCCCCTCCTTACTTTGACCTCCTTTTTACTTGTTATTGCCCTTAATATAATTTTCATTAATATATGTGGCAGAGATGAGCTGAAAACAAAAAGGCAGTGCCATTAGGAATATGACCACAATTTGTAAGAAAAGCCCTAGTTTTAAGTTAATATTATGACTATAAAGTAAAGTAAAAATATATCAGTGCATCACATTTGACCCTATAACCGGGTTGTGTAACAGGGACAGCACATAGCATTTTACTCCAGAAAGGGAATTAGGTTTATTTGTAGTCTTTCTTAACCAGAGATGCACATGCACTGAGGGGAGATATGATAGCACTGTTCCAGTACTTAAAGGGTTGTCACACAGAGGAGGGCCGGGATCTCTTCTCGATCATCCCAGTTTGCAGGACACGGAATAATGGGCTCAAGTTACAGGAACCCAGATTCCACCTAAACATCAGGAAAAATTTCCTGACTGTCAGAGCAATAAGACAATGGAACCAACTACCTAGGGAGGTGGTGGTGGGCTCTCCCACTCTGGAGGCATTCAAGGTGCAGCTGGACAGCCATCTGTCAGGGATGCTTTGACCTGGATTCCTGCATTGAGCAGGGGGTTGGACTCGATGGCCTGGTAGGCCCCTTCCAACTCTACTTTTCTATGATTCTATGTACCCCAGTAGAGAAGCTGTTGCATAAAATATGAATGTGTACCTAGGAATGATGATGCACCAAGTATGACTTAGCTGACTGGGAAGGCAGTGTGGGGAGGAATGTTACATTTTATGTGAAGAAACATTTGTATGTGTACATTATTTTATTTGATTCAAATCAGATTGAAGTGTCAACTTATCTAGGACCAGATTGTCTAGTGTATGTGTGTGTGTGTGTGTGTGTGTGTGTGTGTACGTGCGCACTGACTGTAGACAACAAGTACATGAAAATGTTCCCTTTTCAGTTTAGGGATAAGAACTTCAACAGCTCTTCCGCATGCAAAAAATGTACTTTTTCCTGTCTAAATGTGCATAGGATTGCACCCTTAAAGACTTACTGGTTTAGTTGGCCCTACCATCATCCGAAGCTTCCAGAGTGGCTAACAAAATAAAAATGGTTAAAACACTAATAAAACAATGTGGTTAAAAACATCAGAGCAGCAAGATAAACTAGAAATAGCCTGGGTAAAATCACAAATCTAAAACAGAAAACTCAAAAGGCCTGGCAAACTAAAAGGTCTTCATTTGGCACTGAAAAGGCATTGGGTCTCACCAGATAAGGTCCTGGTGAGAGCATTCCAGAGACGGAGTTCTACCAGTTAGATGACCCTATCTTGGGTCATTGTCCACCTCACCTTCAAAGAAGAATTGAATGTCCTGGCAGGTTCATGTGAAAGAAGTTGGTCTTAAAAGTATGTTGATCTCAAGCTGTTTGGGGTGCAAATTATATTTTTAGCTATCAGAGCAAAGCTCCATGTAAACACAGTCTTAAATTGCCATACCTTGGGTTGTTCAACTCAAGGTTATTTTTGACTAGCAAAAAGCCCATAACTATTATGGGAAGTGAGAGAGCTTGTATATTGCAGGGTCTTCTGGGGATTCTCACTTTATCTCTGAGTGCTCTGTGTATAGACATGCACACAGACTTGCATAGTCTGCTGGATTTCTGACTTCTTTAGATCCTTTCCCCCTCTTGCTATAGATTCACTTGTCATCAGCATTCTCTGAGTCCACGGATTCGTGTCAGGCAGGTTTGGGAGTCTTTACATTTTAATTTACAAACATACTTTTACACACCTATTTAGAAACCACTTCCTATTTTTTTGTGGCCCTGTTTCACATCCAAACTGATAGACACTCAACCATCTGAGTCCACAATAGAGGGCATGATGGTGATATTGTAGACTTGGTATTTGATTTCAGCTTTTAGTAGTGACTTTAAAAGGGGGAATCATACTTGAAAATACACTCTTTGCAATTATCTTGTTTCCATTGGTAGCAAGGATTGTATAGTAATGCCAAATGGCTGTTCATTGCTATTTCTCTTGATTAAAGAAAATGCAGTTGTGCCAGCATATCTGGTCTGCTTTCATTATGTCATTTCTAGGGCCAGTCCTAGCAAAGCTGGCTTTCCACAATTGCAAAACAATAGCTCCCTGCTGTGGACCAGTACTCTTTTAAAAAAACAGAGTACATGAACATAGAGATTAAGGATAGAAAAAAAATGAATGTTCTGCCCAGAGCGATTGACACATTGGCCACGCTCACACTCAACAGTAAGCCAGAAATCTGGAGAATCCTAGCCTACCATTCACAAGCAGCATATTAGTACATACAGTCCATTTGCTCCCACTTGGCTCTTCCCACCAATGAGAGTAGCTAAACTAACCAAAAGGTCAAAGCTTATGTTCTTTTTGAACTTGAGCTCCTGGCTTGTCAGTCCCAAACAAGCCAGGAATCTTAAGCCTAGAACAAACCCTGGTTTGCAATTCTGGCTTATAAGAGGCACAACAAGCCATGAGCACAGATTCAGACAATATGGTCAGCTTTAAATTCCTGGTTAGTTTCCCACTGGTGAGAAGACCCAAGCAAGAGCATACAGGTTGTGTGTGCAAGCACGCAGCTTGTCAGCAGTAAGCCAGGATTCTCTGGAATTTGGACTCATCATTATAGTGTGTGAACATACAGCATTGCATGTATGTAAGGTCTGTCCAGAGTTCTAGTGTCACACAAGACCAAGAAGTAGTATAAAAATAAAAAAATATTAATCTGGAGTTGTATAAAATTGCTTAGTAGGTTCCTACATTTGAAAATATTTAGGATGATTTCACACAAGCTTTTGCCCTCCATGGGAGCAGTTACAATTTCATCCTGTGATTGTTTGGTCAAATATTGGCGTAAACTGGGTTATTCATGGATAAATATACAAGCAGCTGACAAAACTGCTGTTCTAGCTGTAGAGATCCTGCCAGCTCTGTCCATGTGCAGCCTAATTCCCGTTGATGTTCCACCATGGCAATTTCAGTAGTTCAGCTGCTTGTGTGCAATGGAGCCTTGCTATGTGAAGTTAATCAGAATGCATCATCTTGTGCAACTTGCTCAGATATGATCCCATGAATTGCAGCTGGATTCTTGGGTGGATTGTGTTCACTAGATTGTCTTTCAATAAATTGCATGGATGTTTATTTTCTAACTGAATGTTTTCACTTGTATGCATCCAAATGAAGTGAATCATTGCATAGAGACAAAATGTTACATCAGAACCTGCCATTGTTTAGGGCTTTGGAGTTCATTTAGAAATCCAGGACCATCCCAAGCTTTTTTGCCACTTGAGCGGAAATGGATAGCTGCCACCATTGACAACATGCCTGCCCATCCACTGCCATAGCCGCCACCTCTAGGTAGAGAAGGCTGACAATGCTCCTTGACAGAGACTGTGGTCCTACTTCACATAGATGTCTGAAAAGAGAGGAAGCTACGCCATTCCGTTGCCAGTTTCTTAAAAAGTTAAATCTATGCCCTAAGTCACTTAAAATCCATGTTAGACAAATGACAGCACAGCATAACAGATAAAAGGGAACAGATGGGAGAACTCGGGTTAAAGAGAGCTCCTTTCATTAATGCAACTTGTTCATATAATATACAGTGCTTGCACTGAATTCTGAAATACTGAAAATAAGGAGAGTCCAATATCATAAACTTTGTTTCTTTCTGATATTGTAAAATGACATGGCAGAATGATTAGCCCTACAGTATGTGGTTAATAGTGGAGAGAATGAGAAATTCACCTCAGTATAATTCGGATATGAGAGACACCCTGTTTCTAAATAGTGAAAAGTGCCTGATGATTAATTGGGGTGCTCCTGATTGAAGCAGCAGAACAATATGGAGGTAGAAATACTATCAGAGTGGCAAATCATGTGATGTAGTAAACATGAGCTGAACTAAAAAATGACTGTTTGTATATTTTGTCATTTGATAAATGGCCCCATATCGGAAACACCACAGAGATCAGTGATATCATACAAGTACAGAACCAGACCCTGCATGCCCTGTCAATCCCTCACTTGCTATCCTTGTCCTTCTGTCTCCTCCTTCATGCCACCCATCTATCTAACACTACCTTTTTAAGTGGGTATTGGTACAACCTAACTGAACAATTTATTCTGCGATAGTTGTTTGTTTCTCTCTTAAAACTTATAAAAGCTTCCTTTGGGGGGGGGGGAGAACATTTTGATCAGAGGAAAATGTTTTTGTTCTCTTTTTTTCACTTAATGTTAATAACTCAGCTGAGGTCTAGTGTTAGCTTTTCACTAGCTCCGAAGTGTACTACAGCTGAATTCTCCATGCAACCTACTTAATTTTATTATGTTGGGTTCTCGTCATGTTGCATACAACACATTCCCATAAAAGTTGCATTTTGTATTTACAGAGAAATTTCTCTTGAGAGTTAAGGTCTTGTAAAACATTCTTGTTCTACAGCATGAACGAATTATTACACTCTGGGGCATTAAAAGTGAAGTGTACTGAAGAAAAGAATTTTTTCATTAAAATGCAGTTTATATTGATAAAACAGATTACTAGCATTTGATGAAATGTGAAACTTGGATCTGCCCCTATCGCTAAATCGCCGGTAGGTTTATTTTGGCAGGAGGACCAGAATGTAATGTATATCAGGACCAATCATTATGCAGTACCTGTTAGTTTTGTATTTGATTTAAATTGTGCTTCAGTAAAGTAGTTGGAGGGTGGGGGGAGGGAAAAAGCCCACTTACTATATCTGTATGTTGAAGTAGCAGAATGTGGTAACCAAGAATATTAGAAAAGAAAAGCTGTTGTGTTATCAGTTCTGGCACGGTCATTTATCAATCAGTATTTTAAACATTGACAAGTGGTAATTTAATAGGGAATGACCCTGTTGGCAGGAAGTTCTAATGACAGATGATGCAAACTCATTTATCACTATGGGGCTCTGCTGGCTTCTTACCTTTCTCAGTATCACAGCTCATATTTTCCAAGTCTGGGATGTGAGAAGCCACAAAGGGCAAAACCTGTGGCAGAAAGCCTGCAACCACTCCTATCTTTCTTTAAAGTGGTTAACTCTTGATTTACCCATTGCCCTTCTAGTGTGGTTAGAAAGCCCTGATGGTTGGATAACAGTTTAGGCAACACTGGATTGGTGCATAGTATCCTGAGAGCCAATGTAGCGTAGTGGTGAGAGTGTTGGACTGGGACTCGGGAGATCCGGGTTCTAGTCCCCGCTCGGCATGAAACTCACTGGGTGGCTTTGGGCTAGTCACTGACAGCCTAACCTACCTCACAGGGTTGTTGTGAGGATAAAATGGAGAGGAGGAGGAGGATTATGTAAGCCGCCTTGGGTTCCTTGCAGGAAAAAAGGCGGGGTATAAATATAATAAATAAAATAAATAAATAAAATCCTCTGTTTAAAAGGCTGTTCAGCACTTTTGTCATTGGGGTCATGATGGATGTCTGAGGCGCTCTGACTTGGTTTTGACCATACATCAGATGAACGTAGGCAGGGAGGAATGGTCATTCTGCCAGGCTGTGGCAAAAGTGAGAGGCAGGATACACAAAAGGCCTCTATCCTATCGTGCAGTCTTCTGGGATATTTTAGTTATTTATTTATGTTTAAATGCCGAGCATGTCGTCCTTGCACAGAAGCCACGCCAATCTTCATGAAATTGTTTCAGTTTTTAGTTAAATGCACTGCTGCAGTTACCACACGTTTTCCGTTTGTGCAGGAAAGCTGACAGCCAGGTTGAAAGCAGCCCACTACTCTTGCCAGGCTTTTTTTTTTTTTTGCACACTGAGCTGCTCCCCTCAGGTGGGTTTACTTAGAGTCCGAGAGATGTGTGACCCTCCTCATCTGGCTGGAGCTCTTCCCCCACCGCCCCTATGAGAGAATGATTCAGAGGACTTTGTGATGGTGCAGTAGTCTCTGAGAAATGCTCTCACTTGGTTCACTCCACCCAATACCTTCCTGTATTTTGGTTTCCGTATACTGTAGTACTACTGCAATCATCAGGTGATCTCGGGGAGGGGGGGTGTTCAAGAAGACCTCCAGTCATCACAGTGATCTGTGAAATTTTATGGGCTTTTTCTAAGTTAGTAATGCTTGTATTTATCACGTGTGTGTGTGTGTGTGTGTGTGTAGGGGGGTGGGGAACACATGTTTTAAGAAGTTATTATTTACTTGATTTTAAGCTTGTCACCATGCAATGTGTGTGGTCTATGGTAACAAGCAAATGACATATAAATCCAACCTTGCGTGAACAGACTTCTGCTTGTGCAGTGGGACTACCTGCAGTCCCCTGTGCACCCTCAAAATCTGCTCCGGATAGTCCCCTCACCCTCCAGAGAAGATTTGTTGGGGCATGGGGGGAGGGGGAATCTATTCCTTAGGTGGATGCCATTCCATCCGTGGGATGGATCCGCTGTTGCTGGTTTTTTTGGAGTGGGGTGGTGTTGCTTGGGATTTTAATTGTTTAATTAATTTTAATTATAATTTGAATGACTTAAATGTTTTTTATACATACTTCTGCAATTTATGGCTGTTTTAGTCATTAATATAATTCACCTTGAGCCTTTGTGCCAAATATCAGAACTGGCTTTTGAACTTTGGTTAAGTTTTTAAGAGCGGTTTGGGGATTCAGTGGCGGCAGTTTCTAAGGGGGAATTGTTCGGCAACATTTGTATGCCTTGGATGATGGTATGTTTGTGCCCTTCTGGATCATGGCCACAGATTGATTTATATATATATATCGTATATAATTAATTAATTAATTTCTGTAGCACTTTCCAGTGTACCAAGTGTTTACTATTCTTATCTTAATTACTACTTATCTCTAATTCACCATTTGCTTTGCACTGTCTGAGATATCAGTATGGATAGTTATCAGGCAAACAGTTAAACCATAAAACTCTTTGGGTGGCATTTTTTTCTCACCGCTGACAACTGGATTTTGAAAAAGAAAGTTGAGTTACTGTAAGCATAGTGAAATGTACTTTTCTGAAAACCTGGACATAGGTGATAAGAGTGGGAGCTTTTGAAAGTATGAACCTTATTTTAGTGTCCAGATGGAAAGTAAGCTCTTGGAGGTAGGGTGGGCGTGGGTGGGTGGGGGGGAGAAACCCTGCCTATTTTGAGGCGAAGAGCATTGCCTGCTTGTATTTTAGATACTTCGCCTTTTCTGTGTAATGAAATGCTTTTTACAATTAAGTGCTTTTAAAAGAATAAATGACTGAGTATTTATTTTGCTATTTATATCCAGCTTTCTGTGCCAAAGGCATACTCAAGGTGAGATGCAGTTATATTATTATAAATATATAATAACAAGACAAGCTAAAATGGCATAGACTTCCATAGTCCACTACATCATCTGTACATTTGTTAGTTGTTACGGTGCCACAAGATCCTTTGTTATGTTGGCAGCAACAGACGAACCCCTCTGGAATGTCTTGACAGGTAGGGGCCTGAAGTCTTTGGTGCCCCAAAGTATCCCAGGATTAAAAGTTCTTGTGTAGCTCCCTCAGAAGTGACCTATTTCTGTTTCATTCTCCAGCCAGAGGCCTCATAGTATTGCTCTCTAGACACACCTCAAAAATCTTATCTCTTTCCCCTGGTAGTATATGCAGACCAAGTTTTGCAGACTTCTTGCTTATCCACAATACATGTGCAGTCTATTATACTTACGCAAAACGCTAAAGAGATATGACATTGCTAATATTAGTTGACAAAAGCATATTACACAGACTTTCTAGCCTTTTCCTCAAACGGGAACCCTAATTGCCTTTTTAATGTGTAGCAAATGCATTATACAAGTTGTTCACCTTTCAAGCCCTTGAACCACTCTAGTTCCTCGCTGAGCTGAAAGCCAGTGGGTCCTGAAAGCCAGTGGGTCCTGAAAGCCAGTGGGTCCTTCATTATATTTCTCTCTTGATGACGTTTTTCCTGTCTGTCTGTCATCATTCCTTTTTTATGCATTATGGTCCCTGTGGAGTGGTTAGTGGCTTAAACGTATGTGTTTCAAAAGGGCACGCGAACAGTCTTTTATGGTCTTCCTGTGGTTGGTGGTGGTGGTGAAACTTTGTAGATGTGATTCCATGCCATCAGGTGGAAAAGAGAGCAATAGCTTTGTAATTCATTATATGGATTAAGGTGGATTTGGCACAACTTCTCAGATCTTTGGATTCTTGCTTCTATCCGAGGACTGTTCTACAGTGTCTTGCTCAATGTTTTGGGAGCTTTTGCATGTGTCTGCCTGTGTTAAGATGTATTGGAAAAATCAAATTTGTTTATTCTGGAAAGTAATTCTAAGGATAATTTCTCATTACTTTGAAAAACTGGGGTGTGTAAAAGACACACAACTCTGTCTTGGGGCCAAACTCAGGAAGCTGCTGTGGAGTCTGTTTATCTTCTCTCAGAGACAGAGACATATGTTACACCCCTGGCCAGTCCTATTGGAGCTTCTCTTTATTTTTGCTGCCTTGATCACCTTAACATTTCAATTGTGTAGTACTATGTATGCTGCCCCTCTTCCCTGTGTGTAGTAGACATCTGTTTAAATTATTTCATCTCACAGTTGTGGAAACTGAGTCACAGAGCATGCCCCAGTGCAGCAAACCCCCATTCTTTGACTTAAATCTTACACTGAAGAGCTTTTCATCAAAGGCTTTTACTCAGATCCCTTATATCTCCGAGGCCTTTTATGCTATCAGTTAATCTGAATGTAAATTATCCCTCCTGATTTATTCAGCTGTGCTGTGAGGATGAGAGGGGGGTTATTTGCCCCTTTTTAGTGAGCCAAACCTTTGTGCTTTTTGCTGGTTGCCAGCTATCTGAGTGAAAATTTGAGGAAAGAATGGCTGTCCATTAGTTGGAATAGAAGGCACCCAGGAGACAAATATGGATGATCAGGTAGGGATTTGTTTCCCCCCCTCCCCTCCCTTTTCTTCCCTTCAAGTGGCGCACAATGGGACCCGTGCAAGTTTTAATATGTGACACATCAAAATAATATAACTTAAGCTGTTGAAAAGTACCCCAGTTCTGAAGTCATTTATCCATATGTATGCTAGCAACTTATTATTCTGCAAGCATCACTTCATTTTGGCTTGCAATAAGTCCTGTTCAGTCATTGTGCTGCAGTGGAATGTTTAAAGCTGAAATGTGCATTGGAATCTGTTTGTTTGCAGCAGATGATTTGCCTAAGCTTTGATGCGCAGTCACTTTCTGACATTTGTGTATTTCAGCAGTGAACAATGTAAACTCATTTTCTGAGCACTTTGATTACTTGCACATAGCAGTGCCCATGGCATGTGACAGAGAAGAGCACTCTATCCACTAATCAGATAGATATGCTTCAAGCGTATTTACACAAAATAATGAAAACAGCTGTTAGATACCTTTAAACTTGAGTGTGTTTTGTTATTAATCTACTAGCCCGTACACATGACACTATAATTCTTTGCTCACTCAAGTTGCCTTTAATGACACAGTAATAAAACTGAGAGGGATGAAAGTAATGGAATTGTAGAATGTAATGCCTCAATTGTTCTACAGTGTCTTCCTTTTTGCCAAAATAAACCACAATTAGGTCCATATGGTGTTTTTGAAGTTTTCAGGCAATGACCCTAATAAAAAGTAATGAATTTCTGACAAAAGAAAGCGTGGTGCTCTTTTAAGCAGATATCTTCGCTATTGATCTAGATATGATTGCAGACTGATATGCTAATAGAAGAAGAAAGGTTCAACGTGCCTGTTACAAGCACTTTCATTTTCAGTTTATTTTAATCATATGAAATTCTATATGAAAAGGTAGAAACATGTTGTGATCTATTAATTATGCCTCCCTTTTAATAAGAGCTAATATTTTCAGATATGCATTGGTTCTTTTCTCTCTTTTTTTGTTTTTGTTTCATTGTTTCTGAATGTGTAGCTTCTGAGGAAATAGGTGAACTCACATCTGCCTTTTCTGTGGCAGTGACAAGCTCACTTGAATACAATTTTTTAAAAGCTGTTCTTGGAGCTCCACCCCCACCCTAACAATTGTGCCATTATGAATGTTTGAAATATTGGTATAACATGGTAGGAACACTAGCACAACACTTTGTGATGCTATACTGATCTATCTATTTTATCAGCCATCTCAGACATTTATCTCAGACATTTCATAAAGCTCTCCAGGTGTCTATTCACATTCTTGGTTAGTTAAAAAAAGAAAGAAAGAACAATTTTCACCAATCCCAAAAAGGCAAAGACCAGAACTAAAACACCTCTGGTTAGTTATCAGTATGGGAGATCAATACAGTAATACCTTGGATTGCAAGTAACTTGGTCTGAGAGCGTTTTGCAAGACAAGCAAAAAATTTTAATTTTTTTTTACTTGATAAACAAGCAAGGTCTTGCAAGACAAGTACCGGTAGTCATAGGGATGTAACCACTCACCGTGAGCGGGCGTAGCGGGCCAAAATCGGCCCCACTCAAGCCCGCCAGAGACTCGCTTTGATATAAGAGTGTTTTGGATTACAAGCACGGTTCCAGAACGAATTATGCTTGCAATCCAAGGTATTACTGTACTCATTTCTGGGCATAGCAAGCATAGCGTTTTCTTGTTTTCTGTGTGCTTTACTCATTTAAGTCTTGCAAGGGAAAAGGAATGTTTAATACCATGTCTTCTTGTCTTGACAACTAACAAGTCATGTATATGGTAATAAGGTCAGGACTTAGTTTCTTAACCTAATTTTAGCTCTGGGACTGAACCCTAGGACATGCAAAACTATGATTAAAGTGACATTGCTTCTGAGCCTATACAGACTGATTTTGGTCCACCACTGAGTAACTATAAGCAACTCCCACATCTTGGGCTAGTGGGAAGGGTGTCCTGGTTAGGTGGCTTGCATGAGCTGCCAACTCTCATTAAGCACTAGCTAGGGAAGTACATAGATTAAGGGTTTCAGGCATAGATTAAGGGTGTCATATCATTAAACAATAGGTGTGTCAGAATTATGGCATGAAAGCACATTGATATAGACAGTGCGCTTGTAGGCAAGTTGGACTCACGACCACCCTGGCTAGTGGAGGCAAGCAGAGCATCATTTGTCAACATTCCCCTTTACTAGGGCATGATACCAGGCAGCCTAAAATTTGCAATTTGGCCACTACTGACCCTGTCCCACACCTATCCCATGTCAAATATTAGCTTTTAGTGGGGTAAAGCTGTGAAATTGGTGGTTTCATTACAGCTTCACACCCACTTTGATATCATTAGGTTCCTCTACCCTTGCCAATTCAGTTTCCAACTTGGGTTTGGTACTGAATTTTTGCTTGTGGTCTTGGCCCATGGATCTATATCTGACAGTTCTGGGGAGGAACTGTATCTTGCTGATACTAGACTTTTCAATGGCTTTTGATACTATTGTCTATGGGGTACTTTAGGCATATTTGAGAGGTATTGTAGGTATTTGTGGGGCCAATGATTCATTCACACGCTCCCTTCTCATATTTCTCTTGGAAAGTTTGCATAGCAGTCTGCCTTCTCAGGATTCCATTTTGTTCTTCCTCTTGTTAATATGTACATGAGGTCACTGGATGGTATTGTATGATACTGGTGATACCCAGCTGAATCTCTTCCGATCCCAGCCATGCTGTCTTGGTTCTCTTTCAAGACCTGTCTGTTCTCTGAGCACACCTTGCAACTGGAAATATATGTAACACATATGCAAGAAATTTAACTACGGTAACAAGTCAAAATTTTGACTCATGTAGATACTTGAATTGTGAATGGACATTTGTAGGTTCAGGCCCTTCATTATGTGTAAAAAAAAAAAACATGTCTGTTTAAACCATATTTGTAGAATTGAATAATTCAGTATCATCAGTTTGATTCATTTCAGTTTCCAACCGGCTATATCCCTAAGATACAATACTTAAAGAATGAAACCAGCAAAATAAAATGCGATGTTAACATCTAAGAACATTGTACAAAATGATACTTAAATTGGTCCCTGTATATCTGGGATTGTTGGACAGTGTTTACCAGAAACACATAGCCCCTGGACTAATTTCATCCAGAGGCTTTCCGGTAAAGCTGGAGTCCCAAAGCCTGAACTGGGATAAATTGGCAAAGCCGAAGGCACAGGAGAACTGTTCAGTCCCTGAATCTTTAAGGGTGCTTCCCAGCCTAGCTGCATGAAGATTGTGGGATCCTGCCTTTGGAATGCTTTCCAGTTGACATTAGACAGGCCCTCACAGTTCTGATGTTCAGGCATCTTCTTAAAAGCCATCTCTTTACAGAAGGTTTCCCTGAAGTGTGACCCAGTCAGCTATGGTTTGTAGTACACAGCAGAGTGTGCGGTTTTATTCCTTATTAATTTGTATCATGTTGTTTTTGTTATATTTATTGTTGTTTTTATGTCATTGTATTGTGTTTGATACCTTTGCGGAAAGCAGTATTTGAATAATAAAAATAAATAAATAAATATCCAAGCTGTAACCCACTCCCTTGGGTATGTGATTGTGAGACAGTCCTGCAGGTGTAAGTCTGACCAACATTATAATGTGTAACTTGCATTTAGAACTAAGTTTTTTGGAAAGACAGTTATGGGGGAAAAACACCAAGCTTTGCATTTGGATATAGTACTGCTTTCATTAGTCTCTTGTTGATCCTTTATTAAAAGATAAAAAGTGGTTCAAATGTAGTCATAAGCTGCAATTTTCAGCTTCAGCAAAATATAAAAGGCTAAGTAAATCTTGTTATGTCTATCAGAGATTTAAAATAGGAAAGTATGAAGGCTTTTTATGCACACCTTTCCTCTGGGGAAATCCCCTGGGCTCTGAAATCTTGTCCACAGGCTAGGACTCCTATGTGTCTGGGGATTTCCACTGGGTTTCTTTATATGGCTGATGATTCTCCCTCAAGGGAAATTACCTCTTTATGCTGGGGATTGCCACTGGGTTTATATGGCTGAGAAGTCCCTGAAATTTACCCCAATATGCCTGGTCACACAGGTACCAGTGGTGTAAATTCATTTCTGCTGTTTGGCTCTCTTATATTAATAAATAGTAAAACAATATCATTAAAAGGTACCACCCAGCCACAAAATCGACTACATTGTGTAGAAACTCCTGCAAAAACTTCCAACTGAAACTATACAGGCAAAACATATCTATGGGAAATGACATTACGGAATGAAATAAACATTCTGAACCTAATGAAAGCATGCACCAATACATGGATCTCCCAAGATACCTAGCACAGTTAGTCCTGTGTTAATTTTTTAATAGCAAAGGTTTTTCCTAAAAACAAAAACAAAAAACTAGGGCTTTGGGGGCTCCCAAAATATCTCTTCAACTGCCCTTCTTGCCTTTTTTTGCTAACAGCTCCAACACATGGCTTCACTGCTGCCGTATTTTTTACTCCTCCTTCTCCTCCTTGATTACATAGTTTCAGTTAATTGGGAATTACATAGTCAGTGTAGTAACATGATCTGGCTACATGACGACATAACACACATCACCACACCATTATAGTGAGGGTAATACTACTTCACTCTGAATAATAATAATAATAATAATAATAATAATAATAATAATAATAATAATAATAGTTGTTGTTGTTGTTGTTGTTGTTGTTGTTTAATTAATTATGCCTCAGTAGCTAACCAGATTTAGTTGTGCGTCAATGTCAGGAAGCCAGTTCAGTATGTTGGCTGGGAACATTGCCCTCACTCTGAATGAGCAATTTAACTCTTGTTTGCTGGCCCCCTCCAGTTGCCAAAAAAGGAAGCACTTTTCATAGCTTGTGAACAAGTCTACAAAATGAGGGGGGCATTTTGTCTCAGCCTTAAATACAACAGCATGATACTTTTAAAAACCTCTTAATATAGTATACTGGGCCTAAATAATAAAGTGCTACATTCCGCTTATAAAGTCTTATAACAGGCCACCACTTTAGCTAGACATATCACTCAAGCTATTTCTTTTCCTCATTTACGTTAATTGTGTTACTTCCATTTAAAACATTTACTTACATGTCTGCTGCATCAGGAAGCTTTCCCAATCATATCTTGTCACAATCTAATTCTAGCTTCAATAGGGGATAAATTCCCTACTACTGAGTTTTCCCATCTGTGGTGCTGACGGTCCTTTGAGTCAAACGTAGGTTGCAACTGGCTGTGTTTAGTACACACTCAGGAGTAGGAGTTCTTGCCAAATCAAATCTAAGCTTAGGAGTTTCCTTCACCAAGACAAAACACAATCAAGCAAAGCTTTTTTTCATGATTCTGGGTAGGAGAATTGTTCAACTCTGCATTTTCTATGTAACATGCAGTGGTAGTAATGGACACGCAGTGTATGTATTGTGCAAAGTTGTAATTGACTGTTACAAAAGGTAGTATATATGTACTGTATCTTAGAAGTCAATTGTTTCCTTTCAGGTTTTGCAGTATTAAACTGTCCATATTCATAAGTAATGAGTTCAGCTTAAGCAAGAAAGCATGTAGAGCTCTCAACATAGGCCTTAGATATTTGTCACTTCTGCAGATAAATATTTTTTTCAAGTTGATTGGAATAAAAAATTCAGATCATCAGTTGCATTAAAATCACACATAATTCACGACATATTTTTTTTTAAATGTGTATTTTAGCCCAGTAATTAGGAGTGCACATTTTAAACAATGGCTCAAAGGAGACAAGTTTAAGAAAATGTTAGTTGTACTGTGATTTGGAAATGTAAGTGAATGGTAGAGGTTGTATTCTCAATAACATGACCTAATACAGCAGCATTTTAGTAAATTGGTATATAAACAAACATCTGTTGCAAGAATGTAGGAATGACATCATAAAGAATGTATGCATAATTTTAAGTGAAAAAGAATGATGCCAAATATCTGCGTAACTTTTAAATCTAAATTGATTTTTGGCTTCAGTTGAAGAGGAATAGAATTCCTATGCCCATGTTCCAGTACAATAAAATATTTAAACTGTAATGCCCTCTCACTGTACCTAAACATTATTCCCTAGGTCATTGAGTAAGACAATACTTACAGTAATACAGTATGTGTTATATGTAATTATCTTGACAATCGTTTAATTTTTGTAAACTGTTTTATCATAAAACAGCTGTATGATACAAGATGAATTTGATTCATTTTACGTGTGGAGTATGTGAATCATTTAATAGACCATTACATCTACTATATTAGGCTCCGTTCTTTTCTTTTCTTCAGAGCTTTTCATTATAAGACTGACTTTAATGGAAAGAAGTTTAACCTTCCCTCCCAGATAGATTGAACCCCATAACAGTGTAAACATTCTCATTATAAAATAAAATCCCCTTCCCCAAGGGCAGCACCATAATTACGGTATGTTGCAGAATGTTGTACAAATGTTCCTCTTTTTAAAAAACAAAAACATGCTTTCTCATTTTTTGTTGCCAAGTTTTTATCCTTTGCATTATTAAAGCTAATCAATAATACTTTTTAAATTGTAATTTAATAAAATAAATACGATTTGATTAGTTTTTAATTTTTGAAGTTTATTTTAATCAGGTTTGCAAAGAAGTCATCAGTAAAATTGCTGTTGATTTATAAATAGGATAATTAGAGGCTTTCCTCCTAAGTACTGTTCACTGGCATTGTGGCTGATTTTATTGCATAGTCAAACCCCTTCATTCAATTTTAAAATTGCCTTTTGAATGAACTGCACTATGAGCTTGCCAAAGTGTGTCACCATTAATAGTTTACCTCCTCTATTTCATTGTCCAGTCTGTAAATGCACAATGAGTTGTTTGATAAAGAGGTCAAGGAGGTTCTGCTAGTTTTTAAGTGAATTAAAGCCAAACATTTCAGATTGCCTCACACTTATTAATGGCACTATGCTTCAGTGAAAGAGTACTTGTGTTACATATTATACATAGTTGTTCTGAGATTTCATATACACTAAGATGCTTACTAAAAGTATAGATTCTTAATACTTTCCTTGGTATTTTAAAACTAGTACTCACTGCATAATTAATTGTGTTGGTGGGAACCACCCTATTGAACTATATGTCCAAATCCACAGTGATTTATTTAACGGGATAATGAAACAGTGAGTGGAGAACTATGCCATTCAAGTTCAGTTATGCCGTTCAAGTTCTCATAAGGATGAGCTGGCACAAACGATGTCTGTAGCCATGAAAGCATTTCTAGACTTAAGGATGCCAGAAGAAGTAATCTCATGGAGGCCTGTAGCCCATTTGTTACATGCATGTAAGCATTCCAGTGCCCTGTGTTAATCTGATACCAGATAGCAATTACATTTCTGCCGAGTGCTTAGATTCATTGAATTTGGGAGAGCATATGAACAACGCTGTCACTTTGTAGGTAAGTCTTATGATTACATGTTGCTCCATTAGTTTCACATACAATCACATAACCTTGACCTAGACAGTTCTGGCTGTTGGAGAAATTACATCAATTCATATAGGCATTTCTTTCCTTCTTTCTTTCCTTTTCTTTTCAGATTGTGCAAATATTTTTGAGATAGAAATTTGAAAGGCAAGAAGTAAAAAAAAAAAAAACAACTTTGCTTGTTCAGTCTAAAAGAAAGTAAGCCTGTGTGTGCGTGTGTGTGTGTCCCTTTGTAACAGAAGGAATGTTTCTTATGTTTCTGTCTTCAGACAGTTGGCACACATTTCATCTCAGCAGCTGCTTTCTCTTAAAGTGCAGTAGAGTGTAGGACTGTAGTGACACTAGCATTAATACTTCACATTCTGCTATCATATGCTGTCACTGTGAAATATGGATCTAGGTTACATGTGTTTGCAGACTTTGTACTGCTGAATTATGAAAGCTGACTCAGTTGGAGAATTGTGTTGTACTCAGAGACTGTGAACTGAACAATAAATGAATGCAGTAAAGAGACTTGTAGTAATCACAGTTGTTGTTGCTCCCCCCCCTTTTGTCTGATAAAATTTCATTTTCTGAGTTTAGAAAATACCTTTTAGTTGGCATCCAAATAATTTTCCACATGGTACAATTTGCTTATTATCTAACCCTCTGCTAGTCATATTGCTGAAACAAATGAATGACTGTGGAGTAAATAATGCTGCATTATTGGTTGTGTAGTCAGGGGTGTAATATAGCTGGGTGAGATAGTAATAGTTTTGGACACAACCAGTCAAAGTTAAGTGCTTTTAAGTTCCATTGATTTTTGTGGAAGAATTAAGCATTAAGAAGTAATCAGAAGTTAATCATGGAAAGTTATATTGAGATCCAGTGTGTTTTAGTTGATAATGTTGGACTTGGATATAGTCCCATGAGTGTGTTATTCCCCAGGGTGTAATGTCCCTTCATCCCTCTTTTGTTGGAAGTTTCCACCCCACCCTCATGGGCAAAAAGCTGCATCCAGATCCTTAACTTGCTCTAGGTGCATCTTACTGAACCAGTTCACTCAGTCACTCAGTTATGTCAGCCACTTTGAATTTTTTCATGTTTCAGCTCCCTGCTTATGGTCAGCCAAATGCACCGATCATGAATTCTGCTACATATAGAGGTGCCACGTGAAATGCCAGTTTATACAATCTGTATCGTTATATTATTCCTATCCTGTCTCAAGGCCAGTGCTGACTCTGCATGTGCCTACAGATAATGGTGTCTAACCAGGCATCTATCTGCAGCTTATTTACCCTGTGGAATCCAGGAGATCATTTTGGGGGTCCAGTACAAACTTGGAACATGCTCCCCCCGCTCCCATCCATATACTGTGATCCCATCCCGTACATACAATCGCATTAGTCATGAGAGAAAAAAATCTATTTGAATTCTGAAATGTCATTTGCTACGTTTCTTAAATTACACCATGGTCCGCACTGGGGAATTTCGACCATGCCCCCACTTTTGGGTCTGTTTTTCGTCTAATGTAACACTGAGCCTGAAGAAGAGTTCTACAAAGCTTGCTGGCTATTTTGCAACTGGTTGGTTGGTCCCAATAAAAGTTATTATTCTGTCAATGTTCTGGATTTTTTTTTTTTTTTTGGTAATGGACCAACGTGGCTGAAAATGTTTTATAAATAAAGCAATTTACTTTGAAACAGGGGTGGTGAACATGTTGCCCTCCAACTCCCATTGGCCCTAGCCAGCATAGCCAATGGTGAGGGATAGTGGGAGTTGCCTGCAGCCTAACAACATCTTAGAGGGCCACATGTTTCCCACCCCTGCTTTAGAGCTTTGTTCCCCTGGCCTTTTTTATTACAAAATCATGGATTATATACCAAGTGTCAATTTCTTTGGCAAGTTCATCCTTGATAGACAAATTAGCGAGGTGGCTCAACTATTCTTGCTCCATAGTAGAACTGGAGGATTGATTGGTGTTCTTTGGCCTTTTTTTTTGTTCCCTCTGTTAAATCACCTTACATTTTTGGCCAACCAAGGCAGGATAGTGTGTGTGTATGTGTGTGTGTGTGTGTGTGTGAGAGAGAGAGAGAGAGAGAGACAGACAGACAGACAGACAGACAGAGCACTATTTGGGGCTCTGTAATAGTGCCCCAAATCCTAACAGCAGAACTGGCTCCCACTGTCTCTTAATTATTATGTTGGTTTGGCTTTCCTACCAGCTGTCCCTCTCTCATGTCTATGCACAAGGAATTCTGGTAACTTTTCAGAGCATGTCACATAGGGAAGCGCAAATTTCTCTGTCTCTCAAATGAGAAGAGCTAGTTTAACTGAATCAAACACACTCACTCTCTGCTGTAGAGAAGGGTCTGGGTCAGCAACTCACTGTTCAGGATATTATTCATTCTGCTCTAACACTTCTTCTGATTGGTTGGCTGCAGCAAATCTCATGAGAGCTAGACAGTCGGTGCATAGATACAGGGGAATAAGTTTCCATAAATATCCTCAAGCATGATCTACAATTTACTGAGATTCATCCCCCCCCATGGTAACAATGACATTGCTGCCTATGCCAGCCCCCCCCCCCCCGATCATAAGCCCAAGTATATTGTACCCTCTCTTCCCACCCCACCATGCTTTGGCCCTGCAGGAGAGAATGAACCTGGAGCATCTCACATTAGCAGCAATATCTGACAGCTTTGAGCTATCCAGTACCCAAAGTTTTGTATTGTACCTTGTCAGGTCTTGAACCATGTTTTATCTAGCCCTGTGTCCTTCCTTGGTGCCCAAGTTCTCCTCTTCTTAATTTTGACGCTTGTTCTTGCTTACCTGTCCTGAAAATCTTGGAAATATTTTTCTTCTGGACATGTTGTGAACACACATTTTAGTGATTTCCCCCAAAGGTTTGGTTTAAATTGCATTAAAAAAAAAAAGTTTTGGGTAACCTGTGATACTTGAGGTCTTAACAATTTATTTTAAAACCACTTCTCGTTGCAGAATTGAGATCCGAGCACTACACAAAGACGTCTCCTTTCCTGCTCTAGGTGACACTGTGGTATAGTGGAATAGTGCAAATACACAAGAGGAAATTGTGCTTTCTTTCGCCATCAGAAATAATACCCAATTTCCCCTGCTCTTAAAAAAAAACAACTTGTGGAAAGTGCTGTTTACAAACAGAAGTGAAACTGGATGGTTATAGTGTCGTCTAAAGAACCCATAAACAGCAGTGAGTAGGGAATGACAACCACACAACAAATGCCTCTTGTAGAAAAACGCATAGACTGAAGTTTGTGTTCTTCATTTGCCTAACTTCCAGCAATCTGAGAATTCTTCATTATATTTTCATAGATGTGGGTCTAGTACTGGTTGTGCAGATCAAGTAGTTTGAGCCCCTTTGACAACACCTCTGATATATTTTTCTAAAGGAGGTTTTGCTGTGCGAACTCTGGTTGGTCTGTGTTGTGTCTGACATTGAGCTTATATGTTGAAATTCTTGTGGCAAATTCTTCCCTACCCCAATCACTGGAGTCTAAAGTAAAGATGGAGGTAGAATCAAGTCCCCACTGGTCATCTGATTACAGTAGTGAAACAAAGAGAGATGAGAGCACAGTAAATCCAGGGAAAAGTCAGATTCTGATGCCAGCTTGTGCCAGAGAGAGTAGGTGAATCCAATATGAGAGATTTGGATGGGGGGGGGGGGATGGCCCAGTCATATACTTTAACATCTACACTTGGGTCTTGCCTGTAATTGGTGGGCCAGGCCCTACGAAAAAGGGAGGCTCTGTGTAACACTCATCCATCTTAAATAACTTGTTTTGGTTTAAGCTTTTATTTATCACATACTGGCAAAGAGAAAGTAAAGAAAGAGAGAGCAGCAAACAGTGTTAAAGCAACTCAAGTGGGAAATGGAGAAAACTTTAATCACTCCTCCTTAGCGATTTTAAAGAGGCAAACTGCTAGAATGGTCACAGTTCCACATCACGTTCTAGCACTCAGCACAGAACTTTTGTTAGAGACACCATAAGAAAAATAGTAGGACTTATTGAACTAATCTGTTTAACTGGTTACATATTGCATGTCTTATTGTTTAGTGTGTAAATAGCATTAAGATGGAAAGAGTCTTATGTTCAATTCTCAGACAAGGTAGGGATATCAAGCCATTTGGGGGGATTGCTGGTGGTGTACTTATTACGTGAAATATATATATAAAAGCGTCAGAGTCTCCTGCACCTCCACACGTGTAAACAAGTGTAATCCCAGCTGGAGGCTGGGAAACCCATACAAATGTACATAGCTTCCTCTGATGGCCCCTGCCATGTCTCTTTGATGTCCCTGTGCCACAGGTATTTGCATGCAAATGTTCCCAAGCCCTCTAGTCATGATCAAGGAGCCACCCTTCTTCTGCCTAGCCCAGATGAAGTTCATCCTGATTGGCCAAGGACAGCCAAGCTCCCAAAATGAGGGGTGGGGGAGAATTTGATATTGCCAGCTGTGGCTTTTGGGTGTTGTTGTCTAGACGTGAAGGAGTAGGGCTTTTTGCTGAGGCAAGCCCTAAGAAGACCAACCCCCAGGCAGACGCCTTGAGGGGAGTCTTTCTGTTCTGTGCATCTGGTCTTCGCTCTCCCTCTCCAGTAGACTTGAATCATTGGGTGGCACAGCAGGGGACAAAATCTCTCCTTCCCGAGAAAGGATTGTTTCTGATGTGGGGGCAGGGGAGCAGCCTCTTTCAATGCCTGAAACTATGCCTGGCCCCCCTGCTTGCCCAAATTCTGCCTGCTGCTTAGCTTGGCCACCCATTATGGTCCCCCTCTTAGCAATTCCATAGCCCAAATTCAAAATCTGAGAGTCTCTCTCGTGGGAGAGATGCAGGGCAGGTGCCCTCCCACCTGACTCTCGATTGTTAATACAATTAGACTCACCAAACTGCTGTTGGTTCCAACTCCTTCACGTCTAGACAACAACACCCGAAAGCCACAGCTGGCAATATCAAATTCTCTCCCCACCCCTCCTTTCGGGAGCTTGGCTGTCCTTGGCCAAGCAGGATGAACTTCATCTGGGCTAGGCAGAAGAGGGGTGGCTCCTTGATCATGACTAGAGGGCTTGGGAACATTTCATACCTGTGGCACAGGGACATCAAAGAGACATGGGAGACTCTGAGGCGACAGGGGCCACTGGAGGAAACTATGTACATTTGTATGGTTTCCCCAGCCTCCAGCTGGGATTACACTTGTTTACACGTGTGGAAGGTGCAGAAGACTCTGACGCTTCTCTTCACATATATAGTATTTGACAGGAATATGTGGCTTCTTTTCTATTTAAGTATCCTTCTTGTTACTCCTTTTGCCACATCCCCATAGTCCACCATTTACAAACATTGTATATATTTATCTTAGGATCCTTAAATGAAGTATTATTATCAATAAGTACTTGGTTTTGCTATCTAAAATCATGTTTTCACTAAATCAAATAAACTAGTAGTGCAATCCTATACATGTCTACTCAGAAGGCAGTCCCATTGAGTTTAGTTGAACTTATTCCAAGGTAAATGAGTATAGGATTGCAGCCAAAATTGCATAGACCTAAACCAAACTACTTTACAGCATGATGCTAAGCATGTTTACACAGAAGTAATATGCAGTGAGTTCAATGAGACTTACTACAGTAATACCTTGGATTGCAAGTAACTTGGTTTGAGAGCGTTTTGCAAGACAGGCAAATTTTTAAATGTTTAATTTTTTTTTACTTGATATACAAGTGACGTCTTGCAATATAAGTACTGTAGTACGGCTTAAATTAAAAATCTCTGCACAATTTTTTTGGGGGGGATTTTGTTTTGATATAAGAGTGTTTTGGATTACAAACACGTTTCCGGAACGAATTATGCTCTCAATCCAAGGCATGACTGTTGTTTATTTAGGATTGCAGGCTTAGTTATACTATGTTCCCTTTTGATTCCTTGCTATTATACAATAACTGAATATCTGTTCTTTAAATCATGACACCTTGTTCTCTGGATCAAGGAAAAATATAAAAATATTCTTTGAGGAGCTGGATGTTATTTCCCCCTTACATATAGTTTGCCACCAATCAAGAAAGTAGTGTGTTGAGGTGTTTTGTTCCTTGCCTATTTATTTAAAAAAGAAAAAGAGAAAGAAAACAAAATCTTTGCTTGTGCCACATGCTTTGTTTGTGAAAGAAAGCTATTTATCCTGGTTTTTTTCTTGTCAAGGTAAAAGGCTGCTTCTGTTTCGCATGGTGCAGATCAATTTATGGCCATTGTATCTACTCAGAAGACACAAGATAATTGCTGATGTTCTCATTTACAAAACCACTTTGTAGTTCAATTCCCCCCCCCCCACGTACCTTTGTAAATAGGATATGTTCTCACTGAACAAAACTGTCCTGTGATCCAGCACTAGCTAGTTGAATCATTTGTTCTGGAAATCAGTAAATGGTTATTTTGCAGTAGGGGGTAAAGTTAAAGTTTGGCTACACTTTATGGGAGAAATATATTTCACTGTCCTGGAAATGTATTTAGAAAATTAATATCTGTGCTTGACCCTTAGATTAGATGGTTTGGGTTTAATTGCAATTATTTTTTAAATATTCCCCTACAAAAATCGGATCAATAGAAAGAGAAAGTTGTCACTTGTTTGCAATATTACATATTTTGCAAAAAGAGTTACTTGGAATCTGATTGCATTTGAGGGGGAAGACATCTTTATAGTTTATAGCTGAAGTAACTTATTTTGTTTTATAATTGCTCTAATATTGGCAATCTATAAATAATTTCACAAATATTTTTATAGTAATTGATCTGTTCTTCAAACCTACATGCAAGTCTACAGCTTCTGCTGTGCATGTTTAGCTGTTCTTAACTCACTTGTGTCTTTAAGCACAACCTTTCACTGAGACCAACCAGGGTTTGATCTCAACTACTAGATTAACTCTAGACCTATTTGTGGATCTCTGGAAGCTTCCACAGATTTTCTAGGATTCTAAATCATGCCAAGAGGCTCCCTGCTGTAGACAGTTGCCCTCAACATGTGGTGTGCTACAAGAACAGTTAGTGTGCTTGTCCTTGCTCTTCCTCCTCATGTGTTAATTAAAGCCACACATGGAATGCTTAAATAGGACTTCTGGCCCTGTACAAATAGAATGCTTGCTCCCAGCAAACCATGGCTTGCAAACTGGGAATCAGACTCATGAATGTGTTCTGTTTCTCCTCTCTTCCTCCCTCTCCAGAACAACTCCTCTCCTCTTCCTGGCTTTAACCGTGGTGTAGTATTACATGGGGACTAACAAAACCATGGTTAGCACAAACTATGTTCCATTATAACAATGTTTTCAATTTAAGGTTTATGAGGGAGGCATAATTTGTGCTAATTGTTGTTTGCTGTGGTGTATTTTTAAGGTGAGGTTACCACCAGCAATAGAAGGAAGAAGAAAATCACTCTGTGGGGCAGGGAGGGAAGGCACCTTATAAGCCTGGATTGTTGGAGGTCAGGATTGTGTCTATATTCAACCTGTGTCTGCACTACAGCATAGTCTCCAATTGCCCTGAAAATGCCAGGACCATCATGAAAACCCTTAAGCCATCATGGCTTCTCACTTTGTCATGCAGAGTCCCAAATTCCCCTGCTTCCCAAACTGCAAGCTACTTAAAGGGACAATGCAGTTTTAGCTTAGCTGAAATTTTGCCCATGGACCCGTTAAGATAGCTCTGCTTAGGCTCGAACAGCCGCAGTAAGCAGGGAGGGAACAGACACTGCTAAGCTGGGAGGGCCAGGCAAGGGTGTGTGTGTGTGCGCGTGCGTGCTCTACCTGCTGCCTCTAAACACTGTCTATCAACAATTAAGGGTTTAAGTAAGGTTAAAAAAAATTACAAAAACCACTTATAAAATATTATAAAATAATATATAATATAATAATGTAATAATTATAATATATAAGATTTTGTGTGTTTCCTCTAATAACTTTTGTACTTGACCATGCCCTTTGGTTGCCTGGCCATACCCTTAGCCATGCCCTCATCTTGCCTGGCCACACCCTCTTGATCACACCTTCATGTTGCTTAACCATACCTCTTACAAATTCAGATGTGTGTCCCTATTTTCATCTGTGAAATGTTGGGGGGTATGCTACAGTGGTGTCTTTCTTTGCTTAGCAGAATTAGCATGGTATGCCATACTCATTTATATTTCATACCTAAACATAAGGTTGTAAAATGCCATTTAAATACTTTTTAAAAAGTGTACACCATAATTGCTTTGTTTTCTGGTTTGTAATAAGCAACCTGTTTCAATATAAGGCAAACACTGACTTCACTGAATATTAGAATATATATTACCAATACATACTCCTTATTTTGGCTGGGTAAAAATGGGATTCTGCTATAACTAATCCCCATTTTGCATTACAAAAATTGTTCTCAGAAATACAGTTTCATATTATTTTAGTTTGTTTTTATTTCCTTGTTGACACCATCATGTACTCTCTAGAATTTATGCGAGAAGCTCACGTGACAATCTTACTTTAGAAAAGTATAATATAGGGGGCAGAAAAGTATAGTATAGGTTAGCATCAAAGCAAGATATAAGCTGGCTCTCTATCAAACAATGCATTCATCTGTATACTGGGGAAGGAAGCCATTACTTTAGAATTTGAAGTTTACAAAAATGTATGTACCGTATATACTCGAATACAAGTCGAGTTTTTCAGCACATTTTTTGTGCTGAAAAATGCCCCCCTCGACTTATAAGTGGGTCAGCGCTCCCCCAGGACCCCCGCTGCCACCGCCAGGCACCCCCCTCCACCCCCAGGACCCCTGCTGCCACCCCCAGACACCCCCACGCCACGCTGTTCCTCTCCGCTCGCTCTTTAAAATTATTTTCCTCCCCCCCCATACCTTTGTCAGCGGCGGCTAGGCAGGGAAGCGGCGCAGCAGCGCGAGGCGCCCGTAGAGCGAGTGGCTGGGCTGCGTCTCCCTGGCACGGAGACATGTGGAGCCACTCCGCTATTCCTCCGCTCGCTCTTTAAAATTATTTTCCTCCCCCCCCATACCTTTGTCAGCGGCGGCTAGGCAGGGAAGCGGCGCAGCAGCGCGAGGCGCCCGTAGAGCGAGTGGCTGGGCTGCGTCTCCCTGGCACGGGAGACATGTGGAGCCACTCCGCTATTCCTCCGCTCGCTCTTTAACATTATTTTCCTCCCCCCCCCATACCTTTGTCAGCGGCGGCTCGCTCTGCCGGCGCCTCGCGCGCTGCCATGCTGCTTCGTTCCCGGGAGCCGGCATGGCCAGGGACCCACGTGGAGCTGCTCCGCCATTCCCCTACCTTTCTGTTTGTAAGCGGAGGCTCGCGGCGCTGCCGGCGCCGCCCTCGTCGCTTCTGGGCCGCGACGGGCATCACTTCCAGGGCCGCGATGGGCATCACTTCCTGCCATGCCGGCTCCTAGGGCGCCTCGCTGCTGCGCCGCTTCCCTGCCTAGCCGCCGCTGACAAAGGTATGGGGGGGGAGGAAAATAATTTTAAAGAGCGAGCGGAGAGGAACAGCGTGGCGTGGGGGTGTCTGGGGGTGGCGGCGGGAGTCTCCCCTCATACATTTCCCACCCTAGACTTATACTGGGGGGCAATAAGTTTTCCCAGTTTTGGGGGGTGAAATTAGGGGCCCCGACTTATGTTAGGGTATCTGCTACACAAGTCCCTGCAGATTTTTCAAGATTCATTAACTTGTTTTCCATAAGCCAGTCCTAGGATTGGGTGAGCAAGAGTTCTCTTATTGGACAACCTTGCTTCAGTTTGTTTTATTTCATGTATTACATTTACCGGTATGTGTTGTTATTTTTTTTTTATCTTTCCCTTTCTCCAAGCAGCTCAAGGCAGCATACATGGTTATCCCCTTTATTTTACCCTTGTGACAACTCTACAGCTTGACTCACATGCAACAATAACCCAGGGTTTTCTTTTAAACCCTTGGTTGTCATGAAAAAGCCAGTGTGCTAGTCACCACAGCTTCAGTGCTCCCTCTTGGCTTCTTTTGCCAGTGGGAGCAACTAAACATCCCAGGAATGCTTCATCTGTGGAAAGCTAAACAGGGTCAAACCTGGTTATTACTTGGATGGGAGACCCCTCCTCTAGTTTCCTGCATTGAGCAGGGGGTTGGACTCGATAGCCTTGTAGGCTCCTTCCAACTCTATGAATCTATGAAATCTATGTCCAAATCTGGAACTCTGGCTTATTATCCCTCCCTTGACAAATCAGGATTAAGCCCTGGTTTCCAACTCTGACTTGTTAGGGAAGACACAAGCCAGAATTCCGAATTTGGATGTCACACTAAATAACCCAGGGACGCTTTGCCCCTGCATTGTTTATCCACTCCCGCTGACAGTGGGAACGCTCAAGCCACGGTGACTACATGCTGGCTTGTTAAAGACAACCCAGTATTTTAAAAAAACAACAACTGGGTTGTTGCATATGAATCAGGCCTACAAGTTAGGTTAGACTGGGTGAGAGTTACTGGCGCAAGGACATCTGGAGCACTTCATCAGTGAATGAATGGGACATTCTATAATCATAATGGCTTTTACTGGTTGTTGAGAGCAGGTTTGTTTCCTCTTGATATGCTTCTTGGAAATAAAGGATAAAATTAATGGAAGATGTCTGAAGTGGCAGGGAAGGGAAGAATATACCACCAGGAAGGCACTAAGGAAGGTTTGTCAAAAATATTAGGTCATAATTTGAGATGTGTGTGCTCAGTCCTTTTTATTCTCACCTCATCACACTGTTAATGCCCCATCATTTCAAGGTGTTAAAGCACCCAATGGGATGGGAAGAAACCCAAACATTAAGACTAAATTTGTCCAGAATTAGCTTGAAACCTGCTTGATTTTTAAAGGATATATTTGGACTTTTATTCCCCAGTTGACCCATTAGGATGAAGGCTGTTCTGGGAGGTAGTCCAACATCATCTCAGATGTGTGGGTTTTGGAGATCATTCAAAAGGACTGCACCATGGAATTTGAGTCTTTCTCAAGGTCAAATCAGTTTACTTGGGCAGAGTTTATCAGCACACTGCAAGAAAAGGAGAGATCCTTTCCTAGGCTCTTCAGACATATCACCACAGATACTACACCAAGTGCGCCAGATCTAGCATTTTTTTTGGTTATCAGTAAAAGCCTAACAACTCTGGTTATCAATAAAAGTCTAAACAACATATTCTTAAGCAATCAAAGGCTTGTTCAACACACACTTCCTCCATCAGTATCATTCTAAAAAAATCTTTGTTAGATTAGCTCAAAAAGCAAAGTAGGCTTTAACTATGTTAGATACTGAACCCTACTGCAGTATTTTTTCATTCTTAATACCTGCTGTTAGATCAAATGACATGACTTTAAAGTAAGAGCATCCATGAAGTCAACTACCATCACATCTTCTCATTTAAAACCAGCAGGATATCCCATCATGTCTACCTTTTAATTAGATGGTATTTTGATCATCATTCACACTCCTTAATGATCAATACCCTTGTTGTAAGTGGGAACAAAATTTGGCCTTCCAATAAAAGTTCATGCTTTTGTCATTGCTGCTGCTGCTGCTGCTGCTATTATTATTATTATTATTATTATTATTATTATTATTATTATTATTACTACTACTACTACTACTACTACTACTACCCCGCCTTTTCCCCAATAGTGGGACCTATATGTTACGTATATGTTAATTGTTTTAAAAATCCAACATGCTTTAAACACAATCCTTTATATAAAATTAAGGATCCTGTTCAAATTAATGTATAGAAGTTAAAAGGATCTCTAAGCAATATTGTTCTGATTCAGGGGGATAAATAACAGGTTTAACAATATAAAGTGTATGGGCAATCCAGCCCTAAAAAGTAAGCTATTAGTGCAAAGGATTACTTGACATTAATGCAGCATTAAAAATAATATGCAGAGCAGTGAGTGCAAAGGAGATTTGCTAAGATCTAGTTTGGCACATTATGCACGTAGTATGCTGGATTTGTTCTTAAGTATATGCTCAAAATGGAGCCGACCCCAGCTCCTCAACAAATGTACTTCTATGAGGTATATGTTTCCCTCATGTGTTTGTCACATTCTGTTTTAGATTCTAGCAATTTTAGATGTACACATAAAACATCTTGACAGGGATCTGAAAACCTAATTTAGTTATGCCCCAGAATTTGGACTCCCTATTGGAATTTCTGACTTTTAAAAAATATAATTGAATAGCAAATCCTATTGCATACCACAAGCTGCTTTTTAATATCTTCTTAGTTTCAAAAATGGTTTGAGGTATGACTGCTGAGTGATGTGCTGGTCACATGGAAATACTTGCATGGTTCTTTGGATCCTGAACCCTTAAGCATGCGCTTAGAAACAAAAGAGGCCCTATGAAAGGGATTATTATTGGTGTCTTCCTCATATGATGCAAATGATGGTGTGGGAAGGAACAGTCTTATCTGGAAATGAAGTTTATTTGTCATCACAATTAGCTGTCATAGTTCTTGTGTATGAATTTTTATTTCACTTAAACATAAAGAGTATTAAAATAGGACCATAGGAGTATATATATATGGGCTCAATTCAAATAAACCATGGTTTGTGCTAACTGTAGTTCAGAAATCAATTCATCGTAAGTATTCCAGCAGTAGATAGGGAACATGGTTTTTTGGTTTCCAGACTCCACCAAGAGTACCTGGATACTATCCCAAACGTTCTGCGGAGTTATGGCCATAATCATGTAAACAAGCCTCAAACCAGTTTCACAATGTGGTTTATTGGCCAGTCTCAAATCCTAACTTGTCTATTCAGACATCATGACAAATCACAGTTAATCCTTGAAAACTTAGTTTGGTGCCATGTCTGAACTGAGCCATTGCCACATCTGTCATTTCCTGGTGTTGGTGGAGAACATTTTGAGCAAAGCCTTCAACTGAAAGACCTTTGTAATGTCATCATTTTAGAAGCATTCCATTTACAATAGAGTTACCCAGGACCAGTGGTGTAGTGCTACATTTTGAAGTGCAGGCACCCATCATGCCAGTCCCCATAGCCACACCCCCAAGAAGAGTCCAAAAATTCAGGCAACTCTTTTGATCCATATCAACAAACCAGTTCTAGCAGTTTTCATCTCCACCAGGAGCAGGTCTTTTGTAAAGCTAATAGGTCTTAATTGCCCTTTCAATACCAAGTCTCCCTAAATACTTAGCATTACAAGTATGCTTTTACAAGGGATACTTCACAACTATCTATTGATGCTGAAAAAATTCACACACACACACCAGCTACTATGAGGATTGCAGCTAAGCTCTGAGAAGACAGGGAGTTCTGAGGGGGGTGGCAGAAGATGTCAATGACCCTGCTAATAAAGCTCCATCACTGCATCAGTATAGCTTCCAAATCACAGGAAGTGATAGTTCCCCTTTACTCAGCACTGGTTAGGCCTCATCTTGAGTACTACATCCAGTTCTGGGCACCACACTTTAAGAAGGATGTAGACAAACTGGAGAGGGTTCAGAGGAGGGCAACAAAGATGATAAAGGGACTGGAAACAAGGCCCTATGAGGAGAGACTGAAAGAACTGGGCATGTTTAGCCTTCAGAAGAGGAGACTGAGGGTAGATATGATAGCACTCTCCCAGTACTTAAAGGGTTGTCACAAAGAGGAGAGCCAGGATCTCTTCTCGTTCATCCCAGTTTGCAGGACATGGAATAATGGGCTCAAGTTACAGGAACCCAGATTCCACCTAAACATCAGGAAAAATTTCCTGACTGTTAGAGCAATAAGACAATGGAACCAACTACCTACTCTCCCACTCTGGAGGCATTCAAGGTGCAGCTGGACAGCCATCTGTCAGGGATGCTTTGACCTGGATTCCTGCATTGAGCAGAGGGTTGGACTCGATGGCCTTGTAGGCCCCTTCCCACTCTACTTTTCTATGATTCTATGATCTCTGTGAGCCCTGGCTCCACTACACTGCTGCTCAGGACAAACACTTATGGCCAAACTAGACAAGGCAACAGAGATCAGTGAACAAGTCTCCCATTTCTTTGCAAGAACCCATGGGGGTGAAGAAGGAGACAGTCCTGGATTGAGGATCGTGATGCTGGAGCGGCCGGGGGGCTCCACCTTTCCCCCCTGTGCTGCATTCCTGGTAAAAAATGCCATCCTAGAGAACTTATTTGTCCTGCATACACATAAGATTTCCCAGAAAGGGGGACATTTCACAGAAAAATGGTATGGGTGAGTGTTAAATCCCCTTTCTCACAGTGACATCATCCTGATCTCGATCTCTCTCAAACATGTGCACATGCACACATATACTATGACTCCTGTTTGCCAAAATGTAAAAAGATGGGAGATCTGATCATGGATCTCCCATCGTCTTGTCTAGTTTGGATCTTAGTATCTATTAAGCTAAGAACAAACAGGAGAATGTACAACTTCTGTTCTTTAGAGGTATGGCTTTGCAGAAAAAGGGAAAGAAACAAACAGCAAATGAGGTATGCTTTTTAATCCTTTGTGGATGTTTCCAATGAGTTTTAATAAAAAATATTTTGTATAATCCATGGGCAGTATCCAACGGTGCCATTCTGCAAACTCAGTTAGTGCTAGCAGAACTCCACCGAATCTTTCTGTTGCACAAGCCCATTATATTTGCGCAACCGGTTGTGCCAGCAGTTTCACAATGGGTTGCACAAGAGGAATGTGGAAGTGGTTGCACAACAGGTTGCACAAGAGTTACATGCAACCTGTTGCACAATCGGTTGCACAACAGGTTGCATAAAAGTGATGACAACCAGTTACACAACCATGCTTGCGCAAATGTAACTTCAGTTGGATTCTCCTCTTGTGCATAGTTCGTAACCTAGTTTCCACTATTGCAACATCATTTGCACTAGTGCAAACACACACTTGCGGAATACTGTCCCATATATTTCTAATAAAAGTATTGATATGCATCATTTGCACGTAGCTAGCCAGGCTTTTTAAAACCAGGCAGTTTTCAGTATTTAGTCTTTCAGCCTGATTACTATTTGGAACACCTGTGCTTACAGACTTCCCTGCTCACTTTAACAGAGGGTTGTATTTTCAAGAGAACAAATAGTTGCATGGTTAGAGCAGACCCTCCATTGTCTGCTCCTGTTAGTTCCTGTACTAAAATGTATATAATAAAAGCAACCTAGTCCCCTGCCTCCATGATTCACATACCATAGCATAGTGAGTATGTAGTGAATATGTTGCCTCTAAGAAGCCTAACAAAGTGCCTTTCTATATGGAAAGCAGTTACTGTGATACAGAAGCCACATCACCAGCATAATGTTTGAATAATGTCTATGTTGAAACATTTACCAGTGTCTGAAGCTTTTGGCTCCTATGTTGTTTGTTTGGAAGCTCAGTGTTCACAAATTACTGGAAAGTTACTCAGTATAAGGCAGCTTCCTATGTACCTAGAAATGGGGAGACTAGCAAGGGAGCAAAGGCGAATATTCACTGAGCTGTCATGGTTGGATGGGAGTCAGACAGAAGCCTAGAACCAACAGAATTACCCATTGCTCAGGTGAGGTCCCATGGCTGACACAGAACCATTTGTAGTTTCCTCTCTTACAGATTTGTAGTTTCCCATTGTAGTTCGCCTCTCTTACAAAGTTCCTTCCCACTGCCTACTTTTGACCATGGTGTAATGTTATGTACTAATCAGTATTGCCCTCGTAACCAGAGTTAGTATACTCACCTCAGACCCCAGCTGGTGATTTTCAGATGGGTTGATGGTGAACTACTCTTGTAATGGAACGAAGGTCTTGAACCACTGGAACACCAGTGTGCTTAAATTTGTTTCCTTAGAAAAGAAAATAAGCCAGCCTCCGCTATACAAAAATGTGAAATGTCAGAGATTGCAAAGACAGCAAACTGGTATGAGAGAAGGATTTTTTGTAAATATGTTCATATCTATAGAAAAGCTGCTTTATGAAGCATCAGCTGTATGTCTCATATTTAAAAATCCCAGCATGTGAACAACAGGGGTTAAAAAAAGGATGAATATCTTTGCACCTTAATGGGAGAACTGTTTCTGTAATGGTATCAAAGATAAACCAGTGTATTATGAACACTAAATGATAAAGGGTGATAATATGCCATTCTTGAGACTTCTTGGCTCTTACCTAACACATCAGAAAGTGATTGTGGAATTTTAAATAGCCATACAAATGGATGACATAGAAATTTAACTTTGCTTTGACCTTATTCTAATTCACAAGATGACTGCAAAATGACTTTGTTACATCTGAATGTATGCTGGATGCTAAATCACTCCAGAGTATAAAATCTTTGTTTTGGCATAATGTTGATGCATAAACATTTGTACCCCATACTTACCCTATAAACATCACAATCCATCAGTACAATTACAAAAAAGATTGTTTGTTTTCACACTTAAAGCAGACATGAAATAGAGTGTCCTTAACTTAATCACCACCTTGATTTACCACATTTGCATATATTTGCATATTAATTGGACTACAGATTAAAATTGGTTTTGTAATTTTAATTAAGTGTCCACAAAGGTAAATGATTAGAACTGTTTAAAATACATTCTGACATAAATAGCAGTAAAAGCTTTTGTGATGATGTTTTTGTGGAATTACATTCAGAAAGTGGCCTTTTTATGATAGTAATTTTAATCTTAAATAGAATTATACAGTCAAACAGAACTGTGGATTCATAATCATTTTTTCAAGATTCATTTAATATTTTGCTGATTTGCAGCACTTGATGAAAATGTAGTGTAGGTTTAGCTGATTGCAAAATTAGGCCTGTAGTGCTGATAAACTGAGGGTTTAAACCAAAGTCGTCTTAATAGGGTTGTACATATTTCAAATGTATTACATGTAGTTATGTAGATGATTTTTTTTAAAGTGAAGCCTCTAAAAGCCCAGAGTAAAGGATGATCTGTCCTTTTAAAATGTAATCATCCACTTGGGCTTTCTCACTTTCACTTCTGACCAAAGGATCCACGATGTATTAAAGCTCTTTGTGCTAACTGTATGAGTCCAATGTATGGAGAAATTATTTCTGTGTTGTCAAGGAAACATGAATGTCAGTAGGTAAAGATGTACTTGCAGTGTTGTTTACTACTTGAATACCTACTAAACCAAATACTATTTTAGATACTGATTGACCTTCAAGTAAGTCTAGTGAAGAAATTGTTAGAAGCATATTCTGTAGCTTGTCCTAGGCTCTGGGACTGTCTCTAGGAACTAGACAGTGATTCTTTTAAAAAAGAAATGTTAATTTATTATTTTACGGCTCATTTTTCTAGTAGTTTTACACCAGAACTCCTGTGTCCCAAAGGATTCAGGGTGGGGAAAGCTGTGCATACACAGTGTGAATCTCAATATGTAACAGTAGTGGAGATTGTGATCTGCATGTTGCAGTCCCTGCTCACATGAAACTTTGTAAGCATCTGTGTTCCCAGATATTCACTAAAGTAGGAAGCCCTGTAGGTTTCCCATCCCTGCAGGGACCACACAAGGGAAGGAGAAAGCTGGCAGGGACCTAGGGCTTGGGGGAGAAGCCAACATGGATGTTGGCTTCTCCAGATTTCATTCACTCACCTGTGAATAAGAAGGGTACAGTAGTTAAAGAGAAAAGGTAGGTCTTTATCATAAGTAGTGGAAAAAAGAGGGGGAGCAAATCCTGGCAGCAGGCAGGGTGGAAAATGAAGGGCTAGAAAAACCTTTGCAGATACCTTCATGATCTGAAGAGCAAGAGCAGATGAACAAGGCTGCCTTTAGTCCCAGTTGGTTTTCTAATTTTGAGTAAATCTCTACTTTTTAAAAAGATGGTCAGAATAAACCACATCGTATCTATGTAAAGGTTTCAAAGGAAAGCTGCAGTCAGTATGACCACATTAATCTGTACCTGTATGCATCGACCTTTGAAATGCATTTGATAGGGTTTCTGCTACCACCTTCTGGTTATTTATATCTCATTATTTATGTCTGTGTTATCTCAGTGTTAGTTAATTATTGGAGGGATCTGAGGCTCCACAATACAGGAAGAGATCAAGTACAAGCCCTTTAGAATGTTCTGAAGAAAGCCTTGTGAAACTATTGCTTCCCAAGCTGACACCATTGGTACCGAGATCTGCAACCCAGGTAAATTAAATATGGTCCAATTCATATCTATCCTCAAATCCCTTGATATGGATTAGGTCAGGTGCCCTTCACACATTTTCTCAACTACTTATCTATGAGTGGTTCCTGTGCTGCTGGAATAAATGTTTAACGGCACAATCCTATGCATGTTTAGACACATTTCCAAGCTTGGCTAGCTGGGGAATGCTAGGGAGTTGTAGGACTTTTTTCTGTCTAAACATGCTTAGGTTTGCACCTTAAATCATCCAACCACATGGAATAAGCATTCAGGGGGGCATTTCTTAGATAGAGGCCAAATGACTGGATCATTTAAGTATTCTTCCAGCCATCTGGAACTATAGTAGATATGAACTGAGAGGTGGGTTGGGGGATATTTCCAGTCCTTAAGTTGAAAAAAAGTAGATATAAGTAGCTGAAGCACTGTATTGTATACCCAAGGTATACCATACAAATGTAACAAATGTATTGTGTTACATTTGTTAGTTCTTCCAGACTTAACACCTAATGCAAATTGTTATATTTGCTATTTAGAGCATTCCACACATGACATGGAGAAAACCAGATGTATTATTAACCTGGGAAATGGGCCCTTTCTGTGGTGGCACCCTTATATATTTATTATATTTTTAATCCACCCAATAACAAATTTTCTCTGGGTGGATTACAAAAACTAAAAGAATAAATTTAAGTATAAACCCATAAAAGCTAAAATAATAAGATATACTATAAAACAATAAAAGCTAAAAGAATTCAGTACAATTCAATACAATTTATAAAGAGGTTTTCTGGGATAAGTGTACTAATCTGAGTAGCGCTAAGATCCAGTCCCTCATCTTAGGGTCCATATTCAGTGCCTACAGGTCTTTGTGGAACCTGAAACACATTCACATTTCAGAGTGAAACCTCCATGTTGAAACCACAATAATGCCTTTTAAATGGAAAAACCTGCATTACTAAATGTGGAGATAGCTGTAAAACTTGTGGTGAGATGAATCCCTGTTTACTTGTAGAATGCACCATGTTGATACTTGTTGCTATATTAGAACCAGTTCTTTTCAATAGACTATGGCTGCAATCTCACAGTACCTTCACCCATGCACATTCAAGTTGAATTGACCACAGTGGCAAAACAGAGCATGGGGGTCCATCAGGCATAGCTAGCAAATCAAATACCATGTGCAAGGCTCTGGACTGCAGCTTCTGGCCACATTCAGTGAATCACATAACTAGCTCTGCATGGCATAAATGAATGTAAGAAGTCACCTTATATTGATCCATCTCATCAAATATTGTTTGCTTTGTCTGGCATTGGCTTTAGGAAGAGATCCTTCCCAGCCCTGCTACCTGAGTTTGTTTTAAATGGAGATATCTGGGAACCTGTACATGCAAAGCATGTGCTCTGCTACTGAGCAATTTGCCCTCTCAGTCCATACCAATTTTAGGCCTTTGACCTGGCAAGCAAGAGTTTGGTAATGTAGATTGTAAAAATTGTATGTGATATTAAACTTGCTACTATACAGAAAGCTGTAGTTCTCAAATTGCTTAGCCTAATGGCATGGCTCCATGGGGGCAGGTAATTGGGGCAGGTGGTAGCCCTCTTGGGAGGTGAAAGTCCACCCTCCATTGAACATTTGGTGTGGGAAATATTCTCCCTATTCTCCTATTTCATTAGATGTCCACAATACATCAGGGAAGTACCACTTAAGAGTGAAGAGCATGTTTTTCAAGGCATGCCACCAGTAAGCGTAAGACTTTGACACAGCAAACATATAGATTTAAAAGTGTTTCTATGAAAATAAAAATGCAGTTTATTGGCTATAATATCACAAGTGTTATTTTTATTGTTACTGAAAGTTCACATTTGAACACTCCTTTTGTGAAACTAGATTGGGATGCGGTACATAAATCAAGTCAGATGAATCTTGGGTCTTACCCTTACTGGTGGCATGCCTTGCTTAACAGAGAAATCCTATGGGGTGGAGAGAGAGAGAATCTGAGGAGCAGAAATTGCCTTTTCCTATGCAGAAGGCAGGGAGCAGGTCATTTTTCTTCTTTTTCCTTTTGCAAGAGTATTTTAAAAACCTATTTCTCTCTTATTGGTTCCAATGGGAGAGGAATAAATTATGCCAGCTCCAGGGCCGGCATAGTTCCCCCCCCTCATTCTTGGGGCAAGGGGGTGTTAGGGGAATAGGAGGGCTTCAGAACCTGAAGGTCCACAACCACTCTGAGTATTCTCCTGAAACATCTCCTTTTTCCCAGGCTCCAATGTCAGAGCTTCAAGTTCAAGTTCAGAGCAGCTCTGGCTATGGACCTTTCCACACCTTCACAGAGGAGCTTTACGAGGTGGCTCTCCCTATCTGAGGGTAGACCTCTTTCTCTGATCTTGGAGAGGGAGATCTGAAAAATCTAGTGGGCTGTGGGATATCCCCCTATGGACCGTGGAGTTGCAGTCTAAGTAAGGCTGCAATCTTATACACACCTCAGAGTAAATCTCATTGATCTCAATGGGGCTTGCTTCTGAGAAGATACAGGATTGCCTGGTAAATTTGCGTAATTGTTGCCCATGTAAAGCAATCAGTAAAGCAAGAATCCTGAATGCCACATTATACCAAAGTACAAATTTCACCATTTCCGTTGCAGCCGGCCAAGAGGCAAGCAGTTCCACATTGATTATACTTTTTCTGAATGTCTGTATCAGCTTTGACATGCAGAGAACTGCATTCCAAGTGAGATGAACATCTGATTTGCGAGTTAGGAGAGGATGGGTGGGGTGGGACAATGCCAGCTAGATAAGGTGCTTCGGAAGTAATGACGTTTCATTTCCATTTACACTGACTTGCTGCTGGCTTTGGACAAGACACTTAACCTTCCTGTGCCTGTTACTCCATGTGTGAAATGGAGTGAATAATCATGATAATTCATATGTCGAGTATTCAGAGTATCAAACGAAAGCTGCTTATGAAAGGACGGTCTGTGAATCAGTAGCAATGTTTGTGCTTGGTATTACAGCAGTAAGAAATAAGTTGTCAAAATGTAATAGTGTCAGCCACTTTTTTTCTTTTTTTTGCGAATTGCATATTTTATTTATCAATGTGAACTACAACATATAATCTCCTTTGGAAAGAGTTTTTGCTACAAAAAGAATAATGGCCGCATACTCAGCAGGCTGCAGTGGGATGAGATAGCATGCTTGCAGCATTTCTTTGCAACATAATTGCAGCATCAATGAACCATGAATTCAACCTAATTAACATAACTGGAACCACTGCAATCATGCTGCCATTCAATTTACTTTTTGAACGTTCTGGTGAAGTGTCAGGGTTGCGTTATTTGCTATTGAAATGCTGCCGAGTACTGTCCACTCTGAATTTTTCAGCTGCTTTCCTGTCTTTCTTGAAAAAAATTTGCTTCAAAACTTACTTACAGATTTATTTATTTATTTATTTATTGTTGGTGAAGGTAAAATTTCATTGCTTCAGTGATTCCATCTATTGAACTACGAATAGTTTATGTTCAACAATAAACAATAATTCAAACAATAATTAAATATTTTGAGGTACAAAAGTCAGGCTTACAAATGCACTAACAAATTGCCAGTTTGATACAATCCAGGGGTCAAAAATTGTATCCAGGCATGATATCCAACAATTATGTCTACTAATCAGTGAGAATAGAATAAAAGTACCCCTGAGGACATGCAGAGTACCTTTCCATTTCCACTGGACAAACGTCATTACTTCTTGTGCTATCCTATAATTAGGCACCACTGTCTGTGGGATCAGGCTAAGCCATCCCCATTCCCAATACACAGACATATGACCCCATGGCATTTGTACTTGCCAGGATGAAAAACATCCTTGCCCCGGGCTTGAAGCTGAGTGGTTTTGTAGAACATTGTGTGAGTCTGTATTTAAATTAATGGTAAAGGCAAATAACTCCAGCCCTTATTTCACCAAAGTCTACTAAAGTCATAGTCGTTATTTTAAATTTATTTATTGTGTTGCTATTGAAGTGTTCATTTGGTGATGTCTCAAATATGCTGTCCTACAAAATACTTGGATTCTGAGTTGTGTGAAATGTTATTTCTTAAGCAAACAACTGTTGTTGTTTTTAAAGTTAACAATGGTGAGATTATGTAGGAAAGATAGCATTGAGAATATCCTGAGACTTTCATCTCCATATCTTCACTTTCCAATGAGGACTCCACATCATCATACTATTTATTTAATTATTTATTTAGAAGTTTTATATCCTACTTTTAGATAAAATGATCCTCGTGGCAATTACAATAGATTGTAATAACGCACGCACACACACACACAAAACCCAACAGTCCTTCATCCCCTGTCTGATGGGTGGGGCCAGAGTGTGCTTCCTCTCATTTCTGAAATACCAGGACAACTGGCAGTTGGGACCATGTATTCTTTATGGCAGGGAGGGGGTAAACACGTATCTTGTAGCTCCTGCTCCTGGATGGGCCAGGCTGTTCTCCTGCTTATCATGGTGTTCCAGCTGGGAGGCAGGGGGTACAAGCTTCCAGTGGCCCTTGACCCCATGGCTGATGGCAGGGCTGAGATGTAGGCAGCTGTGAGAGTGAGGTGAGCCAGGAGTTGAGCCAGTAGTGGCCCAGGTCACATGACTGTAGCTGGGGAAATAAGCCATGGTGGCTTATTTCCTCTGCTGTGCGTGCCGGGGGAATTAGCATAGTTACCCTTGGCAGTGTGGCTTGCTGTGTAGTGCGAGCCTGGCTTATTGCCATGGGCAACAAGCCACCCAGAACCCTGCAACAGCCCATGGGTTCTGGGTGGTTTGTTACCCACAGCAACACGCCACCCTGGCTGGGTTTGCACAACATGACAAACTGCACTGCCCAGGGTAATTATGTGAATCCCTGTGGCATGCACAGGGTGCTTAACAAGCCACTGTGGCTTATTAACCACCCTGTGATCATGTGAACCAGGTCAATGAGTCAGAGTTGAAGGACCAAGCTAGGGGTCAGCAAGACCTTGTTGCTCAGGCAAGGTTCTAGCCTAAGCAGGAAGTCTTTATAGCCCTTCTTATCCAGGATGATCCGATGTCCAGCCTTGGTGGGCAGAGCTGGTCCAGAGTCTGAAAGTACTCCATTGCCAAGATTTTCCAAGCTGCAGTTTGGCTATCTTGCCACATAGGGTAACTGCACACAAAACGTAAGGTTCTTGGTCCTAGCCCCAGCAGTATCTGATGCAGCTCTTGCATATACCACACTCTTCATTTCCATTCCAGTTTTGTCCATCAATTGCTACCATATCAGATCACTATGAAATGTGCTGGTTGTGAAATTGGCATATGTGTTCCTAGTGTCCCTTTCTTCTTCCAGCCTATTTGCACAAATGAAATGCTCTGGCTTGCTTGTTTCAAACATACATATGTAGCTTTATGGCTAGGATTACAGGAACAGAGTAATGAGACTCAAATAGATAAAATGATAACAGCATCAGAGCCAGGATTAGAACCTATAAGTACAGAAACCCACTGGACCATATCCAGTAACCTGTAAATCTTTAAAAAGTTGAATTTGCTTCTTCTGTGGAAAGGCTGCTTCTCGCTTGCATTCATTTCCACAGTGTTTGACCACCTACCGTACAAGTATTCAGCTAAAAAGCGCACACTCTCAGTTGCATTTTTAGAAATTATGTTATCGTCTACACTCTGCTAAAGAGTCATTACAACAATTTATCCAAATGCTGATATACCACAAGTCATGTAGAGAAGCTGTATGTATATTTTAATTATAGATTAGGCTCAAGATAATTTGCAAGGCTTTTTTCACATGATCAATCAATGTGTGACCAGTTGCATTTTTCCCCGTAGCACTGTTATCCCTCACAGAGACAATAGTACAATTTCTAGTCTACATATATTTTAGAAGACAGAGCTCCTGTTGCTGGGGGAAAGCATGCTTCTATCTGCCTTCACTCAGCAGCACCTGCCCATGACTCCTCCCTCTTTACCCTTGGGCAATAAAAAAGACTTACAGTTCTGGGGGGAAAGGAATAAGGAGTGCTCAGCCATGTAACAATATCCAACAAAAAAAGACATTTCCAGTCACTGCTATTAACCACCTTGCTAAAATGGTGGTGACTGGAAAGGTTTTTTGTTTTGTTTTTTGCCTCTCCCTCCTTCCCTCCCTCCCTCACATTATAGGTTATAGTACTATAGCACTTTTTCATTTAAGTGGTATTTCTCTGTTTTAATATTTTATAGCCAGAAAGGTATGTTAGCGCTACTCAAAAAATAGTTATAAAAATGGTGCACACTGCCAAGGGTATAGTGAATGTTTGCTGACCTGCGATAGATCTAGCTGCCTGATAAGTCACTACCTACATCAAAACCACACCCCTTAAAAAAGATGGAAAAGGATCAATAAGGGCACTGGTGTGGACAGAACATAGTGAGATGCACAGTACCCTCCCGATAGTATGGAAAGTCAACTGCAATTCAGGTTGTAGCTTAGAACTGAAGAGCAATGATTTATTAGCTTTAGGAGTCATCTGTCTGGAAGCACCCCAATGTAATTGTAATTATTACTTTTTTAAGCTGTCTTGGGGAGACTTCTGGATCAAAAACAGCACAGAAATAAAATCTCCCACCCCCACACATGCACCTCTTTTTTAAAAACATTGTTGCTTTTAAGATATTTCAGCAACAGCCATAGGATAACAATACTGCTCTGTATGAGTGCTCATCTGCTTTTAAAGCATAGGACAGAGGTGGGCAACTTGTAGCCCTCCAGATGTTTTGGCCTACAACTCCCACGATCCCTCACCATTGCCTATGCTGACTGGGGCTGATGGATTTTGCAGCCCAAAACATCTGGAGAGCTACAAGTTGCCCACCCCTGGCATAGGAGTATTCTTTAAGCAAAATGTGCTTTGAAAAAAAGGGTCCAAGCCAGGCAGCCACTGTACAACCTTCTCTGCACAGCCACTACAGGAAGCTGAGAAAGAGGCTACACAAACATATGGCTGGATCAGCAGCAGTCCTGGGTTGTTGCGGTAGAGCAGAGTAGAGGCCGGGACTTTGCTCATTTAAGGCTTCCCACTTTATTCTTCTCTGGCTGTCCCTGCAGGATCTGAAGAGCAAATGATAGCAGGTTTCATTAGCTTGGGCCAGATTGTCGTGTTTTTGAATGGAGGGTTGATATATCGAGTGGGTAGCCTTTCCTCTCACCCCACATCCTGTAGAAAATAATTTTTAAAATAATGAAAATGGGGGGCGGGTGGGAAGAGTTCGTAAAATTCTTTGGAGGGAAGGCAGCAGTTGTTTTCCTAATCACTTATATCATAGACCTGGTCTACACACATGCATCAAAATTAGGTGGTTGAATCCTGAGGTGGTAGAGTGGACTGTACCACTTCATACTGCAGGTGAGTGATGCCAATTTTATCAATACTCCCCTTGTTAAAACTCCTTGCAAATAGGAAATTCGTATACCAGGGAGAGGGCTGGGCTGCAGCTTTTGTCTGTGTGTGCTTGTGAAGTGTTGGGTTTCTTTTTACTTGCACAGTAAAACTGGAATGGGAAGTTATTCTAGTTTGTTTTCTCCCTATATATAGAACATTTTATATATACAGTCATGCCTTGGATTGAGAGCATAATTCGTTCCGGAAACGTGCTTGTAATCCAAAACACTCTTATATCAAAACGAAATCCCCCCCAAAAAAATTTGTACAGAGATTTTTAATTTAAGCCATACTACAGTACTTGTATTGCAAGACATCGCTTGTATATCAAGTCAAAAATAAATAAATAAATATTTAAAAATTTGCTTGTCTTGCAAAACGCTCTCAAACCAAGTTACTTGCAATCCAAGGTATAACTGTATAGTCCTTTCTACTGTAAGATTGCTTGTTATATTCATTGCAGTCTGCAACTCACGCAGGGTTTTCTGCATGTCTTTATTGGTAAAGCCTCTGGAATAAATGGTTTTCAGACTGCTCCTGAGTCTTGGAATTCTGCAGTAAATAGATGATAATGACAGTGACATTTCTTTTAAAGTTAGCTTGTCCACTATTATCAGTCTTCTCATGCAGTGCACAGCTATAGGGGAATGTTAGCATGTTACAGGTTACCTCTTTTGCATGCATGAAGTGCCCTGGTTGGACTGAGAGTAGCTGTATTCTAACATAACTCTAAACTATGCTTTAGCGTCATAAGGATAAGTTGCAGCTAGTGCTGAGCTTGCATGCTCCCCCCTCACCTCTCCTCCATGCCAGTTGCAAGGAGGCATTCAGAAGCTTTTGCTTTTATTTTAAACCAACCACAGCTTGTGCCATTTGAAACTGTGGCTAATCTGAACTACGGTTAGTGGAAATAAACTATTGTCAAATCCTGGGTTATGAAGCTGGCTTATTTTCACTAGTCATAGTTAAGATTAACCACAGTTCAGGGTCCAAGTGTAACAGTAAACTGTGGTTAATCTAAAACAGCAGTGGGAGCTTCTGATCTTGCAGCCATGCTAGAAAAAGGAGAGGGGAAGTGGAAGTGCCTGAATCTGAGGCTCCCTGCAGCTCATCCTCATAAAATGGATAAATCTTACACTGCAATTCCATATATGCACTGTAAAATCTATTAAATTCAGTGGGACTTCTCGATAAATTTGCACAGAATTGGGCTGTTAGAACCCATCCTACAATCCCTCTGCAAAGTGCAGGGGTTCCGTAGCAGACAAATCAATGACAAAAGGATTCCTTGAGCATAGGAAGTTCAAAAACTACTTCCCTGTATGTAACAGTTAAGAATGACCTCCAATCAAAATAAATTGTGTTTGTGTGGCAATAAGAAAGTCTGGAAGTAATTAAAAACATGTGCCAAATGAAGCCAGTTTACCGTAATCTCTGGAAAGGATGGAGCATTGTTCTTAAAGAATGAATCTAAACCAGTATTCTCAGTATTAAAAGGTTGAAAGACGATATAAGCTCTCAAAACTTGTCTGACTTTATCATTATGAATTATAATGCATCAACGTTAACATATATATTCAATACTAAATTGATATAAGAACAAATATGAAAAAGGCATTGAAAAAAGCAACAGAAAACTGGACTATAAACTTGCTCACAGTTACATACAGTGGATTCCATTCATTTTGCTTGAGCGAAGTTCAATTGGCTGGGTGCAAGATTGCAGCCCTAGTGCATAAAAACTGCATTAATTTACTTATTATGTAATAGATTTATATCCACTTTTCATAGGTTTTAAGGGTGTTAGGTTGACCTTGCTCAAACCCTGTCGAGCGCTCGATCCTATGTCTTGCAGCCAAACATATATGGGAAATGTGCAGTGAGTGCCTGATAGCATGGGGAGCACGCCTTCTGTCCCAATGTTTGGATACAACTCTATCCTGACAGTGCTCTGCTGATGGAAGTGTGTCCAGCGATGAAGCTAGCATGACGGGAGGAGGCAATCTTTGCTTCCCTGTCCTCTGCTCTTTGCTTTTATCATTAGACTGGCTTTTCAACCCATCTAGCAAGGATGCTATGGAGAGCGAGGGAAGGAGGCTGGAGGAGGCTCAGGATAAATCGTACCCTGGCCTCTCTGGTCTCCTTTCCTCCCTGCCCACTGGAAAGCCCCCCTTTCCCCTCTCCAGGGTTGATTTTCTCCAACTCCCACTTCCGAAGTTGGAGAGCTGCCTCTGACCTCGGAAGGGGGAATTTGAGCCATCCTGTGGTCCCTGGATGCTTGCCCAGGGACCATAAGATTGCTCTCCCCAGCGCCTTGCAATATGTATAAATGCTGTATAAATGCAATGGATACATTAAAACTATACATTTAAAACAGAACAAAACAGCCAAGTATGAGCAAGCACCTGCTGGTGTTTTACCTGCTCCCCCCCCCCCCCCGATTCCTTCAACTTACCAATGATATCTTTCCCAAGCCAGCCCAAAACATTATATGGAGAAATGTGCAGTGATGAAAGATAGCAATGGGGTAGCACAGCCTTTCCTAACATGGTGTCCTCCAGATGTTTTGGACTACAACTCTCATCATCCCTGACCATTGGTCATGCTTGCTGTTGCTGATGGAAGTTGTAGTCCAAAGCATCTGGAGAGCAGCATGTCGGGGAAGGCTGCTGTAGCATGCTGAGGTCCTGAGGACTAAGCAGCCTACAGGAAAGCATAGGAGGCTGCTTTTTTCCGATTTAGACAGCTGCTCCATCCAGCTCCATATTGTGTACTACCAACTGGCAGCAGCTCCCCAAGGTCTCAGGCGGGGGACTTTCACATCACCTGATCCTTTTAACTGGACCCATGACCTCTTGCATGCATAGCATGTGCTCTACCACTGTGCTGTGGCAGGAGTATTCAGTTCACTGAGACTTCTTTTTGAGCAGATTCAGGAAATCAGTCGGAACCTCTAAATCATCTCAGTTCAGTGCACAGGCACGCCCAAAACTAGCCCTTGGGCCCCTTTCTTCTTCTGAACGGCCAATCTAAAGGTTCTTCATGAGCTTGCATGTTAAAGTAAGCAACACTGCTGTTTTAGTGAACTTTGTCACTTACAGGGCATGTTATGTTTTGTCATTGTTTTTAACTTTTGTGTTAACTCAAACAGAAATCATTTTTAGGCATCTTTGAATTGACTTCCCCAGCATGAAGTCTGATTTTTGTGATTCATTAATATTACAGGGCTGGAGCATGGCATAAAGCTTGTCAGCCAAGACACATCTTTAAAAATAGTGAATTAATTTGAAAAGTCTGTTTCTTAGTTACATTGGCTGTTCTCCTCAAACCAGAGTACAGAGAAGTCCCATTGAAGTGGTCTGAGGACTGCAACCATAGCATCAAAACATTGTTTGGAGTACGTCAGAGAGACTTTTTGGCATGCCATTATTTTTATTTCCATTTCCATACTTTCTATTGTTTTTATTTGTATTTGCATCCAGTTGACCAGTTCCTCCGTTTCATTTGTTTATATTATTAAAAGTGATGATAAAGTTTTAAAACAATTCTGCCTTTCTGACAGTTAATGTCTTTTCTGTTATGCAAATAATGGTTGGCTGCTTGGTTCAGAAAATTCTGATATTTTTAGCAATATTTATTTTGTTGTTGTTGCTGTTGCTGTTGTTTATAATCTGTAATCCTACCCCCACCAGTTGCACGCAGAATGCAGGCTGCGGAAGCACCACATGTGCACAGAAAAAAGAAAAGCAGTTATGTACAGCTGCAGCCACCCTGCCTTGGAACGGAAGCCATCCAGCATTTAAGAGCAGGGCATATGCAGACCCAGTGGCCATCATACTGCAATTGATGCACCAGAGTATGGAGTGACAACCAGGGTTCTCGGCTTGTGTCCAGTCATGAATAATAACTAGGGACCTAACTAGGGTTCTGGCAAACGGGAGCACCCCCAATCAAATCCTTGAAAGCAGGATCGGAGCGAACACAATCCTTCTCACAATCTGCTGAGAGCAAGGCTGGGTTTGCCCGAATTCTGCAAACTTCCACCTCCATCTCTGCTTTCCCCTACTGAAAACCAAGGTAATTACCTTTGGGCAGGTAAAAGGAAAGGCAGAGATGGTGGCTGCAGGTGCTTCCAGCGTCTGGCAGAGTGTCTTGTCCCACAAAGGATTGGGATTGCAAGTCCCAGCATCCCCAATAGGAAAGTTCCCCAGAAGGACATTCCTGCCAGGGAGAATGCTACCTTCCAGCAGTGGAAGGGGGAGGTGGCAGCATGTGCAGGTGTTCCTCAGGCATCTCCATTTTATCCTAACAACTATTCTGTGCGGTAGGTTAGGCTGAGAGTCAGTGATTCACCCAAAGTCACCCAGTGAACTTCATGGCCAAGTGGAACTTGAACCCAGGTCTCACTATTCCCAGTCCAACACTCTAACCACTACACCGCACTCTCTTTCCAGGTCCTGCTTATGGGCTTCTCAGAGGCATCTGGCTAGACACCAATGGAATCAAGATGCTGGCCAAGATGGATCTTTAGTCTGATCAATAAGGATCTTCCTAGTTTCTTGTGTTTTTGTATTCTGCAGTGCCCTGGATGCCTATATAAGATTCAATTTGCTAAACTCAGTGTAATAATTTGGACCTGATGATAGATTTTTCTGCATAAATTTATGTGTATTTGTGCGAAACTTGCATGGAGAGAGGTAGATTGGATTTACTTAAAGTTTGGCATACATTTGGCTCTAGAAATATTTCTCTCCAATTCCGTATGCTTAGTTTTAGCATTATTTATTTATTTTCCTGTGAGCTGGGATTCAAAACAGCAAGGTCTTGAACCCAGTCGTAGCTTGCTGATTGTTGTTCTAATGCAATTAAAAGAAAATGATGTCATAATATGAAATAATAGATATTTCAAAAATTAGTCTCTGCAATAGGTGAAAAAAGTTGGTGAATTTGAGACTCGGCTGTTAGGAATGTCACTCTACAAAACGGTCCGACTATACTTAGATTTTAAATTACAGTAGCAATTTGGAAAGGTTTTTTGGACTGGAGCTATGTTAAATGTTAATAGTGAAATAGGGGCTCTCTTTTCTTTGATCTCTCCCCTGGCTTCTATAAAATAATGGAATCAAAACCAAGTGCCATTTATATATACACCTTCTTTTGATCTTGTCAGAGGGGAAAAGGCTGGTCCTTCTGGTCTTTCAGTTGAAGGCCCTGTGATGTTTCAGCTACATTTTTTCCTGTGACATTTGTTTTCAGGAATTTTCAGTTGTCTGATACTCAATATTTGTGTAGCATTCTTGCAGAATTTGGAAGAGATGGCAGTGTTAAGTCAATACATTTTGGAAAGCTTTTTAATCCACTCTCCCCCACTTCCTTGTCACCATTTGTCACTCTAGTACTGACCTCTGTCCCCAAACATATACTACACAGCCGTCATGCATTTGTAAAACTGAAGCTTAGATCCAACAGCATGCTTGTGCAAGTGGAAGGCACTTACAGTTGTGCAAGGGCAGGTCTTAAATTTCTCCCTATTTCCCTCCTAAGCTGCAGCCTCCCCATGTCACATTAAATGTTGTTCTGTAAGATTCCCCTGTCCTCAGAAGTGTGTGGGGTGTCACAGGGACTACAGCAGGAAGGAGGAAGTGGGAAAGCCCTGTTCCATGAGCAGAAACTCTCTTGCGGTTTATGGGATCTAAGCCTATTACTTGGCAGGGGTAATTTCTTATTAAGGGCCGGTGCAGCGCCTCTTGTGCCTGTGTCAGCCAACACTCATTCATTGGCACTTGCTTACTTTGCTCTCAGGCAGTAGCAGCAGCAGCAATACTGTGAGCATGCGCTGCCCGACACAGTGTCCAAATTGTTTGTCCTCTTGCTGCACATTGGCTTCAGATGCCTTCCTCACACATGCGTAGAAGCTTCTGTGTTGCTGGCTTTGTGTGTTCACACTGTGTACGTTCAGATTTCCTATTAATTGCAGGACCAGGCAGAGGCAGGCCATCCTGGAAGACAGCTCTGCCTGGTTGCCAAATATGGTCTTGTATTCGGGACCCAATCAGGACCCGGCCCTTTACGGAGTGAAAACAGGCTTCAATCAGGCATGGATGACAATGAGAATCTTGGTGTGTGTCCCGCACCCACATTTATTTGAGCTCTAGCACAAACAACTCCAGATGGCTTTAAGACACCAGAACACAGGAGAGCAGAGTACTGGCTGAGCAGCGAGTCTTGGCCTCTACCATTCCTTGATAATTGAGCTGAGAGTGGCAGTAGGAGAGAGAGTGAGTGACTGAGCTGTGTGTGTGTGTGTGTGTGTGTGTGTGTGTGCATGCGAGAGAGGGAGAAATGTGATTTACTGACTTTGGCATCAGGGGAAAGCCCTGCAACCAGCCAGCCAACAGGTGCTGGATGTTTTGTGTTGTTTTACTTGTGTGTGTGTGTGTGTGTGCGCGCGTGCGTGCAGATATCAACATCTGGGTAGGTGAAGGAGCCCATGAGCACCTCTCTTTTTTTTTTCTTTTTGGGGTTTTTTTAACCCACAGAGAAATGTGGGTTCAAAGGAGTGCTTTAGTATTGCCATTTTGGCCTCCCACTCTGTTTTGCAGGTATGAGCCCAAAGTTAATTTGCCTCACTTTTCCTTTTCTGTGCTATGGGTTGCTACTGTTCATTCAAAAGACTGCATTTGTGTTTTGATGTGTCGGTCTGCCCCACCATGCAAACCCTCTGCTTTGACTTTTCTGTGCAATGGGGTTGCTGCTGTGAATTTAAGACAAAGCTTTTGTGTGCAGATCTCCCCAACCCCCTACTTTGCAGGCAACATGATCTCAAAGTTAATTTGCCTCAGTTTCCCTTTTCTGTGCAATGGGTTGCTGCCTTAGCTCTGCCTACTGTGACTCCTTGGCTTCTATTGTTAGTTTCTCTGCTCTTCACCCCATCAGCCTTAATGAGTACCAGCTGCCACTGATACTTGGGATAGGTCAAATAGCAGATTATCTGGAAAGGGGTGGAGCCAAGAAAAGCAGTGACTCATGGAGGGTGACGGGGATGGTGATGAGTGGGTGGAGCTAGCATGCTTGGCCCTGTTCTTCCCTCTCGCATGGTCATAGAATTATTGTGGAAAAGGACTGCAACTGTCCTTTTGGCGGGTTCGGCCACTCAGGGGTTAACCGGAACTAGATTAGCCCTCTGTCAGCGGTATGCGGCTCTCTGGCAGAAGCTGCGACCAATTATAACGCAGGAGGAGTGAGGAGACCGAGTTTGAATGGACGCTACTACACTGTTTACAGGTAAACAGAATTTAATGGAGCGTATCAGAACATATACAAAAACAACACGCTAGGCACACGCCTGCAATTGATCTAGTAGCGAGCCGTAAAAGCAATACAGACAGCAGTTACCTGGAATGACCTGGTTCCTAGAAAGCCGCTTTGACTCTTAAAGGAAGAACTGAATATCCTTAAAGCTGTTATTGTTATCCTTAAAGCAGCTGTTTCTATCTAGGAGTATGTTAGCGGGGGCAGGCCATGGCAGCCATGCACATACCCTTGACTTAGAAAATGTGCTTTCCAGTGCATGGTCCCTCAAGTCAGTTGCTGGAGATTAAGGTGGGAACTGGATCCTGAAGCTCAACAAGCAGAATGTGTGCTGTGTTGACTAGGCAAGGGCAGAAGGCCAGGCTCCCAGTATTTATACCAATCCAAAGGCTTTGTACAGCTTGCCAATTGTAGTGGATGATGTTGCATATCGTGGAAAGTAATATGAGGCCTAAGTGTACAGGTAGCTCAGTAGGCTAGATCCCATCCTCAGGCCATGAGGTTACTTGGCTCCAGCCCTGAATTCCCTGGAATAATATTATGAATTCAAAATGCTATTAAATTTGTGCTGGTGTGTGCATTCCATCTTCTATTTCATTAAAAAAAAAATTTTTTTTAATGTGGCCAAAAATATATCAGCTCTGAAGCTTACCATTGCAGGAAAAAACTGCTGCTCTTGGCTCCTCCCTCTTTGCCCTTAGGCAGCAAAAGGACCTCCAGTTTGGGCAGTGGGGTGGTAGGGAGCTGGAAGAATATGCTGCCCCACTGCAGTACCATATACTGGAGACAGGATGGGGGGAACCAAAAGCAACTCCAATGTTGTTGAATTGTATTTATTTTATGTAAACTGCCTTGAGGATCCTTCTGGGTCCAAAGGTGAGATAAAAATCAAATAAATGAAGCATGAAGCAATCTTCAGGTACGTGGGAGGGAGGATATAAAATATGGCTGTTGTTGACTTGCTGTCGTCGACTTGCTTTTTGTTGTTGTTGTTACTAAATGGGCAACTAATCCACAGTACTGTTGGGATAACCAGCACTGTCACATACTAGTTAGAATACAAGTTAATACCAGCCAGAAAAGGATCAATAAATCATCCTGTGAATCAGGAACCTTTTAGAAAAAGGGAAAGCTACTTTATTATTATTTGAGCTGCTGATGTGAGCATTGTATTTTAATGTTTCTGCAGAGATATTTGTTTACATATATGCATATGCTTAATTCAGATTAAGGATGCTTAATTATGGCCTGTCATGAAGTCTGTTGACAATGTCTAGTTTGCAGTTGCTCAGAAAACCAGAATCCAAAACCATGGTTTGAAGTGGGCTTGCAAACCATGATTTGTGCTAATTATGGTTTCTTTGTCTAAATTGACAAATCATAGCTACAACTATCATTTTACCTCCAGAGGTGGGTCCATTATGGAGATGAAACAGAAATGATGAATTTTAAAGCTAGGATGAGATAAAACAAAAGCAGACAGGCACCTCTACATCAGTATCACTTTTTGTAGATTCAGAAGCTCACAGCATAATTTGGGTTCTGAAGTACAGTTAGTGCAAGCCATGATTTGGTGAAATGTTTGGACTGAACAATCATCTTTAGCTAAAACTATAATGATATCCCTGAAATATCCCTTTTCCCCACTTCTTCAAAGTTTGTAGCTTTCACTGGATTTCTTTTACAAATGACAGTGAGAACAACACGTATGGAAAGGCAAACAGTATATTCTCATTCTCATTCTCACAGGGCTTCCTTTCTTTAAACAACAAGGAGCTCTCCCTCCAGGTTTGTACCTACAGTGGAACGAGATAAAATCCTTTCCACTGAACAAATTAACAGCAAGACCTGTACAGCTCTACATGGTTTTATCTCAGCATCCAGTACATCTTGACAAGAATTTCACTGACTTAGCTTTAACTAACTTGCCAGGATATATTTTTTTCCTTCAAAAAACAGACCAATGAGCAAATATCAAACCTGAAACAGTGGATTATCTTTTGAAGAGCAAACTTTAAAAACTCTGTTGATAAATATTTTCTTTTTTCTTTTTTAGTGGGGAGAGGAGATTGCTAAGTTTTAAGCAAGCAAAACTGTTTGCTAGCTTTATTTTAGAGACACTGGAGGCACACATATCCCAGGTTTTACTCAACCTTCTAATTTTAAATAATTAAAAATACCTCAGCAATTTGACTGTATATTCACTATGATGAACATATCTGAGCAGGGGTTATAGTCATATCAGTAAGTTGTAATAGTAGATAAGGAGAATCAGTGTTGCATAGTATTTATTTATAGTAGATAGAGTATTGGATCTTGACTTGAGTTCAGTCCCCACTCATCCATGAAGTTCACTGTGTGACCTACTCATATGCTTATTGTGAGAATGAAATGGGATAACTACCATGTACACTGTCCTGCTGAGCACCTTGGAGGATGCAAGTTAGTTCCCCGAGTGCCAGCTGTAAGCCCATACAATTGTGGCAAAGTTTCCTACATTAAAGTATGCTATTCTCCCTACAGCACCAGGATATACTTGGGTGTATGAAAATTCCAGTGTGAGTTGTATTTTGAGCTGGACACTTATCTGGGGTGCCTATATTGTACTTAGCCCATTGTGGCCCAAATAACAACAGTGCAGATATCCTGGTGGCTGTGACACTATTCAAACTGAGTGGTGCTTATTTCATTTCACCCTCTTCTCTTACTCTTGTCCCAGTACTCATTCATCTCTTGTAATACACTGACAGAAGAACTCTCAGAACCACTGTCTATTATCTTTGAGAAATCATGGAGGACAGGTGAAGTGCCAGACGACTGGAGGAGGGCAAATGTTGTTCCCATCTTCAAAAAGGGCAAGAAGGAGGAACCTGGGAACTATAGGCCAGTCAGTCTGACATCAATCCCTGGGAAGATTTTTGAGCAGATTATAAAGAAGTCAGTCTGCAAGCACCTTGAAAACAATGCAGTGATTACTAGAAGCCAGCATGGATTTGTCAAGAACAAATCCTGTCAGACTAATCTGATCTCATTTTTTGATCGGGTAACCTCCCTTGTGGACTGTGGGAATGCTGTGGACATTATATATCTGGACTTCAGCAAAGCTTTCGACAAAGTGCCTCATGATATCCTGATTAGTAAGCTAGCTAAGAGTGGGCTAGATGGAACAACTATCAGGTGGATCCACAATTGGCTAAAGAATCGGACTCAAAGAGTGCTTATCAATGGTTCCTTCTCAAACTGGGGAGAGGTAACGAGCGGGGTACCACAGGGCTCGGTCCTGGGCCCGGTGCTCTTCAACATTTTTATTAATGACTTGGATGAGGAGGTACAGGGAATGCTTATCAAATTTGCAGATGACACAAAGTTGGGTGGAACAGCTAATACTCTGGAAGACAGAAACAAAATTCAAAGTGACCTCGATAGGCTGGAGCGCTGGGCCGAAAACAACAGAATGAAATTTAATAGGGATAAATGCCAAGTGCTGCACCTAGGGAGAGGAAACCAAATGCAGAGTTACAGAATGGGGGACACTTGGCTCAACAATACTACAAGTGAGAAGGATCTTGGAATTGTGGTAGATCACAAACTGAATATGAGCCAGCAATGCGATGTGGCTGCAAAGAAGGCAAATGCTATTTTGGGCTGTATTAATAGAAGTATAGCTTCCAAATCGCGGGAAGTGATAATTCCCCTTTACTCGGCACTGGTTAGGCCTCATCTTGAGTACTGCGTCCAGTTCTGGGCACCTCACTTTAAGAAGGACATAGACAAACTGGAGAGGGTTCAGAGGAGGGCAACAAGGATGATAAAGGGACTGGAAACAAGGCCCTATGAGGAGAGACTGAAAGAACTGGGCATGTTTAGCCTTCAGAAGAGGAGACTGAGGGGAGATATGATCGCACTCTTCCAGTATTTGAAGGGATGTCACACAGAGGAGGGCAAAGATCTCTTCTCGTTCATCCCAGTTTGCAGGACACGGAATAATGGGCTCAAGTTACAGGAACCTAGATTCCACCTAAACATCAGGAAAAATTTCCTGACTGTCAGAGCAATAAGACAATGGAATCAACTACCTAGGGAGGTGGTGGGCTCTCCCAGTCTGGAGGCATTCAAGGTGCAGCTGGACAGACATCTGTCAGAGATGCTTTGACCTGGATTCCTGCATTGAGCAGGGGGTTGGACTCGATGGCCTTGTAGGCCCCTTCCAACTCTACTTTTCTATGATTCTATGATTCTATGACATTGTAACCTTTTTCCAGGCAAGTATCCTGGGATTTTGCTGTCAGAAGCCAAGGCTAGAACTACAAATGTATATTACCTTGTGACGGAAATAAATTTAAATGATATCTCTGTGTTTCATGTAGTACAAGAATGCCATATGCAAGGCCACCAAGAGGATTACAAAGACCCTGGGCAAAACTAAATCAGGCTTTTTGGCCCAGGCTCAACTTTATACACATAAGGGACCTTGGCCAGGATCCAAATTACCATGAAACTAGTACTGTGAGCCCAAGATCTTAAGACTTTACTTTGGAGTAAGTCTCAGTGAAATCCATGGGACTTATTTCTGAGTAGACACAATAGGGTTGTGCTGCAAGTATTATTTTCTATCCTGGCCTTTAGCTAAGGGTCAAATTGTCCCAGATGATTTCCCCAATTTCCTCTCATCCAACACACACATTTCTGCAGTGACTTGGCTATATACATACGCATACTACTGCATGGATGTTTGGTACAGTTTGATGTCTCTCTCTTTCTCTTCTTTTTTAATATTCTTCTTGCAGCTTAATTAGCTTGTGTTACTGTTCCCTTTAGCAGAGCGACACATTGTATTACTCTTCTTCATTGCTATGCTGGATACCTGAGGAGGTGTTAAAATAATTAAGGTGAACTATGTGTTTTCTTGAGAAGCACACAAAAGGATTTGCATCTGCACAGGGGATTGAGCTATCAAAAACAGATGTGACCATGTGGAACATTTCACATAAATTTATTAAAATCATTATTTACCTGTAATGTATAAGCAGGGTTTTAGCTGCACTAGCTTGTTGCCAGTATGTACTGCCAATAATCTGCCAAAAAAGCAGCTTGCTGGCAAAATCGTTGAAATGGTTAGCTTATGCTTACAGAAAACATTACAACCCTGATTCACATTAAAATCTAACAGAAACGAAGCCTTTGATGCTAGAGATGCTGGATTGTGTTATCGAAATATGGTATACAGTTTATTTGGATTGTGTATACCCTACAAGAAATATGAATATCTACTTGTAATCTGAGATGTAATCATCTAAAACAGTTATTGTTTTCAGCTACTCTCTCTGAGTGGGATCACATGGGTTTTGCCCAGCTTTAAAATAGGTACAGCTTGCATATGTCCCTTTTAATGACCTAAATGTGCAGAGTACTGGTTGGCCAATTAATAAAGAAAGGTGATTAACAAAGCAATGTATCTGATATCGAAGTATAGCTAATAACTTTTAAAACAAGACTTTCTTTTAGGAAAAACTTATACATTGCATAAACTTACGTTTTTCATCCAAGTATCATTTCAATAATGGCAAGCTTAAATACTGGAGACCATGGGGAAACATAATATTACGATAATGTTCTTTGGTGCGGTTTGGAGGGGTTTAGGAAACATTTGGAAGTATTTTTCTCATAAAGTCACTTAACTATTGAAGTGTTATGATAGCATTCCCTTCTGCATTGTGTATTTACCGAAAGAGCCCATTTAAGGGGGACACTGATTCTAAAAATCCTGATTAGAAGGAATTCCTCTAACCAGGAAATTACATGCTTTGGTGGTGGCAGTTTAATAATAGGATGCAGGGAAGGAACTGAAGATCTAGGTGATTTAAAGGTGAAGTGTCTTTTTTAAAAAAAAATGTGCATCCATTTCTTGTTCTGTTCCACCTTTTCTGTTCAGCTGCTTTAAATGAAATCTGTATTTTCTAAGTCAACACCCTGGAGCTGAGTTGGTGGGTGTTGCAGTAGGAGTTTGAATATTGGTGAATATTTGCAGATTTTGATACAGTCTTACACAGTTCTCAAAAGTATACAGGATTAAAGCTTTTTGCACTTCAGCTGAGCCTCTTCAGTTAGTATACATAAAGCAATACGTTCTGAACTTTTGTCAGGTGCTGTGAGCAAATTAGGTTTCCAATGTAATATTAACTATTATTTTGTTTTAAACAGCACAATCTGATGCATGTTTACATGGAAGTAAGTCCCACTGTTTTCAATGGGGCCTGCTCCATTGTAATTGTGTTTAGGGTTGCAGCTTAAATGTTGCAGAATAATTTTTGCATGATTGATAACTCTTAATAAATATGCCATATTATACACGTTATACTAATGTTAATGTGTATGGTTTCACCTATAAGCAAACTGCCTAAATAGTACATACAATCATGAAAATACTCACATTTCCTGCATAGTCCTACAAAAGACAAAGGTTTCATTGTAACTTTCTATTGCAATTATTTGTTCACCTTTAACCAAAGATCAAAATTATATACTTCTAAACACACATGGCATTTTGTAAAATCAATAATTTATTCACCTCACTGTTCAGGCAACATAAATAATCTGCAAATAATTTTTTGAACCGATTCAGATTTTAGAAAATTATAAAAGGAACAGAAAAGCTTTAAAACAACCCAAATTGAAGGGGTTTGTACGAAGCCTTTTGTTGGCCATTCAGGGGTAAATATGTTATGTAACGAATTGGTATTAAGTCAGTAATAATCCCACAAGTACAGAATAGATTAAAATGGTTTTGGCTAAAAGGGTGTAGAACTAGGAAAAACACACACACAAAGGAATCAGAGCCCAGAATGCACACATCTGTGAAGTTTGTGTTTATTTTGGGAGTAGCTTCTGTCTTGTCCTTCCTCCTTGGCTTAATTCTGTGGCAGACTTACTTTTCAGCAAGTCCTATTTCCATGCTGTCTGTTTCTCAGAAGTAGGGCTGAATGAATGTTATACTCAGAAATCTTATCAGATGAGGAAAACAAAGCATTTCAATTTTACAGAGTGTCTTGAGCAGCTTTAAAACACACACATACACACACACTCCAGAAATCCGGGATCTTTAGGTCCACCCACGAACAGCTTTCAAATAGAATACTTGGTGAACTCTTACATGATGTTTTCTGCCCCTCCTCTTTCCATTGAGGTCTAGGAATTGCAGCCCAGAGGAGATGAGCACTAGGAAGATGTTGAAAGTGCAGTTGATTGAGAATGAAATCGGATTGGCAAGAGGATTGTGAAGAGCAGGAAATGCTGAGGAAATAAAATGAAATTTGTTGCAGCTTTTGAATCCTAAATCCAGAGGAATGAGAGTTCTCCTCCAGCAAAATATTGGGGAAAGCACTCTGATGTTAAAAGGCCTGTTCATTCATTAGTTCGTTCGTTCATTCTTTCCTTCCATACACACACACACACACACACACACACATATATATGAATGTCTCTTACCCTACCTTAAGTCAGGTGTGTACTTGCCCTTCCTCAGTTAGCTACTTAATTGAGTGATGCTCTAAAAGAGTTTGTCTTTGTCTTTTTTTAGACAACCCTCTTTATTATCATATCTTTTTCTGATTTCTTCTCTTTTCCTTGCTCATTCCATTTGCTGCTTTCTTCACTCTTCATTTGTTGCAAATATTGAACAAAACTGGATACTATCGAGCTCGTAATCAACAGGGTTTTGTTTTTTTTAATCGCATGAGTTAATTAGCTATAACTGTTTGGGTAGATCACATGCCAAAGTGCCAGGAAATGTGATGTCAATCGTTTAGAAGGCCAGAATGTAATTGGAACTTGGATGAATCTATCCACAACAATAACCTCTGTAGTCATGGGTAGTCATGTACCCAGATCCATAGCCAGTAATAAACTAGCTGGGAAAGTAACCTAGCAATGAACCACTATGTGAGAAATATCTCTACACACACCAAAAATTCTTCAACGTTGGGGAATCAGTTATTAAAAATTACTATAGGCCGCTTCTGGCCCAAGGAGGGGCTTTGTACCTTTTAATAATGACAAAATCACTCATTCCTATATGTACAATTATGGAAAGAAGTGGAATCTGCAACAAAATGTTGTAGTATGGAGTGCCTCTGTTTAGGGTTCCAGCCAGTCAGTCATGCCCTCTTCCAGGATTCTCCTTTCTGTTCCCCTCTCCCCTGGCACGTATCCCTGGCACGTGCATGTTATCTGAGCCTCTGACTGATGGGGTTGAAAAAATAGAAGTTGGCATTATTCAGGAGTCTGTCGTCTAACTTGGGTCTTACTTCATGTGCATTTTATTATTATTTTATTTTAGTTTTGAACATTTAAAAAGTGCAAGCAGTCTGCATGCAAGTCAATGGAGCATGAGGCTTCTTCATGCAATTAAGTGCTTAATTTGGCTTGGGAAGAAGTCAGAAGGGACCATTTAAGTTGTCCCACCTTTGGCCTGCAATATTAACAGTGAACAACATTGCAGGGCTACTTTAACCTACTCTCTCTCAGCACAGTTCTCCTAGCTGCATTAGGGACATAACATGGACTACACAACAACAGGGTTATTGTGAACTACTCTCTCAGCTTCAGCTCAACCCCAACATGCAGTGTGTGTGTGTGTGTGTGTGTGTGTGTGTGTGTGTAGGGTGTGTGTCTAATACCACTGGCCAACACTGCATGGTTGTTGTAAACCACTCAGAGCCTGACCTGCAGTATTCAGTGTAAATTACACTGCAGGGCTGTCGTAAGTCACTGTGTCCCAGCAGCAGCCCCTCCCAGTCTCCATTCAGGGCAAAGTGAACTGCAGTTGCTTTGGAATTTGCACTAGCATGTTTTTGTTTTGTTTTTTTAAAAAAATGTTTCACACTAGATAAGACCTTTCTTCTTTCTTCCATCCATTGAGACATTTAAAAATAGCTTCTCAGGGGAACCAGTAAATGATCTAGAATGAGGTGGTTCATCCTACCCTTTATATATCTATGTGCCACTGTCCTCCTGTTCCAACCATTCTATTCCATGCCGCCCTCCCATCAGGTGGTCTTGTTTTTTTCCCTCCACTCAGTCAGTCAACATTCTTTGCCATTGAATGAATTCTTAGGGAGTTCTTAGGGGAGTTGGGGGGAGGAGGCTTGTGGCATAACCCCACAATTCAGTTCCCTGGTGCATGTCTGCATTAGTATGTTTAGTGTGTCTAGAATGTTGAACCGAGTGGGTGTGGTTTGTGATGTCTTGGAAAGGGGGGGGAGGAGTATATAAGGATGTTTGAGTGATGTCAGAGTTGGTTGGTTGAGTTAGTGTGTTATGGGAGAGTGTTTGGAGTGTGGGTAGAGTTGGGAGTTGGGGAGTTAGGTTAGTTGGATTATTCGTGTCTTGTCAGGAGTTTTGAGAGAAATCAGTGCTTGTATGAGGAGTGAAAGTATTTAGAATTATAGGGACTTAGGTTAATTACAAAGTGTTTGGGGTAGGCAGGTTTAAAGTTATTTTCTGGAACTAAGATTTTGAGAATTAAAATAAACTTATTTTTATTTTGTTTGCTACTCAAATCCTACGTGTCAACTTGGTGTTATTAACCTGCATTACTTTTAAATCTACACACACACACACACACACACACCTTTGTATCATAAATTTAAGCTAGATCCTTAATAACCAGTATTAATCTTTTCCCTCATTAGTAGGGAAAATGTTTCATTTGACCCTCCCCTCAGGTTTTTTAAGTGTTGATGCTTAACCTGAGAAGGGTTTATGCGCCTGGTCCTAAAGTGTAAGGGGCCGTGTCATCGCAGGGCCCCTTACACTTAGCATTTTTCTCTAAATATTTTTTGCGTGGGTAGGCGAACATTGGTGCTACCCCAAGCCTGCTGATACCCCTCTCTGTACGGTTTTGTCTCCAGCTCCATAAGCACAGGAAGACTCAAATCGGTATTAGCATATATGATGATGATGATGATGATGATGATGATGATGATGATGATGACGACGACGACCCATTCAGTTTTGGTGCATAAATCAATAATGCAAGCAAATGAGCAGAACTAAGGAGAAAGGTTTGCAAAGTCATTGATTGGGACAGTGAATAGACACTATGAGTCAAGAATACCAAGGTGCAGCAGGTGTTGTGTTTGGACATTGCATCTGAATCTCTAATCAATGACTCACCGTTGAACCTGACTGAATGGCATTGGGTAAACCACTGCCTCTCATCCTGAGCTTCCTCACAGGGTTGTTGTGAAGGCTGATATGATATGAATTGTAAAATACTTGTGCTGTAAAAAAAAATAGTGTTTTTTCCCCTTTTTACAATTTTCTATGGAAATCTTTTCACATGAACTTTCTCCTAAATACCCCATCAGTATCATTTGCAGCAGGGAGTGGCTAGAGCTGTCCGACATGTCTAACTGTGTGCCATCACTTGAACTGTTGTATAATTGGAAATCATCCAAGTGTGCATAGTGGAAGAGATTCTGTAATATGTAGAGGAAAACATGGACAGAATTACCTTAAAAAGATTTCCCTCTGTAAACTCAATCTTTGGATGCCCCACAACAGTTCAGGAGTGACTTTTTTGGGGTCATTCTGAGGTTCAGAGTAAGGATCTTGTTACCTCTTCTTAAGATCTCTACCTGAACACATTGTTTTAAATGGCTCTTCCACAGAAGTTTACAAAGCAAAAATGTATTGGGAAGTTTTTGGGTTTTGTTTTGTTTTATTCTTTCTGAACAGCTCCGGGTTTATGGAGTCAATCTCTATGAAGTTTGAAAGTTATAAGTATAAAAGATATTTCTTCCAGCTCGCCTATTTTTATATGTTTTGTTTATGAAAAATTGCTTTTCAAAATATACTGTGCAGTGCATAGTCCAGGGCTGCTTCTCTAATAATTTGATCTAACCCAAAACAGCCCTCCAGCCAGTGTTTCTAATGTGTTTTTTATTCATTTGACAATGACATCAGTATCTTTCCATTCTTCTTTTGGTGGTGTTTTTAATAAAATGGTGTATGAGTTGACTGTCGGTGCCAATGAAGAATACTGATTCTCATAAGTAATTTTTCATTAGGCCAAATGAGGTGTTGTGAATAAACATGTACAAAAGGACATGATGACATCTTACGCACAAACAGTGCAAGCTGCACGTCCCTGCTGCAAATTAATGTGCATAGGTGTGTTGGCACGGCTGCTTTCAGTGTAGTGAATGCATATTCTACAAGCTAGAAAGAATGGCAAATCTGGCAGATTAAATGTCAAACATTCAGGCTGACATTTATAGTGACTTTTAGCATGTTAAGAGATTTCTATTATGTAGTCAAGAATTAGTTATTTTTGCTGTAGTGTTTCAACAAAGCGTTTACAGTCAAATGCGCCAAGCTGACAGGCTATTTATTATATTTGTGGGACTCTCAGGCTTATTTTTTGTTATATTTATAAACATTTTAACCAGGAATATTATATCTCAGAGGAGCCAGTCAGATTCTGAGCAAGTGCTTTACCTTACATTTCCAATATAGCTTTTTGGTATTAGAAATAGGAATGACTGTATTAATTCAGTGACTTTACAAAAGGAATAGGTATGTAATGCAAGGCCCATGGGTTATCATTGACTAACGCTTTCCCCCCCAGCCCATACATCTACCATGCGACAATGGTTGTGCCGCTCTTCTCCCTAAAAGGGAGTACAAACTTCTCTGGAAGAAAAACCTTGGTGCATAAGATGCCACATGTTAGATTACAATTTATACTAATTTTTGTCTACCTTTTTATTAAGGTCATGAGCCTTAATGGTTGGGAGTCAACTGTAATTGATGAGGGTAAATTTTAATTGGTGGGTCTGAGAGTGAAGGGCACCCTTTTTAATCCTACTTTGGTAATGGTGTTTTACTGTATTGGGTCATGAAAGAAAATAGAAGACCATCTGTCCTAATGATGTTCTTTTTATTTATTAAATTGTAAGCTATCTCACACTACTTTTGAAACCTTGGAATTATCTATATTGAGCTTCTAGTAATCTGCAAGCTCACTATGATGCAGTCATGAGGGGTGGGCCATTAAGGAGTTCTTCTGACCATATGGGATCTGCTCACAAACCCGCTTTCACATGTCTGAGAGAACATTTGAAGGGCATCTGCATTTTGAATGTTTGTACAAATACTAGTCAAAATTGAACTCAGTGCTTCTGGTTTATGACTCCTCTTGTGATTTTACATGTGTTCTAACTGGATGCATCATTTTAGAATAGTGTGAGTGCACCACTTTAGCATCTCTGTCAGCAGGGATGGCACTTCCCCCTCCCTCAGTCCAACTGCTAGTAGGAACTAAAGTGTTCATCAGCAGCATGAAATGGTATTTGCTCAAGACCTCAGCAGAGCATGGAAGCAAGGTTGAGGAAAGGCCCACGGATGTTCTCAAAATTGAGAAGATTTTGGCAACAGTGGGAGTCATGGTAAAGTACCTCTCCTTTCCTTGACTAGATGAGGAACCAACCTTCAGGCTTCTCTCCTCCTCACCCCCTGCAACCAGGGTCAGCCTGGGGTGGAATTCGACTCGACATGTTGTATTGTTCTGGACTTCACTTCATCTAGCCTTACCACTGGGGTATTGGATTTGTATCTGCAATGATGTAGTGAGTAAGAAATGCATTGCTTGCCTTAATCCCATGTAATTGGGTCTTACAAATAAACTCTTTAATCTTTATTAACTGCTGTTATCTCCTCCTTCCGCCTGCGTGACTGGGACTGAGGGTCATTGGCTAGGGAAGCTTTTGAACCCGGGTCAGTCCAGCTCTCACAAGTAGAACCCCACAGTTGGTATGAGGCCACCACTATTAATCTACCACAATCCAGATTAGTGTCATGTTCCACAAGCACAAAACAGGAACTAGAAATATATTCAGAGCTAACATCTCCAGCACATGGTCTCATCCACAGACTATACATCCAGTCACAAAACATATAGCATGCATATATGTAGTATAATATTAAGGAATTAAGCATTTGTAAAATGGGTACTTTTTTCTTAGAAAAAGTTACCCATTTTACAGAGGGAATACACTAGTGAAATTTAACTTTCTAAATATTTCTATTGTTTGCTGTTAACCTCACACACAAGTAAAAGGTTAAATAATGGACACCCCAAGATAATAACTAGGTCAGTTGGGCTTACTCTTTGAAATAACTAGGTAGGCCAGTCCCCCTCCCCACAATTTGCACCCCTGGGGTTGACACATAACCATGGGTAAGAACAAGAGCTAGATCAAATATTGTGAAGTGGTGAGGAAAACATCCATCCATCTAGATATAAAATACTTATTTGGCCACAGCAGGTATTTATTGTACCAGTTTATGTGTTATCTAGAGGTAGAGTTGAAATCCAACCAACTTCTGTCCGTTTTCCTCACTTTTAATATAGCATCAGGCTTGGCACTAGAACCAGGGAGAGAAATTAAAACTGCACTTCTTGCTTTACCTGCTTCTTTGTAGCTTTGAAGCAACTTCAGGTGTCACATTGAAGTCAGATTGCAAACTATATTACCACTGGTTGTTGTAATGTGAATTTTCAGCATTACGTTGTGTAAGGTTTTAAAAAAGGCTTCTTTAGCCCTTTTCAGATGATAGCCCATGGGAGAGGGGAGTGGAATCACAGAGACAGGCCCCACTCCTGATCTACAGTTAGTTAGAATAGTGCCTAACCATGTATATCTGTATTTTTGTGAAATCTGGAATCCTGCTTTCTCAGGGCTCCCAGTGACGTCAATAGAGCCCTACAGTTGTACGAGAGCACGCTCTGTTCTAACCTTCAAATGAATGAAGTCAGTGCTTGCTGCTGTAATCCCATTTCTCTTCACCCATGTGCATTCAGCCTATACACAGGGACTGTGTGCAAAGGGCTCCTGTAACAGTGTTTTGAGATTCTTCTAGTAAGTTACCGGTATATAAAAAGTTATATATCTGTGCACTTTCAATAAGAAAAGCTACCGGTATGTGTTGCACCCAACTATGAAATGTGCTCCCTCAAGAACTGTGATTGGCCTGCATTCTCTTGGCCATTAGAACGGGTATAAAGATACATCTTTTCAATGTAATTTGTAATTTTTAATATTTTAATGTTTTACAGTTTTAATGTTCTTGTTTTTATTGTTTTAAATTGTTGTACATTGCCTTGATGGCATTTTAGTAGCTATAAATAATAATAAGTAATAAATAAAAGAATAGTCCACGTTTAGTTTTTAATATCTATGGATACATTAGAGCATTGTGCAAGCCATATAAGTAGCAGTTGGGAAATAGATTATCTGCTGCATCACTCCTGTCAAGTTGACAATAGAGATCTTACTGTGAATGATTTGTGATACAGTGTTTTGTCTTCTATATATTAAAAAAGGTGTAGTGTGTTTTATACATAATCATGCATAGTGAAAGCTCAACCATCTAAACCAATTTACGGCTAATTACCATCTAATCCAAATATTTTTTAAAAAACATATTTTACATGGATACTGCTGTGTGTGTGTGTGTGTGTGTGTGCGCGCGCGCGTGTGCGCATGCTTTCCTATATCTGCACTATTGCTAATAAGATATATAAAACTACTTGGTGCCAAAACAATGCCAAGTTAATGCGGATAATACTTATACTTTGATGTATCATGAAATAAATCTTGTTTTAAAAATGATTTCAGTGAAATGGTATTCCAAAATACCTTCTTAAAAACTGTCAGGGTGATTAATACTATGTGTGCAATGCAAATAATTAGCAATGTCCTGATTGTGCACGGGCATTCCAGGCGTTCCAGGTGTAAAATATATTTTCTCACTGTTTTCACTGGACATTGGTGACATCTTATAACAATGACACAATGGATTTATGAAGACTGAAACCTGGAAAATAGCTTGAAGTGAAGCACTGCGTAACTTGGCACAAGAATTAGAATCTTGGTAAGGAGATAGAAGACAATGGGTAAGGAGATAGAAGACAATGCAGAATACAAACATCACATCCAAAAATGATGTCAATTTATTTTTTGTTTGCTATGTTTGTTTTACTGTATGTAGGTTTCTAAGCTATCATTCCTTTAGGGCAGATTACATAACTATTTGCAATGTTGTATTTTAAGGACATTAAAACATTAACAACAATAATGTCCCCAACTGAACTAAAGCTGGTCATGGACCAAGTTCCATTAAAAACAATGGGATTTAAATTAGGCACAACCTACTTTGTTTCCATGGGGCTTCCATGGGAAGGGCCGTAGCTCAATGATGGAGCACGTTTTGCATACAGAAGTTCCTTGATTCAATCTCTGGCATCTCCACTTAAAAGGGATCTCGGGTAGTTTGGCTGGAAAAGCCTCTGCTTGATCCCTTTGAGAGCCACTGCAAGTTGGAAAAGATCATACTGGCCTAGATGGATCAATGGTCTGCTTTCTATGTTCTTGCGTGAAACTCTTGAGCTGTGCTCTTCTGTTTTTGTTCAGAGAGGCCATTGCATAGTGGTAGAGAATATGTTTTGCGTGCAGAAAAACGGTCCAAGGTTCAGAAGCCAGGATGACGATAGCTGGACTGGGAAAAACTTTTTGCCTGAGACCTTGGAAAGGTCTGCTTCCAGTAGGAGTAGATAATACTGGACTAGATGGACCAATGGCCTGACTTGGCCTAAAGCAACTTCATATATTCATATATAGACTTAGTCATGAGTCAACGTTACCTGCATATGATGGGGGCTAGTAATAGGGAGCTAGTAGTGGGGAGGCTAGGCTGGCCTCTACCAACAGACCTTCGCTGTTTCAGCCTCAATGGTATGGAACTCCCTTCCGGGGGCGGGGTGGGGGTCATACTACCTCTTACCTGCTGAATCTCCACCAACAGGTAAAAAAAACATTTCTGGCCTTTGAAAACTGAAGTTGCCTGCTGTGTTCCACGTTTTTTGGCTCTTTTGCTGTTTTGGTGGGGGGAAAGGGGTATGGTTTTAATGAAATACTACCTTACCGATGTATTTTAAATTTGTAAACCAAATTTATTTGGTGTGGCAAGGTCTTCAAGTGAAAGAACTTTTTTAAAAATGTTCACTATTCCCAGTAAAGCTCTATCTCTGACCACCTACTCTTATACACAAGACCTTTCTGACCCCAGAAAGGTTTTCTCTCTCCCCATGGTCCTGTCTTATGGGTTGTGCAGAGACTGGATTAGCAGCCCACCTCATGTTCATTTCCTCCCTTATTGCCTCAGTGCAGTCCATCGTTCAAACTTCAATGTATAATCATTGAGGTTTGGTAAATCACCAAGACTTCTTCCCATCCTCCACATGATCACTGCAGGAATTGTGCTATAGCAAAGGAAAGAAAATAGATCTTTCTTCAAGACCAGTACCCTTTGGTACACTACTTGCCAATGACTTCCCATAGGGAAGCTGGCATTATGATAATCATTATCACTTATTATTTATACTACCTCTATTGCTGTAGCAGGTGCCATACGAAATTTAAAAAGCTTACAGTCTAATGAGACAAACACATTAGAAATAGGGATAACAGAACTATGCCAGCTTATGATAATCTGATATGTAACCAAAACTGGAAATGCAGAGATTCCTAAATTCAAAGTATGGCTTATAGCCTGCTTTCTTTGCTGTCTTGAGGATTTTTATTTTTTTAAACAGCTTGTTGGAAAGGCCTTTGAAGGGTCGGTCCCAGCTGTATGGATCATTGTCCAGAGAACAAAACAGAGTTGGGATGCAACTCTCCATAAAGTTGTATAAAAATAAAGTATGAGAAAATGGGTCACAGTAACAGAGTCCACTACAAGTTCGGAACATGTGAAGAATGAAGAGAGAAGTTGCTGTTGACAGAGGTAGACAAAGTTAAAGGAAGGCAGTGGCAGAGGGCAGGCAGCGAGTAGCTGCTGGCAAGGTAGAGAGGCTAAAGTGATCCAGGTAAAGCCAGAGAAAGAGACAGAAGGTGGGGATACAAAGACTACAGGGATCTCTCAGCCAAGACCTGGTAATAAAGCCAGAGTCAAAGACTAGGTCTGTAGCAACAATTCATAGCAGTGTTTCTCTAACAGAGCCAGTGTGGCGTAGTGGTGAGAGTTTTGGACTGGGACCTGGGAGATCCGGGTTCTATTCCCCGCTCGGCCATGAAACTCACTGGGTGACTTTGGGCCAGTCACTGACTCTCAGCCTATCCTACCTCACAGGGTTGTTGTGAGGATCAAATGGAGAGAAGGAGGATTATGTAAGCTGCCTCGGGTTCCTTGCAGGAAAAAAGGTGGGGTATAAATATAATAAATAAATAAATAAAATAAGATACAAGTCATAGAAATATGATAATAGGTCTTCCTGTCACTGGCCCATCCAGAAAGAATATTCCTTGAGCTGAGAGGCTGGTAAAAAGGGCATGACCCTGGTGGTCTGTGGCCTTGTAGGCATGGCATTAGGCTAAGCTGCAGTAGACTCATGCTTAAGATTGCTGAATCCTGACATTGCTTTATTTTATTCATATACAGACATGATTCTCTGGGTCCGCTTGGCCTAAAAGTGATCATGATCTTAATTGCTGGTGTTGATTTGGGAGTGGATTCTTCAAATTTCTACTACCTGGATTTAGCTGAGATAGCCATTACAATTATAGCCTCTGCATCACTGCACTGCTACAAGTGGACAAGATGTTTACATAATGTGGGTATAATCACTGCAGTTGTCACATACAAACATACCCATTGTTTTCAGTAGTGAATAAAATATGGCTCTGGAAACGGACCTTCTTGAGGGAGTAATTTTGAACTCAATTTAGAAGTGAATATTCAGGAAAAATAGTGAGAATCTTCCTTGTCCCTGCCTGCCTGGCTTGTACCCTTATTCCACTGATTCTGGCTTTCTGAGACAGAAATGAGCAGTACAGGGAAGTACAAGCTTCTTCAAGACCCAATCCATTGTGTATTGGTCCAACAGACGGTGCTCCAGTCAAAAATTTCCAATCAGTCCCATACAAGAGGCTGTGTTCTGCTCCCACCATAGTGAATGATGGTCAGTGAAACAACCCTCTGTTTTCCATAAGATCCTTGCACCTCAAGAGTATCTCCTTCAGGGTCTTTAATTCTTGCATGAGGTTAACGTGTCTCTCTTCTTTACTGTGATTACATCCTACTTTAAAACTATGAGCAATCACTGTGAGGTAAATTGTGTCACGCACGAGTTGACATACCTGAGTCTAGACCTGGAGTGGGCTGGAGACTGAAGTGTACAGGCAGAAGTTACAGCTCTGTTGACTAGGCAAGGTCTGCTTGTTGCACTTTGGCCTCCCATCCTTCATTCACTAGCCTCAGGTATTCTGAGCTGGAGAACATAGCCCTAAGTCCCTGAAAATTTTCTGCCCTTTGTTACCTTGTTGAGCTTGTTGTTACATTTTGACTGGCACATCCAGGATTTTTGGTGGAGCTTTCAATGAAGCTTTTCTGTGAAATCTATGCATTTACTTTCATGTGATAAATGGCTCTTGGATGATAGAGCCACCACTCTGTGGAACCATTCAAGTAGTTTCCATATGGCAGCTGTAACATAAGAAGTGGCCCTTTTAGTTGCAGTTAAGAAAGCTTTGGAGATTGTCCCTATAAGATAGTTTGAAGACCCTTACTTTGTTGTGGCTCTCTTCTCAGTGTACTTTCCATAGTTGCAGCATTTGCAACCCCCTGTAAAATATCAGTCAATGTTGAAACATTGGCGGATTTTGTTTTTCGTTTCCTTTTTTTAAAAAGGGTATTTTTTATTTTTTCTTAAAAATATAGTACTCACAAATAGCAAACTGCCATTTGTAACTATTGGCATTGGTAACAAGTGTAATTTTATTTATTTATTTACCATAGGTTTATGCCAGAACACAAACTGCCCCATATTGAGAAGACACCTGGTGCTAAAGGAAATGGAGATACTTATCCGTTTATGGAACTGCCTTTCCAAGAGAAAAATAGTGGAGCTACAGGTTTAATAAACAGCAGCAACTCAGACCATGGGTCTGGACATTCTGAATTACAATCTGGATATAGTTCCTCATGGCCAGAGAGACTGCACAACCCACTAACAACATTAGGGAAAGTGGAGAAGCCTACATCTTCTAAAAGCACAAATCCTTGTCAAGGGGAAGATAGCCAACATGTGACTTGTAACCTTAGCAACGTCTCAGGTAGATTGGGCTGTCAACAGAAACCATTGCACATTGTTTGGCCTCACAGGTGGTAAGTGTAACACCAAATTAAAATACTGTATCTTTGATACAATTTTAGACTTGCTGTTGGATAGAACTTGGATTTAGTAACAATGTCATTTTGCTCCACATAGTATATATATATTAAATGTAGTGTTCTTATTGATAACATAAGTGATCAAATGTGAGCGCTGTCTAGATACTGAAATGTTGAACATCACAGCAGTTGTTCAGCGTCCCGAAAAGGGGTAATGGGGGCGGGGGAGGTATGGCAATGACATTGAAATTTTATGTAAAATGCTGAGAACTCTGTTTCAAAGCATTTCAGTCCACTAATGATGTTTAGTATGCAGTGCTATTTAAATTATCTTAATTATCCTAATGTGACTGACTAGGTGTTAAAATTCAGGACCATTTTATGATGCTCTGCATCTTACTTTTTAAAATATACCTGTCCAGATTTTTAAAACATATGCACATATGTAAGCTCATATATATATATATATATATAGAGAGAGAGAGAGAGAGAGAGAGAGAGAGAGAGAGAATGGAATATGCCCACGAGAAAACTGCTGCTTTTCAAGCTGTTGACACAAATACCTGATCGCAAAATCTTCTCTAAACTGAAGAAAATCTACCATGCCACATAATCACTGCAAATATATAAACTTTAGCTTGACTCCCACCATAAATTAGGATTTAAAGAGGTAAAATGTCCTGATAATCTTCCGGTATTGGGCATGAACATTTTAATCTAGTTTTTATTCCTCACAGTTTGTTTAATCTGCATGTGGCCTGATTAGAGTTCACTTCATCCACAGATTATAGTCTGTTTATTTCAGAGATGCTGGGTCGATCAGTAGGTCAGATTTTCTGAGAGCAACTGTTTGCAGGTGAAGCAATAAGTACACCACACCGACAGGGCAAATCGCCTTTGCAGAG